>VZTN01030587.1:64582-242950 GCA_013400515.1 Erpornis zantholeuca | reverse complement strand
CGCGCTGCGAGCACCGGGTAGGGGCCGCCGCCCCGCGGGCTCGCACGGCGGCCGCGTCCCCGCACAGGTCCGTGGTGATCGGCGGTGGCTGTGCGGGCTGATCCTCACGTGATGGAGCCAGGGGTGTGTGGCTGGCGTTGGGTCTGGCAGCCTGATCTTCCCAACTAGGTTTCCTCTCCCCTTTTGTTTTCCGGTGTTTAAAAAAGAGCCGGTGGTACATCGGTGACTTTACTGTCTGGGATCTTACCAGGGTCTCCGTTTTCCAAGCGTGCCACTGCTAATCTTGGATTGATTCCATAATTTAAGCAAGCATCCTCTAGACATGTTATTTTGGTTTGGGTTTTTTTGTTTTTTCTTTTTCTTTAGTCACCGTTTATAAACCGCTGTTTATTTTCTGTGGTGGAGTGGGTTCTAATGCATAGGAATACATGCTCCTAATGCATAGGAATACAAGCTTCTGAACTGAAATGTACTTTTCTCCAGTCTCATCTGAATCCTAAAGGTTATTCTGGAGGAGAGGCTTAAAGGTTTAAAGACTCACAAATAAATAGGAATAGTTCTTCTAGGTTTAGAAACTTAATTTCCTCATATGTTCCCGTGTAGGTACGGATTTATCTGTTCACTGAATGCACATTCTTTAGTAAAAGAACAAACTGCTTAGCCATGTGGGTTTCTTCCCCTTAAAATTGGTTTCTGTGATAGTATATTTGTGTAAAATATTTAAAGTTGCACATTTCCCCTAATTATGTTTGTGCCATCATTTCCTTTTGACTTTGTTTACTGTTTTGAATAGCACCTTTTCCTTTGGGATTTAGTTTATTTCATACCTTTGTATATTTATGTCTAATAGGGATGTTCTTTTTTCTTTTTCCTCCCTAGGTGTTGGTGACTTCAGTCATTTAGGGGTTTAGTTCTGAGGAAGCAGAGACACAAGGATTGAATTTCTTTTACATAGAAAGCTACAGCTCTTCACCAGTACTCTTTTTACTCCTTCCCATCCCTTCCTGCTCCGTAGGGGAGAACAATTTGGGAATTATTTTAAACATTCATTTGCTCCCCCTTCCCTCCCTCAGAAATCTACCCTGGTCCCAGAGGCATCCGCTAGACAGTGCCTGACAGGACCAGGAGAACGTTATCATCGCTTTCTTGCTTTGGGAGCTTCAGTAGTACCCTTCTCTCCTTTGGGGCGTAGTGCAGAGAGGCATCCAGAAGATTTCCTTGCCACCCTTTTTGGTTAGTAGAGGATCCAGGAAAAGGGGTACCTAGTAAGACACGTGATCTCCTTAAGGGAGCCAGAACTGAAGCAGCACTTGGCACGCCAAAGGAAACACCCATCTTTAGTGTCTTTTTCGTCTTCCACTCCTTCCTCACCAAATTTCTGGTAAGTCTCTTCAGCCCGTTCATTCACGCA
Source organism: Erpornis zantholeuca (assembly GCA_013400515.1). NCBI lineage: Eukaryota > Metazoa > Chordata > Aves > Passeriformes > Timaliidae > Erpornis > Erpornis zantholeuca. Next base: position 241,539 of record VZTN01030587.1, on the reverse strand, counting down.
GTGCATGTTTCCCTTCCCCCACTCCAAGCGCTGGGAGAGGCATGCACAGAGACTGTGGGGTGGGGGAAGGGAGGAGGGAAAACGGGCTGTGTACACGGGATCGGGGAGGAGAGGGGGTATTTTACCACACTGCAGGGGAACCTGGCACAGGTGGAAAAGCAGCTGATGTGGGAGGAAATGGTGTGTTTTATTTGCACATGGGCGTGCGTGCGCACACAGGGACAGTGGAGGGGCGTGAAAAAGCTGAGAGCCTCCTGTTGGAAAAAATACCGAGACCAAAGTAGAAGGGTGGCTGATGCTGACCAGTATTGGGCTCATGTTGAAGGGAGGAAGGAGAATGGATTATTCGGTGGTGATTGGGAAGTGGGGTGTGTGAATGAAGAATCTTGCCTTCTACTTGCAAGCATGAACACAGAGGAGGAAAGATGGGGGGTGTGGATGTCCGCCTTTCAGAGGCAGCTGTGCCTGGAGGATTGCTGCTAGCTTCTTGAACATCACTCAGTGCAAAGGTGGAGACAAGGAGATGAAAGCCATCATGGGGAGCGCAGTTGCCCGTCTGCAGGGGTGGGAACGAATGGGAACAATTAATATATTCCCATATCCTTTGGCTGTTGCAGTCTACAAATCTCAAAGGGAAAAGGAGGTGAATACTGTGAAGTGCTTTCAAAGAGGTGTGCTTGGGGTTCACCTGCCTGCAGAGACTTTCAATTTTCCAATGCATGTGTAGAGGGTGGATGATAATGCAGCAACAGTGGACAGATAGCGCTGCAGCTTTTCAATATATTATATAAAATGCATTTAAATAAATATTTTAATTTTTCAGATTCTTCAGCTTTTAAAAATGTTTTCTTTCCAAAGATTCTCAAACAGTTATGTGACAGTCTTAGGAAAACTAGTTTCTGGTATGTAAAAGAGGAATTTTTCTTGATGGTGGCCTTAAGCATCACCATGAAGCATTGTCAGGAACGAGCTGATTTATCTTGGATTTATTTTTCTAAAGATGTCAGTTCTTTTCTCTATCACCGTGTGATATATTCACCATTCATACATATTTCCTTAACATTTTCTTCAGATGGTCATCATTCTGGTATCTTTGTGTGGAGAAAAATCACTTGTGCTTTATGCTCCAAGCTGCTGTGTGCAGACCTGCTCTCCCTGTGACACAGAAAGTCCTATTTCTGGGATGTTTCAAATACTGCTCTCTTCTAATTAGGATGAGCAGAGGCTTCCATGACACTGTGTGATGGATTGCATGCTGGGTCATGTGCTGGACTACTGTTCATTAGCTGTTTTACTGGTCTGCTCTCTCAGATTGACTTCATAATTCAGATCTGCCTTGAGGTGTCTCCTGAAGGAGATAACTTGCAAGTATCTGCCAACCATTCTTAGGTCTTCACTGTCTTGAAATGTGGCCTTCCAGCCATTCTAGAAACTGCTGTAATGGTAGACACGATTGATTTGTTGGAAATGTTTACTCAGTTTCAAACCTTAGCTAATTAATGATGAAAAGGAAGTCAAAATACCTTTTCCAGCTTGAATAGCACTGTTCTGAAAATAAGCATTAAGGGATAAGCATTAATGGTGTTATTAGCGTTACTCATAGTGAGGCAAGTGCTTGGAGCAATGTTTTTCCTAGTTTTCCATTTCCCATGGTGGTTCTGACTGTCAGTCTCTTGGTCATTCCTTCTCACTTCCCTGAGATTTTTATTGTCAGTATCTCAGCTGTAGGGATTAAACATGCCTAGAGGTATACTAAAACTAAGGTTAGGTTTTTCCCTCTCTGTTAGCCACTGAAATCTGTGGAGTTTGTGTCACCTGCACAGTGCTGTAACTGAGAGTCTGAACCAAGCTCTAAAAAAGGGGCGATTCTGGGAGGGGCTGCTGGTAGTAACTGTTCCACTAACTTGTTTCCCAGATCCCACTGTAGTCATTGGGAGTGTGCTGCAACATCAGATCACAGGTCGAGCAGGTGAAATAGCTAGATCACTTTGATCCTTGATGCTATAAAATGTCTGTGATTCCACTCATCATTTCCATAGGGAAGACGTGACTTAGACTTTTTAGTTTACAAAGCATTGAGTGTTGCGTTCTGAACAAAAAGAATACTGAACACTTTTTTTTGTGTACTACATACCTTTTATCTTACACATTTATCAATAATACATAAATTGATTAGTATCTCCTGATAATGGGTTTCTTGTTTCATCTTAAGGGAAATGCATAATGAAGAAAAAGAAACTAGTCTATTTTCTCCTACTTTTGGGTGTTGATGTGAGGAGAACAAGTAAATGAGCTATGGAGACCAATCTCCCATTCCTGGAGGGAGAGGGAGGTGTCTAATCTTCTCTCTGAAGAGTACACCCCCTTCAAGGCATAAAGAGTGGTCTTCAGAGAAGATTTCCAGATCTCTCTAGGCAGCAGATCTGATTGGCTGAATTCCCTGTTATTTCAATAAAACATATTCATATATGATGTAAAGTCGAAAAGGAGCACAGTGAGTGCTTTTGTTAGAACAGCTGCTAGAGGTGTACTGCAGATTGAAGGAATGTGGGAGGAAATAGGTTTGCATGTGCCGGGGAGGGAAGGAAGCTGCTGTGTGATTGCTGGAGCACGGCCTGGCTTAAGCAATACAAGAGTGCCACAGCTGAAAGTTGAGGTGAGCGTTATTCCCTCTATGAATTGCAAGGAATCTGTTCCCCGCGGTGTCTTCCTGAAGCAGTTGTGGCAGCGTCTGCTTGGCTGGCGTGACACACAGTTTGGTTTTTATCACAGGCTTTTTACTTTGATGCCACCTTTTTTCCCTCTCCCAGTCTGTTACATGCAGTTAAGTTTATGGTTATTTTTTGCCTTCTAATTCCATAAATCTGTGAAGTAGTTATTGAAAGATTGTACTTACTTTAACTGTAGTAGCTTTGAGTGAAAACTGCACTTGAAGTGGCCATCTTGAAGTTATTTAAACATCTGCTCTTCCCCTTATATATACCATAGTTACTTTGCAATAGATGCTCTCACGGATTAGGAAGTATTCTATGCACACCCAGCATTGTCTGAGGCTGTGTCTTTTAGATTGAAATGGGTGGAGTTGGTTTTCAGGGAAGAGTTCTGGCAATAATATCTAACTTCAGAGCTTAATGCTTTTGTGCATCTGACTGCAAGGCCAGCTTTCCTCCTACAAACCATTTTTTTGAGAATGTGGGAAGGATTTTTAAAATGGTTGGGTTAATAGGGTAAATGACAAGTTTTGTTACGTGAGACTTCTTATACAATGAAAGTAGATTATAAGGTGAGCTGAAACTGATGAATATATTTTGGTTTTAGGAGCAGAATGTTAGTGTGAAAATGAAATTCTTTTGGGTGGAAAAAAAATAGGGTATTGGATTGGAGGAGAAGGATCCCAGAGTTAGGATTGCTAGTTTCTGCCTCAGCTGCTGGCTTGTAGCTTGTTCTAAAGTGAGCTTCTTAGTCTTTACTTCTAGACTTGAGATTGTTTCCTGCCTTTCTTTTGATGAAAATGAGATGCAGTATTAGGTGGGAGATGAATAGCCATACCCAAAGCATTTTTACACATGCTGGTCTAACGTGCCTATTGACGTATTTGGATGGCCATTCTTGACAGTGTTGTGACTTCTTTCAAAAGTAGAAGATGGAAGAAAGAGAAGGATATACCTTTTTTCTTTCTTCGTCGACCGTTTGCTGATTTTTAAGGAATTAAATGCTGAAATGACAGGGAGAGATAATGGTATATTTAAGGGGGTGAAGGTGGGGTCACACAGAGAAGAGGCTTGAGAAAAATTAAAGCAGATTGGCAAAGAAAACAAAAATGGGGAGAAAATACTTGATTCTTGTTATCAGTGTTAGCACCAGTACTTTAGGGGTAAAAGCCTCAAACCACAAAAAGCCAAACTAAAACCCCAAGCAGGCTGAAAATACGTGATGGTGTTTGGTTTATTACTTTTTTTTAATCCCCGAGGAAGTGTGTGTGGTGTGTTTTTCCATGCCGTCGGCGTTCCCCTGCTGTTGTGTGGGACGTGCCCGTGCGGGCCGGGGGCAGAGCGGCGCTGCCCGGGAGGGGCGGCAGGTGGCGCTGCTCGGCCTCGGCAGCCCCTCTGCAAATGGCAGCGCTGATGGGCAGTGCCCGGGGCCTCTGGAATGGGCCGTGCAGCGGGGACATTCCTGACAAACACAGCCTGACCCGCTGCCCAGCCCAGGATGTTGTTCCAGGAAGTTCCGTGTAAACCACCGCGACCAGAAATCCATTGTAGAGGGAGACAGAAGTGGGGCAGGATCTGATAGATGTCAGCCATTGCCAGCCCAAGCCTCATCTTGCCCTTTTCACATCGAGCTGCTTTGAAGAACAAAGAGGTTCTTTGAGAGATCAAAAGATATTCCTTATAACTTCCCACACCCATTTTTCTGCACGGAGGAAACACTCTTTTTCCTGTGTTACCTTGAACATCTTGACTGTTGTCGAGGACTGGTCTGGATCTGTGATTGTCTTTCCCTAGCTTCTGCTTTTTTTCAGTGTGTTAGTATGAAGAACTGTAGTCCTTGGCTTTATTGCTGCACCTCATTTACCAAATCAATGGAAAAAAAGTCACAGTCTCTGCTTGTTGTTACTATGGTTCTCAGCACCAGGAGTAAAAATGTGCTCTTAAAATTTTATCTTCTTGTTAAGAAAAAGCTTTACTAGTAGATTTTTATTTTTTTTTTAATCTAGAGAAACAAAGCTGGTTCTTATGGTTTTAACTAAAAAATCCTTTTGTCCCAAGACCTGCTGCAGAAACTAAAGTTCTTTGTAATATCAAGTGATAGGAATTATATACTAAGGGTGTTTTGGTGTTTACATTGCCTGCTGGCAGCAGTCATTAGAACTACCAGGCAAAACTCCCAGAGTTCAGTTTCTGTCCCAGAGTTTCTGTCCCAGAGTTCAGTTCTGCTATGAAATCATGTCAGATATATTGGTGAAAATGGTTATTTTTGCCTCTTTATTTTCATAGGAAAGTTTAAAGGTGACAGCCATGAAAACTGTTCTAGTTTTCTCCAGAATTCCTATTCCCTACACCATACTTGCCTTTCTTGAATGTAAAGGAGTAGTCAATGAATGTACCTGTAATTCTTTTACACCTTTTAAAATATTTCAGTAAAAATATATCCAGCCAAAAAATAGCCCAAGTCCTCTGTATTCAATGCAAAAAGGAGCAGTACCTTGCTGTTACTACTTCTAACTCCGCTGAAATTCTTCAATTTGAACTGTGTTTTCTCTTCTTGGTCCTGTATTGCTGTTTATGAATAAAGGTGATATAAAAAACTGGTTTGAAGCAAGAAGGGGCTAGCACTGAAATTCTGGCCTTGATTTTGCTTTATTTTACATGTCTTAATGTTCTGTATTCCTGACATTTTGTTAGTGCTCCTTGTTGCATTGGTTTTTCCATTATTATGTGTTCTGGATACTACTAAATATATTTCTAAGTATATCTTACAGCAGATGTGAAATATTTGTAGGACCAAATCAGTCCTAAATAGTTATCTGGAAGATTCTGTGGTAATTAATTTCTGTTCTTCTGGTCTGCTTTTTTAACGTAAAGAGTTTGTCACACTCTACTCTCTCCCATATGTGGTGGAAAGATACAAACCAAGTCTGTCACTGGGTGTTTTAGCAGTACCTAGGCGAAGGGTGGAGTTATTTCAGTTGAAGGAATTATCCCACTCATGAAGTTGAAATTCTGGGCTTCAGGCATGGCCATTCAAATTGTTTTCTGTTCTTTGCATGCTTCTTTGTACTGTCAAGAAAGAGAAATGCTATTGCCAGTACCAGTAGTTACATCTTTGTGTACTTCTTGAGGAGAATGCTGGAGGGATGAGGACCAAGACCTAATTTCTAGCATTTAGCATTCCATGGAATGTAAACAGATTTGTTTCTGTTGTTGGTACTTCTGGTTGCAGAGTAGTTGCAGACATTATTTTTCTTCTTGGAGGTTAGAATTTGCAGTCTGTTGAAACGGGCTATGCAGAGGAAGTGGGACTTAGTACAGCAGGGATCATGAAGATAAGAGCCTATGGACTGAAACAGAATCTCATCTTCTCCACTGTCTAGCAGTTGCATTGGAAGGAGACCTTGAAGGTTGCAAGACAAGTCCAAGATGTGCAGTTCAGTTGCTCCCAGGCTGTGGTTCTTAACAGACCGTCGCATCAGAGAAGATTACCCTCAGCAGGAAATCCTGAGAGCACTGAAGGCCAAGTGCTGTGAAGAGGAGCTGGATTTCCGGGCCTTGGTGATGGATGAAGTGGTGCTGACCATTGAGGATGGAAATCTTGGTGAGAATGAGCTAAGACTGGGAGTGTGCTGAAAGGGTGCTTGGAAAAATATTCTAAAACAGAGCATCTGTACTATTTAATAATTAATTCCATGTATGCCAGGCTACCTGCCATTCATCATCTGAATCATGTAGATGTACATCATACCATTTTTAAAAGAACCTATTATGTTAATCAAATATAATTGTTCAGTTTGCTAATTTGCATTAGAACCTTTTTTGCCTTCCCTCTGCAGAAAAAAGAGGAGGGTTATTTGATTTTGGTAAGTTCAGGATAAGGACTATAGGACCTCTGAATTAATAAGAAATCATGGAGCTTAATTTTTGCTTCAGTACTTGAACTTTGTGGGTCACCTTTAAGAGTTTCAGAGGGACTTTTTTCTTCTGTTTGTGTTCTGGCTCCAAAATAGAAAACACTGGAAATAATCTAAAAGGAATTTTCAATGAGCAGTACAAAGTGTCATGGAACTAGAGGTTATAATGTGACGTAACTAAAGCACGCCACTGTACGGATGTGGAGTTACATGAATTCCAAAAAGAGCAGTGCTGATAAACAAAGTATGTGCATCAAATAATTTGCACTATTACTACAATTTACAGTGTTTAAAACTGAATGGTAAGATTTGTGTTCTGTTTTCCTAGAAGCTTTTTTTATTCCCTGTGGTGATTAAAAAGGAAAAACAAGATGTTAACTTGCATTAGAAATGCTAAGTAAAAGGATTCTGTAGCTAGTAAGCTTATGTGATAGGAAGATACTAATACCACTGATGTCAAGCTGTGTAACACTTAAAATTTATTTTTGTTTCAGCATTTTTTAATTTGGATTTCCTAAAGTAAGGAGACTACAGTGTTATTTTTTATCTTTAACTCTTTCATTCCTCCTCCCTATTTATCAGTCAAAAAATGTATCACTGGAGACCCAGGGAAGAATTACATTTCTGAAAGTTGTATTAGAGTAATTCTGTGTGGGAAGAGAATGTAAAAGTACCCTCACTTGTGAAGAAGAGGCTGCCACGCATACCTTGTTTGTCTTTGGGAAGTCATATGTAGGAAGGGAATCAGAAAACTGGCGCTAGGGAAGAACTTTGGTCAGAATTTATCCCCTATTTTTGCATGAATCAGTCAAATATAAAACATATGCTTGGTAAAACCAGTATTTTTTAATTCTAGTATCACTAAACTTCTATTAACGTATTTTGTCTTTTAATCTGAGGAGTCTTACGATTTTTATCACAGAATAAAATTCTGTAGGATGTCTTCAAATCAAGGTAACTTCTTGTCAGAACGTCTGAGCTCTGAGCGTGCTTTCCTTTGGACAGCATGTAATGGGAACGCAGCCATCCTGGACTGTAGCTGCAGTCTGTGAGATGCATAATTAGTCCTTCAGCATTTCAGTACTGTTTTTATTTCTTGGTGGTTTCTTCTTTCCTGTCTTCTGTCTATTTTTGGGGAATTAAATAGGGCAAGTCTAAATTTTGGACCTTTCTGCTCTTTTCTGTCTGTCTTCTAGCATTGTGTCTATTGCAAGGAAAAAGATAAAAGTAGTGCAAGTTGAAAAACTAATATTGAGGAATGTGTAATACAAGAATGAGAAAAATTAAGAAAATTACTGAAAAAAAAAGCAGGAAAAGGGAAATTATTCTCATACAAAGTGTTCATTCAGTGTGATGTAAATAACTGACCATTTGAAAAGGAGTGAGATAAAAATGCTGAAAGATTGTGGATAGAAATTTTGTTATAAATTACTGAGACTGTCCAACTGTCCAGACAACAACAACTGTTGTTGTTGTTTTTTGGTTTTTTTTCTGAGGGGTGGGAATTGTCTTGTATCAAACAGTTCTTTCTCTTGGAGAGAGATGAAAAATCTTTCCTCTTAATTTTCCAGTTCTGTTTTTTCTAGAGCTTTTGCACGTGCTTTGCTAAAGATTTTTGCTGGAGGACACAAGCAAAAGCTTTGTGTTTCATTTTTCTTGTCAAAATCCTCAGTTGGCCTAGGAAGAGGTGTCCTGGAACAAAGTCCAGGAGGTAGTGCATTCTGTACCCTTTTTGTTATCTACTGCTGTGTGAGGGATCCAGGTTGACTAAAATTTTCTGTGACATAGAGGAGTTGATGAAGAGAATGTATCTTCAGTGGATAATAATGTGCTTTTGCTTCCTCTTCTATCATTATTTGTCTTGAAAGCTTAGCAATTCAAGGCTCAAACTCTGAAGGTAATACATGATATTGGAGGAAGTAATAGTTGGGGTTTTTTTCATGTATTTGCACTTTGATTAGAGCTTTTTTTGTCCTCTAAAACCAAGGCAATTTAAGTGAATTGTTAGAAGAATGTTAAATTTATACAGTCAAGTTGGATATTACAGGATGCTATTTAAAACCTCCAAAATGTGATTTTTCTTTGGATGATAGAGTCAGTAATCTTTCTTGTGGACTTGCTGACTGTCAGGAACATGGCCAGAGACTTCAGAGACCAAAAATTCAGCATAGGATATTAAAAAGTTTAAAATTATTTACTTCACATGGGTAGAGTGGAAAAGACACTTCTAAACTTAAGAAAATTGAGCAGAATGGTGGGATACATGCATGTATTGTCCCTTCCACAAACCACACAGCATATACCTTGACAGTAGAGCACACTGATGCAAGTATCCCTGGTGCCTGGGCCAAAGACAGACATGTAAAGCTTTTGTGTTGCTGAGATTTACAAAATTTGTGTCTTTCAGAAATAAGATTTGCCATGGCCAAAGGGAAAGGGGGAGGAGATGGGGTTGTTTCACTTAGTCAACCCAGCAGCAGTGGGTCCTTGGGGCAGGACTCTGCTGTACTGCAGGGCTGGCTGGGAAGTGTGGCTGTATTCCCAAGGCAAACCAACAGTATAGGCCCAGCAATCCCTTCTGGTCGCTTTCCTTTCACAGCTGAAACTCAGGATGACCCAAAATCCCAAGCACCCCATGCAGCCCCAGTATCACTGGCCACGTGATGAACCTGCATGCAGCTCAAGATCCACGTTAGATACCTCAACATAGTATGAGTCTGAAAGTGATTGTAAATGGAAGTTAAGAGATGTTGAATTAAAGTTTTTCTTCTTAGTCTAAAAGGAAATTCTTAAACTGATGTGTGCTTAAATGGTTTTGGAAATAAGTGCAACAAGTATTTTTTGAAATTAACTATGGTTTATGCCAAGCCATGCACTCCTTTTTCTTTTGCACAGTGGCAGTAGTACTCTGTAGCTTTCGAAGGCAAAAGCTGAGGTAAAGTAAGTGGAAAAGTAGAACTGTATAAATGGATTTTTTCTGCTTGTATGGTGGGCTGAACGTGGTGAGATGGTTACTGAATCAGACATGCACAACATTGTTGCACAGGAATGGACGAGAATTCATGTGTGGAAAACAGTGGAGGTTGATAATGGGCTCTTTTGATTTAACCTAGCTCAGTCTAGCTGTAGCCTAAGTTTCTTAAGAGCTAAATTCTTGGAGCTAAACCAGTCTAGTACAATCTACTGCCGAATGAAGCAGCTGTGTTCCTTTCGTCCCTTTCCAGCATTGCCATTGCTGCTTGCCATGTAAATGACCTCACGTCTCTTGGCTTGCTTTCATGTTGTACCTAAGCTAATTAAAAAAAAAAAAGGTTTACCAAATTGTCTGCTACTTTGCAGGATCTGGCATTTGTGTGCCAGTTAGCCAACCCAATGAAAGACTAACTACAGCAAATAAATAACAGTTTTCTGTTGGAATAGATTGCTGCACCAACCTATTTTGTGGTCACACAGTTCCTAGCTCTGGTACACACAGGTGAGGAAGAATGGGGTTATTCTTTCAGGGAATGGCTTGTATTTATGTTGATTTAGTTATAGCTCCAAAAATAGTTCAAAACAGGAATTTTCTTGAGGTTGAGATGTCCGATAGTGTCAGCTTTAGGATTATATTGTTTGTGCATGGCATCTGGTATTTACTGCTGTAAGGATTACAAACTGAAATATCTAGTTTTCTACTCTAGTTTGGCAATTCCTATATTCATTTGAAATACATAGCAAGTAATGTAACAAAACTCTGCAGGACATTTTTTAGACATCTATCTGAAGTATTAGCAGTGAGTCCTGTCAAAATGTGTACTTTTAAACTATATGTCTAAGTTTGCTAATGCAGTGATGTAACAGGCTTGAGGAATTTGCAGCTAAACAAATTAAAGCTTGTGAGCAGGAGTATGTGGCATGGGATGAGGTGGAGATGGAGGAAGCTGGTAGGAAAATCGCACCCTATAGGGGGGACTTTGTGGAGAAGAGACAAAACATACCCATGGGTTCTCTCAGCATTCTGAATGTTCTTTCTTCTTCCCTGTGTCTAGGACTGAGCAGTACTTTTCTCCACAGACTGCACGTGTTACATGTAGGGCCACACAGTTCAAGAACTAGTCTTTGGTGATGAAAACGTTAGGGAAATTTGGATCCTTCCCTCATTAAAATGATATACATTAATATCTTCATTAAAATTCGCTGCTGCCAGAACAGCAGAAATTGGAATTCACTGAGTCAGCAACTTACTAATACCTTTATTGTAGATTTTTGGAATCTCCATATTTTTTGATACTGTCCTGTGAAGGAAAATGTTTTTAAGGAAAGTTGCTTTCATGAACTTTGAACTGTTAAAGATGCTGGAGTGACTAAATTATAAAACAAAGTATTAACTTTTTCTAAGACTTTCTTGGCTTTTCCTTTGAGAATGTGAAATCAAGTGATCAGCTTAGGTGAGGAATAAAAAGGGCATAATAGTCATGTATTCTAAAACAGTAATACATTGTGCACAGTCAGCTGGCTTTTCTTAAGTCAGGTGGGTAGCATCTGGAAAGAGATCTCTTACCTTCATTTTCTTCTGCAGCGGAGGTATTTAGAAGATAGATTATTTTAATTTGGTAAAGGTTGCTGTGGTGATTTAGGCATCTGGGTTTCCAGTGTGGGCCTGAACTTTGCAGTAGAAGCTGGTGTTTTGTTTAAGTCTTTCATCTTGCAAGATGTGATTTTGTTTCATATGATGTGTCGTTCATTTCTTACTTAGTTTGAACTAGTAATGAGTAGTTGTGATCTTTGATTTTTTTTCTCACACTGGATTAGACATCACTGGAATGAACATAGAGGAATTGTCATAGTTTAAAGATTTCTGTAAAATACAGAAAGCTGGGGGAAAAAAGGTAAGGGTGGATAAAAAAATCGTGTGTTTTCATGTAATGGTAAGAAAAACACTTAGAGTCAGCTAGATCCATGGTAAGAGAGGTCTTTTACATATATGGTATGGCTTCCATACCAAAATATCAAAACTCTCAACATTTTTGAATCATCTGTAAGTCACCTAAAGACTGTCTTCTATCACACAACAGGGGTCATAGTCACCTCCTCTTCCTTTTGGCTGTTTCAGTAGTGCCCTGGCACTTGTTAGTCCAGCAGAGCACCTTAATGCAAGAGCTTTTCCTGCAGTGTGCAGCAGTGGCTTTGGCAGTGATGGAACAGAGGCAAGCAGCCTTGGCAAGGTGCCTTTCTGAGCACTGCAGAGTTGGCCTGTTTCCTGCTATTAACTGCAGCCAGAGCAGCCATTACTTCCTCTGCAGTGTTGGGAAATTCGTTTGTGACTCAAGTGAGAGCTGGAGAAGGAACTGCATTGTTCCATGGAGAGGACTGGAAGGTGGTTAGACATGAAGTGGATTTTGTGCTGTGGAAAGTGCTGGGCTCAGAATCACTTGAAACTGTTTCTGATGTTCTTGCACTGTGGAAATTGATCATTTTCCAGTCTGATTGATGTTAAAGCCATAAGCATTACTACTAGCCAGGTATGGACTATATAGAGGGGATTTAGGAATGGTAGCTGTGTTTAGAGGTGAGTGTGATCCTCTGTGTGACACCCCAATATTAGATACCCAAGACAAACACATCTCTAATAAAAAACTTTCAAACATTTGCTTTATTACTGTAATTTAATAACAGTGCATTTCAACAGCTGCCACATATTTTAAGAAGAATTGCTTTTTTTCTTTTTTTCAGAACTACAACACCAAAGACAATTTTCTTATAATACATAGAAAGAAAGGATTTATACTCTGTAACCATCTTGGGTGTTCTTCCAGTTTTCTTCCTTTTTATCAGGGATTTCTATTCTTACGTGAATGATTGTCATCTTAAACTGATCCTCAAACAACAAATGCTAACAATGAATTTGATCTTCTCAAAACTGTTCTTTTTCTTCAGTATGTCAGTGGTAGGTATGGGCTCAGTCCAAAGCCACCTTGGCAAGGTGGAGGGGTAGGAATGTTTCTGCATGGAAATATTTTATTATGTTAATTTCAGAGGGCTGTGTTAAAGTCTTAAGGTTTTCATTTGCATGTGTTCTAGAACAGGCAGTCAGAAAATCACTTGTAGGGCACATCATCTTGAACATACGTGCATGTCATCGTGTCTGAAAATGCCAGAAAGCATTGCCAGATTTTTAATTTTTGTAAGAATTCTCAGGAGTGGCCATCTGGATGATAAACAATGTAAAAAAGGACAAAAGCAAGATGAAAGAAGTGTTTCCATACATCCTAGTCAAGAAATTAAAATTAGCCTAACATTTCACAAGACAGTCTTTAACTGGCTGGGGGTTTCTGTGTCACCTTTCCAACAATGCCTGTTCAGTGCTGTGTTCACCTAAGCAAGTTTTGCTGGCACATTTGTCTGAGCAGTTGTGTTGTGAACCAGGTCTGCATACTGATGTAGTTTTAAACCAGTCAGTTCTTGGTGGCAGGTGTTTTTTTTAGACTTCATCAGTCCTCCGAGTCAGGGAACAGCGTGGCTGCACAAACAGTTCTTCAGCACTTAAATCAGAAGGGCAAACTATGTGTTGGAGTGTGAGAGTTTAGAAGATAGCACAAGTATTGATGTGAAAAATTTAATCTTATGAAACTGACAGCTGTGCTTGCTTTCCCAGATTTGTGATCAGGGAAGTACCCTATCACCTGTTCTTTAAGCAATGACAGTAGCTTTGGCTTTGTCCACCTTTTCTCAAGTCTGGTGATTGTCCATTTGTGAGTGATGGGCAGTTGACTCTCAGTGCCTGTGAATATGAAAGACTGGTACTGCTGAAGTTTGATTAGTATTGAGATGGTCTTCCAGTGTGCAGACCTGTATTTAGATTGATATGGTCTTCTAGGAGTACCAGTGTCCATGGACAAGTCCCTTTATTTTCTTATTTTTATAAACTCTTATGTGTAAAATATAGTGAAATACTGGTTTTTAGAATTATGGTTTCCTTTCCTGTCTTTCCCTTTGCTGCATGGAAAGAGTGGAACAAAGAGCTGAAGAACAAGAAAAAGAATGCCACTACTGAAATGATCAATTGTTTTTTATTTTCTTGTGTTGTAAATAATTATCATTTACAATGTCATAAAAATCTGTAATGGTGTCCTTATAATGATTGTTCTTTGAATGGTAGAGCGTGCATGATTTCCATACCTTTCTAAAGATCTAGTCCATTTTAGGACTAAAAATGTGATAAAAGGCCTTTTTATTTGTCAAAAGTTTAAGCAAGTTGAAGCAGAATGTGTTACATGTGCTCTGACAACTTGAGCAGAATACCTGACAGCAAAGGTATTCTGCTTATGTTGTCAGAGAAACCCTGCTAGAATTGCAGTAATTAATTAACTGTGTTAACTTGTAGAAAACCTTTCCAATTATACAGAAAGATTTTCTTGCTCTGTACTTCCATAAAGGGCAGGTATTGAACTGGGGACTGTCATGCTGTGCTTGTTACTCATCTTGACGCATCTGTGAGTAAAACATGGAAGAACAGATATTGGAAGAGACACACTAGTGATTTGGTCCATTTTGTCAAAGTGTGAAGTAAAAAGACCAGGTATGCCAATGCCCTTGATTTTTTAGCTGAGAAGGAGGTTGGACTGCACTGACACAGTTATTAGGGTAAAAGGCTTTGTTCACTATAAGAATTGTAATGTAACACACATGAAATAATCCATGCTATCAAATCCTGTTTCTTGGCAGTTTCTGTCTAAAGAATAATTAGATCTGGTAGGGAAACATAGCAGTCAGAAGATCAATAAATATTTCCCTTGAGTTCTAAGAACTTGATTTGAAAATATCCTCTAGGTGTCATGTCAGTTGTCTTGTTGTGTTGGTACAATGCTGGGGGACTTTGAGGGGGATGATTTCCTTTTAATTTAAGTTTTAAATTTTTGCAAGGACAGAAGAAGAAGTCTTTTGTACAAAGCTGTGTAAATGTTCTCTTTAGCTGTTCAAAATATACAGCTATTAATTGTTTGACAAACAATTTAGAAATAGAGCATAGACAGAACTGTTGGAGCACAATGCAAAGGTGATTCTCATTTCAAGTCCCCTTGATATGCTCACCATCACAACACTGGACATTCTCAGTCCCTGAGAACGCATAAGGGGCTTTAAGTCACCTCAAGCCCATTGCTCTCTTCAAAACTCTTTTGGCTAATCATTCTGTTTTTATCCTCTAGGTTGGGCTGAGCCCTGAATGCACTCCCCCACGCTGGTCTAGTTACCTTGGGAAGACATTCAGGCTCTTGCTGCTCTTAAAGGACAAACATTTACACATGCAGTTGATTCACTCAGCTGAGAGTCAGACAGTCTCCTAACTTACAAACCTTTATCCTAAAAGCCACTTTTCAGTCTCTTTTGTCATAGAATGGTTTGAGTTGGAAGGGACCTTAAAGATCATCTAGTCTCACCCTCCTTGCTATGGGCAGGGATGCCTTTTTGCTAGGCCAGGCTGCTCAAAGCCCTGTGCAACCTGGCCTTAAACACTACTAGGGATGGGGCAGCCACAGATTCCCTGGGCAGCCTGTGCCAGTGCTTCGGTGCCTCACAGTCAATAATTTCTTCCTAATACCTAATCTAAACCTACCTTCTTTCAGTTTAAAGCCATTCCCCCATGTTCTGTGACTATGTGCCCTTGTAAATACTCAACATCTTTCTTGTCGTCTCCTCTCAGGTACTAAAAGGTGGCAGATAGGTCACCCCCAAGTCTTCTCTGGGCTGACCATTTCCAGTTCTCTCAGCCTTTCCTTGAGGAAGGGGTACTGTGCCCCTCTAGTCACCTTGTAATATGATAAGGTCAGCTTTCCTAGCCACAGCTATGGTCTCTCACTTCCCATATTTTCCCAGAGCTTCATAGGCACATCACATTTGCTCATATCTGCTGAGCCTTCTCAGGAGTTTACTGATCCATCACATGGAGAAAAGAGCTGTGAGTGCATAGAATCTGGAGTTTGGGGCATTTGTATGGATGTAAGAGACTTGTCTAACATCCTTCTTTGGTTGAGATAATAGTGGAGGATAATTCTTCCCCAGTTCATGCGCTGACCTTGGCGATGGAATATTTTCATCTTTGACCTGGTAGATGTATGCTTTATGTAACACAAACAGATTGATGTGATACAGAGAGAGACCAACTTAGGAAGACTCTGTGTTCTGATGACTGTGTCAATATTTGGGTTCCATATCCAAGTAACTGTCCTTGAGTGATGGGGTAAAAGGGTGTCTTCACCACCACAAAATGCTTGCCGTGAAAAGTGCCAGAATCCCTTTGTGAACCTAGTGTGAAAAGTCAAGCTGCTTCTTCCAAGTTTCTTGTTACGCTCCAGATAGTACTGTGAAGCTCTTGAATTAATGAAGAGATTCTTTTGCTTTCCCCACTCCCAATAAAAGTTAGTTGCTTTGACATCTGAATTGTTGACCTAACTGCTGAAACTGCTAATGTCCTGACATTATGCTTACTTCCTGGTAAAGTCAGGATTTATTTAAAAGTATAATTTGAGACACTCAAGATGGCAAATGGATGACATGTCCTAATTTGTAATGCCTTCTTTCTTGGTTTCCAGCAAGAAGAGAATACTGTCTTGCTTTCTGTCTTAGGTATGAAACAAAATGAAAACATGGTTTCATCTGTTGGCCAGACAGGTGACACTGGTACAAAACTGGTACTTTGCTTAGTTTGGGTGAGTTTTAGTACTGATTCTGTTTTAAATGATGTATTTATATCTGATAAAACATTGAATGAGGGGTTTTATGACATTGTGGATGGGTCTTACATCACCCATATTAACATTACAGTGGGCTAAGCCTTTGCGTCAGATTTTTATTGCTTAGAATTTGTCCTTCCTTATTAATATACATCTGACTCTTGAATATCTCTTTGAGGGAGTTTTGCGAATTTTTTGCCAAGTCATTCAATGGAAGAAGGGCACTTCAAGGCAAAAAGAATATTTTTTCCCAAATCTGTAAGGATGTTTTTAGAAGGACTAGCTTGGAACAGGAACTCAGTTTGACTGAAGTGGCTTTTGCTAGTGAAAGTAGACAAAAATGTGTCCCAAATTACTACCGTTTCAAAAAATAACCTGTTAAGCATCTTAGAGACTTGTTTAAGTTTCACAGCTAACACACTTGAAACATAGCCTGTATTATGAAAAAGAAGGGACCTCTGGTGTTGTGGCTTTCTGCCTGCTGTGGGATTGGACATACAGTTTGGTCTGAGCACACAGTTTAAAATAGAGATCTTCTTTCATATTGGTTATACCATTCAAATACAGTGGGGACAAGATGATTGAAATTGGTTAGGGACTGAGGACTAAGGTGCCAGTGGAGAAAAATCTGGTGTGAAGGCAGTATACTTAGCAAACATGCTGGAAAAAGAAATGGTAACAGGAAGTGATTGCAGAGAAACTCTTTCTAGATAAGAGTTGCTTCCCTTATGAAGGAAGTCAGAGATTGAAACTGGTGGGAGCATGGATTTTGTGTTGAAACTTGCAAACTGAACAAGGAGCCTCAAATTAGTTTGAAGGCAAGGCAGGCAACTGAGTGTTTACAGTGGTATTCAAAACTACAGGCAAAGAAACTACATGACAGTAGGAGAAATCTGTGGTTTGGAAATTAAATGGAAAAATAAGGAGTGCAGAATGAGGGTAGGACGGAAGGGCAGTGGAAACAGAGGTGTTAGGTCTAGGGGGAATGCTATGAGGCGCTGAGTGGAGAGTGTGAATTTGGGGCAAAGCAAGCTGCTTGCAGTAGTTGCTGACTTCCAGTGCCTGGAGTGGGACCAGACCTTTTGGGAGGCTTTCTCTCCTGCAAGGAAACATTCTTCTGCCAGTCGGTTACATAAATACTTACTGAAGGAGGAGCCCATTCATCTGAAGTGCTGGTCCACAGAGAGACTGCTGACACATAGCTGTCAGCTTGGGTCTGAGAGCCTCTGTGGGAAGGGAAACAGGTGCCATTCCACCATCCCTTAGCATTAAGTTTGCTTTTGATTATCTGCAAGTCTGAAGATAAAATTCTGAGTAGCGACAGCAAATGACCAAAACTTAGAAATTGGCAAAATTTGGAATTTTGTCTTCTTTGTTGTGTATTTGTTTTCAGCTTACTACATTTTAAATTACTTAATTGCTTGCTACTTTTTCATCAGCCTCCTTCAAAGCACAGGGTGTTCTGCTCTGGAAATGTATCTTGCAGTATGGTGGAGAGGACAATTTGTAGGATGCCTTTTTTGTGATTACAAGATTTTGTGACAATTGAAGCAGAACATTGCTGGAAGAAAAGTGTTAGTCTGGTGATTTAAATTGAACTGCTCAGAAATTGCCTTTAATTACATGTTTTTGTATTTTCTGAGTGCCCAGACTTTGGATACTAGGATCAGCTTTGTGAAAATGCTGAATACTTAGATCCACAAATAAAGTCAATCAGAACAGCATGAGCAACTGAGAAAATATTGGTCTCCCAAATGTGGCATCTAGAATTCCTTCATCAACACTTATCTCTGGGTTTCCCTCCCCCATATGGGAGATCAGTAGAATATTCACTGATTGCCTGTGGTGTTAACAAAATTAATTATGGTCGTGAAGGGAAGCATAGGGATAATCGAGTTTCAAAGGGACCTTTAATAGCTGTCTGGACCAGCGTGCTAGTCACAGTGGCCAACTTGAAAGCTGGATCCAGCTCTGAAGTTAGATCAAGTTGCTTGGGGTGTATCAAGTCAGGTTTTGAATATCTCCAAGAATGGAGCTTCCACAGCCTCTTGGGGCAGTCTGTCACAAAGTTAGATCACCCTCATGGAGTGGGTGGTCCAAATATATGGTCACAATGTGTTAGCATGCTGTATCAGCTGCTGGGCTCTCGTCTAGCTCTGTGCACTCCAAAGCAGAGCTGTATGCATGTGATCTGCTCCTTTGTGTGGAGCACAAACTCTTCTCGTATTCACAGCCTGTCCTTCTAAAAGAGCCTTTATTCATTCACCACAGTCCCTCAGGCATGCAAACTATCCAGCTGCCAGTTGAGGAGAGATTATGGGTTGAAGTTACAGTGTAAGTGCAGGTAAAAAGGTAGAAATAACTTAGTATTGACTGGAAATTTTTGAGATGTGCATGTTCATATCCTGCTTCCTTTTGTTTTCTGTCAATCTTCCCAGGATCATTCTGGCCTAAGACTGAAATGGTTCTTTGTGCACTCCTCCTTACATGCTTGCGACTAAAGGTGAGGCAGGATTCTGAAAGTGCATGCCCTTTGTGGATGCTTTGAGTTGAATAAGTCCAGTGGTTGCAGGCAAAAAGGATACTGCACATGTAAACTGCATGTCTTACAGCTTGTAATTTAGTCCTGCTCGAACAACTCTGGCAGCTGGGCCTTTGTAGCAGTTTTGGAGCCAATTTTTCTTTACCTGAGAGAGTGGAAGCCACTGGGGAATGTATTATCTGTGTAGGTCGGGAGGACAGGAGTTGGAGAAACATAAATCAAACTGATTGGTTTGTTTTTACAAAGTTGGAGGTTGGGCTAGTATAGTGACCATTGAGTTGTGGATGCAGAAAGAAGAATACTCACCTCGCTGTATAGAATTCTGCAGTCTCAAAACAGCACTATCCTGACAATTTAAACTGTTCAGATTCTTGCTGTTGTCGCTGTGATCCAGGCTTCTCTGTTGCAGTTGACACCTGAATTGATCAGATCCTACAGTGAGCTTGTTCAGCTTGCAATACCTGCAGAAATTGAATTCCACAAAAGAACAGAAGAGTTTCCTGCTGGTGTAGGAAGCTTACCAGCTCACCAGTGGGAGTGATAGGGAGTGGGTGGCACTGTATGCTGCTGAAGGATTGCATGGAGCCAGAGAGTAAAACTGTTGGCAGCAACAGTGACTTAAATTGTCTTAGAACCACAGCCTTATGTGAGTGCTTTCTCCAACACAGGAATTTATAAAGAGGCACTCATTTCTTCCCCTTTCTTGCTTGGGTCTTCCAAGCTTTTTAACACGCTGTTAAACCTTTTCCTTTCAGAGTTTTAAATCTTTTAAAGTTGTTAGAGGCAGAGTCTAGGAATGAATGTAAATTGCAATTCATTTACTAAGAACAGATCAAGAGTGGCATTTGCTAATGAAATTCCATGATTGTGTTGCTGTAAAGTGGAAGAACTTGAAGAAAAATGTAATCTGCAAATATTTAGAGGCGATTATTCAAGGAAGCTGTGGAAGAGATAAATGAACTAAGGAGACTTGTCATACCTGAAGTAGTAAAAAAGCTTTTGTTTCTCTTCTCTGCCATTGACTTGTTTGTGATGAGGACTGTAGCCCCTTAGTGATTTTTGTTTCTTTGTGAATTGGATGGGTGATTATTTCAGAAAAGACTAGAGACCTTTAGATCTTGTAGTATAGAGAAAATGTTTATAAAGATACTATATAAAGAAAGCTTGTAGGGATTGGTAAAGTCAGAATTACCCTTACAATCTAGGGATTAGTGGTAAATTGGCTGATCTCTTAAATGTGTTGCCTTCAAAGGTCAAAACAAGCTGACAGTGGGGGGATGTCCCTTCTACTTGCTTTAGCCTGCTAAAGTAGTACAGTAGTACAGTACTACCAGTACATGATATTTTTATTTGACTGGACTGGTTGGAAGGACTGTCTACCTGTATAATAATGAGGATACTCTCTTCTAAAAGAAAGTTACAGATTGTCTGGAGTGTATTAATTAGGGAGCACACTAAGTATCTTAATTAGTTAACATGTTTTTGTGACTAGGTGGAAGCTTGTCCATCCAGATCAGGTGAGAAACAATACTGTGGTGTTATATCTGGGTTTTCATTGCAATATGGGCATGAAGCATGTGTACAGCTACTACAGTGTAGTTTTAACCCTCTAAAGCAAGAAAGAGGAGACAAGCTCAGTGAGTGTGCTTACAGAAGTATGGGAAGAATGGAATTCTTCCTTCTCTACCTTTGATTTGTGTATGGTTTTATGTTAATGTCTGTCAAAACTAAGACATTTTGGGTTATATATTTTGGTCTAGAAGAACTTTTTTTGGGGGGGTGAAGGTGTTCATGTAGGAAAATACTGGTCAAGTACAAGCTTTTCTTGGACACACAAAAACAGACTCCCATTTGACAGGAATTGATACTATCTCCAGGAATTGATACTATCTCTGCAGGCTTTAGAGTCGTTTTAATGCACTTTTTTCCCCAAAATACCACAGTAAATTCCTTCCTTTAAGAAGGATGCATTTGTTTCCAAAACAAGTCCTTCCAATTCATAAATTTAATGCAATTTTGACTAGGAAGGCATTAGACTGCAGTGACAGGTCAAAACAATAAACTGAGGGGATCTTTCCATTCTCCAGAATTCAGGCTCAGCTAAACATATTTAGGAAACATTGGAAAGAACAGGGAGTTGGATACAATTTGTTAAAAGTTTCTGACAGTGTAGAAATTCTTCTAGGTATCTTTTCTGTTATGCGAGACAGGTATGAAGGATCTGTGTCTTCATTACAAATTGCAAATTCACATTGGATACTTCTCCACTTCAGCACTTTGCTTAAGTAAAAAAAAAAAGGCATCTCCTGATGTAAGAAGGTGTTGTTTGGTAGCAGAGAGAGATGAGGTGCATTATGTTAGGCATTTTAAATGTATTTAGTAGTTTTTTGATATTACAGGAAAAAAATGTAGATTCATCTCAGATGGGAGGAAAACCCGTTCTGGGTTGCTTGAAATTTCTTTCTACTCTTGGAAAGACCTTTCCAATCACACTTTTTGTGTGTGTGTGTGTGTGTATCCTTAACTTTTTTTCTTTACCTGCTATTCAAAATGAACAGAAACTGCACATGTAAATCATGGGAAAGACCAACTGAGTGTTAAGAGTGGAGTAAGTTTACAGTAAGGTTAGTTTACATATATTTAGCAATGTTAGGTTAATGGTTGGACTTGATTTTACAGGTTTTTTACAGCCTTAACAATTTTATGATTCTGTTCTTGTTCTGTAACACTGAAGAGTTGCATTTTAGGATGGGATTGTTTATGACTTTTGGCATTTGAGTTAGGAAAGAGATTCCAGAACTTGTTATTTCTAAGGCTCTCAGTGTTGGCAGGCTCTGGATAGATGATACAGGACAGATACCTGCCACAAGTGGGTGTTCTCTCAGTTGAGGATGCTTTAGACTTTTGAAACACTATCAAGCATGCTTATTTGACCCAGAAATGTCCTGAGATCACTTAGTGGAACTATTGTACAGAAATCCTAATGAGATAGAAGAGGCCTCACCTAAGCCATGTAGAAACAAAAATATCATGTCTGGATTATAAAGAAATGTCTGCTTTTGAAATGTGGTCTGTGCTGAGCAGTGAGTTTAGATAAAGGTTTCATCATAAGGCCTTGCTAAATATATAGCTCCTGGTTTCCAAAATTTCCAAAACTTCTTTTCAGAGTGGTGGCATTAGTACTGTTCTTGAGAGATCAGTTTTGTCTCTGCTCTGTGTTCCTTGGAACTGCTGAGCTATGGAAGTGTATCTTGGTGGGAAAGCCTTTCTGGTTAAGTTTTTGTGGGGGAGTGTGAGGTCATTTTAAACTCACAGAGCTGAATGTTAGCACTTCTTAATTGGGTTTGACAAAACTGGTGAGTAGGATATAAAGGGCGGGAATATGAACTTAAAACACCCAGCACAGAACTGTTGTAGAAATCTGCTTCTCTGGACACTAGAGTGAAAAGTAGCTTGGTAATACTAAATATCAAAGAGGCTTTTACATGGCAGTGAAATTTTGGAGAATTTTGACAATTTAGTGTTCAGACTAATAAACTGTGTCTGTCAGATGATAAGTGATATAGAGAAAATTCCTGGGCAACTTCAAAGGGGGAGGTTCAGTTTCATGTTAATAAATTGGAGGTTCTCTAAAATTGCAGTACTTAGCTGCTTTTCAGAGGTAAACTTCTGGTTCAAATAAAATTGCTTTTAAAGTGTGATACTTTATCTAGCATACAGCTGCCACAAGCAGCCACTTCTCAGAAGAGGAATTTAACTTCAGTGACTGCCTCTGTCTTTGGCAAAACCCCAAGAATTGCCAATTGCTCCAAAATACTTATATATTTCAATGAAGTTATGTTTTTCAAACAAGGTTTGCAAAAGGAAGTTGGAAAAAAAAAAGTTTATCACCCAGTTTCAGGTTATTTAGAGTTGGGTTATAAGATAGATACATAAAATTAAATCAATATAGCAGCAAGCTTTAGAGGTATAGAGTAGGATTTCATTAATGTTAACTCTACTTTTGTTAATTATTCCTAAATTCTGCCACAGTCTTGGCAGAATATATGTTTGAAGTATGCTGAGTTTAAAAAATTTTAAAGATTTAGTTGTGGTTAAGTGAGGGAATATATAACTTGTTATTGCAGTAATCTGCTGTTAAAGTTTGGGATAACTCCCTTTTGAGCTGTAAGTTTGCTTTTACATGGCAATTAGGGTGAAACACATTTAATTCCCTGCAAGTAAACTGTAAGTAATTATTAAACACTTTATAATGATTTAATGCAAATATTATGCAGTGTTTTGTGGGTGACAGATATTGGAAGGACAAATGAACCAGAAGCAGGAATGCACTGATTTGAGACCAGGAGTGAGTCCAGGCTTGTATCAAAATTCAGTGATGTCTGGACGAACAACTGATGAATTGTGAAGAGCAAGTAGCAGGATGTAATATCATCAAAATACGAGGAAAGGTTCGTGTGATAGAAGGCTTGCCTGCTTTTCCCAGCTGACTGAGTTGAATTCATTATAGCCTGCTTGCTGAGTGACTGTTCATTTGGGAAACGTTAGCAAGTCCATGGATGGGTGGATGAATAAATTTGTATAACAAAGTTCTGAGAGCTGGAGACTTTCAGGGTAGCATACAGATCTCTGAGGAAAAATCTGGGTAATATATCTGGAAGTTCCCAGACCCTGCTAGCTCCTGTTGGGAATGTGGTGGGAGCTGGTGTATGTTTTGTGCTTGTGAAATTTGATTCAGATTTTACTTTTCGTAATGCTGCATGCATGGTGACCAACCGTTATTCCACTTATATGCTGGAGTGCCTGTTAAGAAAAGGACTCCACATACTGGATCTGTCTGAATACTGAAACACTTTTTCCCTGCTTTGTTTTACTTAGTATTTCAGAGAGCTGCTATTTGTTAGGGGTTTTGCTAAAGACAGAGGTAGTCATTGAAGTTAAAATGGCAGCCTGCGCCAGCTGAGGTCACACAGTGAGGATATTTTGCATAGTTACCCATGATGTACACGGAACAATTAACTTTGTTGTTGTATTTGGGCACTTCTCATAGTCACACAATTCTCAGACAAATTCTGTGAAATGGGTACATTTGGAAGTCAATTTGAAAGAAGGCAATGGCTAGAATGTTTTATGTTGCTGAATGCATGGCAGCACTGCATAGTGAGCTTCAGCACACCCATCTTTTGTGCATCGTTCCTGCTTTTTTGATCTGTTTGGTCAGAAATGTTATTTGATAGGTCACGAGCTTCCATGGGTAGCAAGGCAGTTTAACAGGCACAGTGTCTTCAGGCACAGTGAAAAGCTTGGTCTTTTATAAATTTATTTAATATTACTAAGGTTTAATCTTTTGTTATAAGTGCCCGATGTTTGCTAAATCAAGATATATAAAGCATCTGAAATTATTTTTGATGTCCTTGCAGTCCTTGAGTTTTTAGACTTATCTTCAAAACTATGTTCTTTCTGTGAAAAATCTGCATTTTTTAGCTAAAAGTGTAGTTGTTTGTAACATGCAAACTGGACATGAGATAGTGCTTTGCAGTAGTTACTAATCTGCTGATGAATGATTCTTGTAGAGATTGGAAGGGATTTGTGTAGGCTGCAAACTGAATATAATGAGTTTCAAAAATGTAAGCAATTTAAAATACTGCTTGAATGTGAATTAAAATGTTCAGAAGCCACACACAGTTGCTTGAAATCTTGATCCTTTTTAGCCACCCATAATG
The DNA here is from genome assembly GCA_013400515.1 of Erpornis zantholeuca. Lineage (NCBI taxonomy): Eukaryota > Metazoa > Chordata > Aves > Passeriformes > Timaliidae > Erpornis > Erpornis zantholeuca. The sequence goes on along the minus strand of VZTN01030587.1, from coordinate 216,936 downwards.
CCATCATTGTGGGGTTTTTTCCCAAAGTATGTGGGTCCACCCTAAAATTGTACTAAATCAGGTTTCTGAAAGGCAGCTGTCATTGTATCTTACTATGCAAATAGGCTCTGCCGTGTTAGAGGTTAGTGTCTCAGGAGCTTTATAAGGGTATAGATACATATCTTCTGATCTTACAGGTAACAGCAGTAGCTATCTCTGCCTCTTTCTTCTGTCTTTAGTACAGTAATGCTTTGTCCGTGGTTTTCACAGGTTCATGTGATGGCTTCTACCTGTTTGGGTCAAAATAACCCTTTTTAGGAAAGACCAGCTGCTTTGCGTTTTAAGCTTGCCTGCTATTCTTTGGGAGTGAAAAGCAGGAGGACTGGTTGGGCCAGCTGATGAATAATCATGCATGTACCCACTCAGTTCTATCATGTGCTACTTTGAGCTGGTTTTGAGAGAAACTTGAGGCTCTTTTGAGGGGTCTGGTGTAACCGGTCAAGTTAATTCCCAGGTGATTACAGTTCACATTGCAAAAATTCCATTTGTACTTTGTCTGAATACTGTGATGATTGGTGTATAATGTTATAGGTGTACCATGTTCCATTTTGTAGAATTTTGTCTTGCAGAGGAAGAACAAAGACAGCTGGAACCGAGTGAAAGAACAGGTTTTGTTCAAGAGCAGGGTTTACATTTGTTTTGATTGTGTGATATTCCAAGTCGGGAGTCTTTACATCACAGAACTAAAGAATACCCAAATATTTTATGAAAACCTAAAAAACTGTTCCTCAGGCACTGGTAAAATGGTTGTTATATGATGAGAAAGTTCATAGTGTTGGATGAGCTTGAAATCTCCCTTTCCTGGCGTCTAGTATTGATACTTCAGAGGACTGTGTAGTTGTCTCTTTGCTGTGCCTGCTGCATTGTGGGCAACCACTGAAAAAGTCAACAAATGGACCAACTTGTTATTTGTTAAGGTATTTCTGTATGACCCGAGTGTCTGCCTTCTGTGCGTTTGCAAGGTTGGTTCATTGCCCACAGGCTGTAACAATGAGTGTAACCTGCTATTCCTGTTTTGGGATCAGGCTCCAGTCCTGCAAAGAAAAGAGGGTTCATCTCAGCTGTGTGCAGTTTTGTGTGCCACACTGTGAAAAAGGTCACTTGTTCAGCCTGCAGAAGAGGAGGCTGAGGGAAGACCTCAAGTGTAGCTTCCTCATGAGGGAAAGCAGAGGGGCAGGCACTGATCTCATCTCTCTTGTGACCAGTGACAGGACCGGAGGAAGTGGCTTGAAGCTGAGTCTGGGGAGGTTTAGGTTGGATTTTACAAGAAAGTTCTTCACTGAGAGGGTGGTTGGTCACTGGAACAGGCTGCCCAAGAAAGTGGTCACATCACCAACCTAACAGAGTTCAAAAAGTGTTTGGACAATGCTCTTGGATACATGATGTGATTATTGGGGTGTTCTGTGCAGCGTCGGGGGTTGGACATGGTGAGCCTTGAGGGTCTCTTTTCAACTTAGGACAATCTATGATCTAAAAAAAAAAAGGATTACCTCTTAACCACTCTTTAAGTAACATCTCCGTAGTCTTTTTTTCCCCTTATTCCTCTTTGCATTCACAAATCAGTTCTTCAGAAAAAAATTAACTGTAGGCATTAATATCTTCTGTGTTACTGCTTTCAGCACATCATAGTGAATAAATATTATTTTATCAGCACACTTGGCAATAATGACCATTAACCTGATTGTTAACCGATGGGTCTCAGATGGAATGCTGAATGCATGCTTGTTCCAAAATGGCAGAATCTGCCTCTCCTTTTTGCTGTAATACAGCTGCTTCTGTTTGCAGCACTGTGTTGCTGGGAGACTGCAGCTAATTTTTATGGCGCATGTCAGTAGTAGTGATTCAAATTATACATTTCATTGAGTAGCTCTTCTTTTTGTTTGTGAACGGCCTTCTGTAAGGGGAGAGAATTTTTTTGTTCTGGGGAGAACAGTATCCAGACCAGAGAATATGACTGAATCTGGAACAAAAGCTCAGACTGTTGTGTTGATAGCATCATTGTACTTCCAGAGTCAGTTCAGGGGGGATGATGGCCTGGCTAAATTTACACCAGTCTGACAGTCAAGTCTAACACAGGTATTCAGGAGAATTCCACATGAGGCAAACACATCTCCTCAAACTGCTGTTTTTCTTTTTCAGACTCCATGGTGCAAAACTTCAGCATGTGGCGTGACTTTAAAGCAAAACAACAAAATAGACTGAGAGATTATGAATTGGAAAACTGTGTCGTTTTGGTTCACTACACAGATAACGGTGGCAAATTTGGGGCTGTGTAGAAAATGCAGTCCTTTTTAAAATGATTGTTGCACAGCTTGCACGTGGATCAGGATATGCATGCAATTACATTGGCAAAAAGTGGGTGTAATTGGGCATGCACCTAAATGGAAAAATACATGTGTAAGGTGGAATCTGACTAATAAGTAAAAAACCTTTTGCTTGCTGAATCTGTACTCCTTTTCTGGCTAAAGGAGATAGTAGTCCATTTTGTGCTGTTCACAGTCTGCTTAGGTTTGTAGCAGTGTCTTGTTTTTAATCTTGCTTGAGATACCTCTCTAAAATGGGGTGTGTGTGTGTGTCTGAAGCCTGCTTGCTTAAACACGCGAGTCATGTCAGCTGCAATGCGGCAGTGCTTGGTGCTAATGAGGTGAGCAGCCAGAGCACCCGTCTGCTTATGTTTGCTCATCTCTGTGCAATTATGGCTGTGGGGATTGGAAAAAGGGATTTGTATTGGATGTGGCTCTGTTTTGGCCTTTCCAGAGTGTGGTTCTGTGTTCTCCTGAGGACTGGGCAGCACATTTCAACTTCCATTTTGGGAGTTAGGTGGTTGCTTCACTGTATTTAATGCAAGCTCTAAAATATATCCTGGTTGGGAGCAAAAAAGAAAAAGAAGGAAGCAGAGAGAGGGGAAACTCCCCCTTCTCACCCCCCTTCTCTCCAACTCCCCCCCAGTTAATTCTAATGTACCTTGAAATGAAATATATTGCCTGGCAGTCTGTGCTTTCAGGTAGAGTAGATACAAGTCTGTATTTGTAAAGTAACGTCTTTGGAACAGAATAATCAGGTAATAAAATTTGGTTAGATCTCAGTAGTTACAGCTGGCCTTTGGTAGGCACAAAACGCAGATGCACTGTGATTTCTCAGCTCACCTTTTTTTTGTAACCCTTAAGGTGCTGACAGCAGTGTGAGCTGAATATTTTATGCTGAAGTCATAAAGTTTGGCTTTGAACATAAGGCAAATAAAGTGAATATCAAATCTTGTTTGTCTTTTCCCATCCTCAGATGCCTGACTGTCTCCATTGAGCTTGATGGCTTCCCGTCCAATCCTGTCGTATTCCTATTCCTGCAGCTTGTCTTTCAGTGTTTCTTTTTCAGAGAATTAGCCTGTAAAGCTATAGGTCATGATTAAGTAATATATTGATCTTGGTGGCAAAGCTGGCTTTCCTTCTAGTTCCTGCCTTTGTCACAGGGTACTTCCCTGCTAGCTGATAAAGTTATTTCTGAGTAATTATTTAATATAAATCAGATTGTTGAAATTACCTGTTAAAAATACTGCTGGTTTTTTGTGTTTTTTTAAGGATCGTATCTAGTCTCTGTTACTTTGGCAATATGTTGTGTAACGTGATACCACAAACAGAGGGATCAATACCGCTGGGACTGGGAAAGGTATGAACTGCATCCTGTAGGCAACAAACAGCGGTGGGAGGCAGGAACCTCCTGCTATTGATAGAGCTATGTGAGTGCAGCTTACACCCATAGAAAGGATGGTGTGTCAACCTGTAAAGAAATGTCCTTCACCCTGGGAAGGAGCCCAAGACCGTGTGCCCTAATTAAGTCTGGTTTTCGCTTAGTCCTTGTTTTAAGTGAGTTAAGAGCGACATGTATGAAACAGTACAGCTGACAAGATGCATGCTAGGGAGAGTTGTGCTGCTTTAACACTCACTGTTGAAGTCTGGTATCTCTGTGGTCACAGATAGTGCAGTATTTCTTTGCCTGTTTACCTTCTCCTGGAGGCCTTATGACTTAAGATTGGGATGTTTTTCTCTTCCTTCTTTAGGTCTTCGGGTGAAAGGGGAGCTCATTACTGCTTACCCACAAGTGGTGGTTGTGCGTGTGCCAACACCCTGGGTCCAAAGTGACAGCGACATCACAGTCCTTCGCCATCTAGAGAAGATGGGCTGTCGATTGATGAATCGTCCTCAAGCCATCCTCAACTGTGTCAACAAGTTCTGGACGTTTCAAGAACTTGCTGGCCACGGTGTGCCTCTTCCAGACACTTTTTCATATGGTAAGGCTGTTGGATCAAAAGGATAGCATAGTTGCCTAGACAGCTTACACTTCTGCAGTGCAAAAGATATGAGTCAAATTTTGGAAATCCATAGAAATTTAAGTATCACAAGGCCAGTACCAGCTAAGTGTTGAGTAACCAGAAAAGGAAGTTAAAGTCACGACACCCAGATTCTGGTTTTGTCTTTGTTGATTAGCTTGTGATGCTTTGAAAAGAGTACTTGAACTGTACCCCAGCCTTCCAAGCAACTGACTTTGGCTGTTAGTGCTATAATACTTTCTGTTCTTTTCCAATTGACCGAAACAACAGACGAGAGCTTGGGGTACTAAATGTCATGGGTACTACAGAGAACTAGACTTTGGTACAACCTGAAGGTAGATTAAACTCCTCTACGAATAAAAGTGTCTGCAAATACATTAGTTTCCGTGAAAAGGCAAGAGTAGCAAAGAGTACAAGCCCTCGTGTTCCCTTTTTAACAATAGCTTGAGCTTTGTTTCCCACCAAAACAGTTAATTATTGTTTATTGTGCCTGCCTCTAGAATCTCTGGTATCTCTGGTTCCTGACAGAGTGCTAGACTAGAGGAACCATTTGTCTGAGATAGCCCAATGCTATTTCTTCCTTTAATTACAATCGATTAAAGAACTGAAGATACCTCTCAACCTTCCTTTCCTTCTGGGAGAATACCAGTGCTTTCCTTCCCTTTGTGTGATTGCATCAATAGGCTCTTGTAATGGGAACTTGACAAAATGAGAAAAAAATGGACAAAAGCAAAAACATGGCTTTCTATAATTTACTAGGAATTACTGTTTCCATCAATTACCATGAAAACTCATTTGAGAAGAAACATGCCATTTCTTTATACATGTGGTTGCTCTAACTTGTTGAGAAAGGAATGAGTTTTCAATTTTTTGGGGGAAGGGGAGACCATGAGTGATGCTGAATTGCAGAACATTCTGCATTGCAGAACATACCTGTTTGATTATAACTCCCTCCCACTTCTGTTAGTGCCTGCTTCTGGAATTTGACAGAAGCATGACTTTCTTTCCTTTTTTTTTCTTTTTTGTTTTTGTTTATTTTAAAGTACAAGTATCAAGTTATCTGTGAGAGCTGACTTTGCCAAGTAAAGCTGGATGTGCTGTATGACATGTTACTCCATGACAGGCATTAAACTCCATGGCAGGATCGTGATGGCTGCTGCTGGCTTTGTGACCAGTGTCTTGGCTTGACTTCTGCACTTTACTGCACAGCGTGTTAGAGGGGGCTCATCCCTTTGTCTGCTGACTTTTCTCTTCTGTATTTCTTGTGCTGTGGTCAGCGTTTTTTGAACTGATCTCAAGTAACCTTGAAGTATCAACCGTAATTGTGTGAATGGCCATCAAAAGCTACTCTCTAAGGTTCTTACAGATGCAGTGAGACTAAAAGGTTGAAGTACTATTTCAGGATATAGGGAGAATGAGATACAGGAGACCTAAGCCTGCAGAAAGGGGGAAGGTGGACTGACAAGGTCTGGGTTGTTGCTGCTCTCTGGATTATGCCTTGTCATTGTATTCTGTGTTGCTTTTCTGGTTAGTAGTTTGGATGGAATTGTTACTAGTGTTATGTGTCTGCTATTTTCCTGTTGGACATTTGAAAAGATGGGAGTTGATAAAGTAAAAGGGATAAACTGGAACAAGATGGTAGAATTGGGGCATTCGGACTTGGAAGATTAGATTGAGCCTTTTGGGGTTGTGATCAAGAGGCCTTTGTCAACTTGTGTCTTCAATTCCAAAGGAAGTAGGAGTTAGTATCCCACACACCACAAACACCTTCAAAGTCTGATCATGCTCCATGACCAAGGTCCTCTTAACTGAAAGTTTTTTCTGCATTAACTAAGCTGTAAGGGTGGGAGGAATGTATGGCAATTACATCCCAAATTTGGCCACACCAGACTAGTGGCACATAATGTTGTTGGTTTTCTTTTTGCCAGGTGGTCATGAGAATTTTTCCAAAATGATTGATGAGGCGGAAGTGCTGGAGTTCCCTATGGTGGTGAAGAACACGCGGGGTCATCGAGGTGGGTGTGAGGTCAGGGGTGAGGGCAAGGACTATTCTGAGCAGCACTCCAGGGTTTTGTCTCATCAAGGAATGATAGTTAAGAAGGTCTTCTGTTAGGTGTTGGACTTCTTTCCAATACATCTGAATTCTGCCACCCGTTGAATTCTGAATGTTGAACAGACTGCAGCACTGGGAAACAGTTTTAGTAAAGCCCAGTCTTGAAAAAGCAGAGAGGAAAGAGTTCAAAATTATGGTGCATTGGTGACTTCTTTGAGGAAAGCTTTGAACTGGAGTAATAGGAGGTCTGTCCTTCCTGAAGTTTAAAGAAGCCTACATGGATTTTAGGGATGTTTCTAAATACACATAAGAAATGAAATCTCAGTTCATTCAGTGACCTTTTTCCTACTCTACTTTGTCTATAATTAGGATTCTGATTTAAATAAAATTTTATGTATTGTTTATCAAACCGGATCTCTGTTTTTCAGAAAGATACCTCTGGCAGGGTCAGTGGTATTACTGCAGTTACACATTAAATTGTTCTGTTATTAGTCTTTTAAGTGTTGAATGTGAAACAAACATCAACTTAATTTAGTGTTAGATAGAGATTACTAAAGGAAACCAGATTTAAATCAATTTCAGAGGTTATTTGCAGAGGAGGTTGCTCTGTTTTTAATATACTTTAAAACCAATTTAATAAATACTAGAAGTATAAAGAAACTGAAAATGAAGTTAAAGCAAAAAACCAGGAGTTACTTTAAACAAAATCATAGCTAAAAGACACCACTTCTTCCTTCTTTGTGTCCATCAGTTTGCTACCTCTCTATGCCGCTCTGATGCTTCTCTTCTGCTGGCATGAGTGCTTCTGTACCCATGTAATAAATGGATTCAGGAACTGATGCTGAATGGATCTAGATAAATTATTTTTACTCAGATTAATTCTTTACATTACTTACCACTTACTCGCACAAATGCTTTTGGTGATGTCATGGAAGAGAGCAAAATGCTGGAGGCTGAGGAAGATCAGATCTGCTTCTGTTGGCATCAATACCTGTTAGTGTGGTTTTAAATTGTGGATGGAGCTGTGAAGTGAAGGTGGAGTTTGATGTTGCAGCAAGATGAATTTGACAGCTGTGGAATATGTGAGACAGTGGATTTGACTTGACACTGCCTCTTGTGTATCTACTGAATAATTTTAGAGTTATAGCTATTGGCTTTCTTCTTCCTTTTTTAGCCAGGATTCCTGTAAATCCGTGTACAAGTTTTGCTTTAGAGCACATTAAATTCCAGGCATTTTAATGCAAATTTATGCAAAGTACATATTTTTTCACATTAAGAGAGTTGGGGAAACTTTGTCAAATTAATTGAAGAGAAACCATTTGCAAATTGTTATTAAAATAAATAGACAAACATCATCATAGGTACTGGCTGATGAATAAAAGTCATACTCCTCTAGGCCCATTTTCTGGGCAGTTTGCTGCTGCAGCAAATGGCCCAATCATGGATTTGCCAAGATGTCATGATGCTGCATAATTCCCAGGAACTAAATAGTTCCCCTCCAAGGCATCATTCTTCCTATTCCACTTCAGGAATACAGTAATATTAATTGCCTGTAGAAGAGATGGCGTTTGGAGTGGGAGAGGAGGTTTTTTCTTGTCGTGAATTTTATGCTTACGTTCTTATTTCTCTGTAATGGGAAATTCCATGTTCCTCAAGCAGTGTACTGTGTTAAGGAGACCTTAGATCCTGTCTAAACAGAGGCTGCTCCAGTTGGGCTGAAGAGCACTTGTTGAAATTCTTTACTCATTATTTATCCTAGTTCTGCTACTGCTGCATTTCTCTTCCCTTACTTAAGGGGGGCAGTTTGTAGATTTATTTTTGTAGTCTGTTAACACCATAACATAATTGAATGACAGTTCTGCCACAGGAGAAAGTGTGCAGCCTTACTGCAAAACATAAATCTAATATGACATAGAGCCCTTAAGAAGGGGGAAAAGGAGTTGGGAAATGTAGATATATCAAGATGGAAAGTCTTGTGAGACCAGCAATTAGATAGAAAGTGTTAAGAGTCTGTTTCAGGAATGACTTTAACCAGTATTAACACAACTGGAAAAGAACAAAGAAGTCTTTGGTGTGGTCTAGAAATGAAGGGGAATAAAATTACTTACTTTCGGTTAAAAAGCCAAGTCCTATAAATGCGTGTTTGCAGAAAAGCTAGTGATTTGTAAAGAGACTTTTTTTCAGTTGTAGGATATTCTATTCATTTAATGTCTTGTGGAATCTTCTGCTAAATTTTCTTGGATACTGTGGAGTGGAACGTTTTCCTCTGAGTGTATGTGTTCCACTGCAAACCTCATTCTGGAGTTGTGAGCCCTTTTAAGTGTTAGGAAGAGGAGCTCTCAGGAACTTCTTAACAGAGAAGTGGGTGGTTCTGCAGTGACATGCTAGACACTTCAGAGCTCTTAGTTGCCCAGTGTTTAACAGTTTCATGTTGTTTGTTCTGTGTGTCTAAGCTGTAGGCTATGGGTCCTGTCCTCTTGAATTAACAAAATTGCTTTTAATTAAATGTCTGTTGCTCTTTAAGTATTTATTCCTTTTTTTCTCTCACTAAGAGCTTGCACCAAAAGAAGTTGAAACTGCAAGATCATCTCCTTTATCTAAAGCTTTTCTCTTTTTCCTTGCTTCTGTCTTTTTCTTTTTTTTTTCAACTCACGTCTCCTTGGCTCTGTCAGTACCTGAACACTTAAAAGCACTGAATCAGTGGAATGCTGTTGTCCATGGAAGGATTTGTAAATGGGTATAATCAACGGATGGGGCGTGTGAGAATGGGCAGCGTGCTGGTCAGAGGTTTTACTTTCATGTGCTGAATCATTGATGCAGCTCAGATGGATAGCTGCTTTCAATATGCCGGTGTTCTTTCCTCCATACAGGTAAAGCTGTGTTCCTGGCACGAGACAAGCACCATTTGGCAGACCTAAGCCATTTGATCCGTCACGATGCCCCTTACTTATTTCAAAAATACGTTAAGGAGTCCCATGGCAAGGATGTGCGTGTCATCGTAGTGGGAGGCCGTGTGGTGGGCACCATGCTCCGCTGCTCGACAGATGGGAGGATGCAGAGTAACTGCTCACTTGGTAGGAAAAACATTGCTTGTAGTTTTGATCAGAATTTTTCAATACAATTGAAAAATCTCAAAGGCAGCTGAAATAAGCTGCACATGTTACTTGTGTTAATTGTGCTTACTGCTGGGGGTTTAAAAGGGAAACACAAGAATAAGGATTAAGTAAGAGGCATGTTGAGCAAACGCAGAAGGAGAGACGATCTCTGCTCACAGTGTTAGATGGATAGGATGGATGACAAGCAGGGGAAGGTTCTAGAACACAAACGGAGCAACTGATGTAGTAATGGCAGTTTGATGCTAGTACCATGTTATCGTTCATTTCATCCTGTTAAGAGAAACAGAAGATGAAGGAAGACAGAAAGCAAGACTTAAGGGAGGTGGAGGAGGGAGGCAGTTGGCAAGAGGGTAGAAGAAGATGTTAAGAGAGGAAACTGTTGAAGGCAGTGAATGGTTGGATTGCATTGTGCATCTTCTGTGCTTCCTTAGGTCTGTCAGGTTCCTCCCTGCTACTGCCTCTTCCCACAAAGCCCGTATCTGGGAGAAAAAGGAGGTTACTGTATTGATTGTAGCATACTCAGAACTGAGATTCTGCACAGCTCTAGGTGTTGGTCAAGGGGGTTTCTGAGGGTAAAAGGAGGAAGGACACTTGAGAATGCCTGGCTGAAACTCTACCGAACCTGAGCAGGGATGGGATAAAATGTATTAATGTGTAGTACAGTTTTGATTAGTCAAAATGCCTAAGAGGTTTTAGTTACTACTTGATGCAGAGGAAATACAGCCTGAAAGATTTTTCTGCTAAATGTTTTTTTTTGGTGTGTTATTGTATGGGTTATTTTTAAACTTAAGTATTGTGATAGATGAAGTGTGAGCCATTTAATACCTAGATGATAGACTCTGAACCTGAGGTTCAGACACAAATGTTTCCTAATTTTTGCTTTAGAGACAGTAACATGTGATAGAAAGTTGAGAGGATTGTGAGCAGATGATAATGTCTTAATCCCCATCCCCCTCAATTATAGCTACAGTTAGAGCTGTAGTCTTATCAATAGCTCTAGGTTTAATTTTGCTAAAATATTTCTTGTGATCACTTACAAACATGTAAGGAAAGCCTCTACCTGAGAATGAACAAGGGTGGTTTGTTAGTTCATTTTTTTAATACCCTGGGATCATAAAAATATGTATTTAAAAAGTCATCACTTAACCATTTATTAAACAAGTCATAATCTTGACCTGCCTTTGGCAGGTCAGAATCTTTTGAAATCTTGGTGTGGAATTAAGTTCATTAGTAGTCACTGTGGAAAGGTGGTTGCTGTCTAAGTCATCCGCAGTGTGCTTGCAGGCTCACTTTGAAGCTTCCCAACTGAAAAGGATATCAGTCACCTGTGACCTGAGCGCAGACATCAAGTTTTTGTCACTTTCTCCAGGTGGTGTAGGAATGATGTGCTCGCTGAGCGAACAAGGCAAGCAGTTGGCAGTCCAAGTGTCAAACATCTTGGGGATGGATGTGTGCGGCATTGACCTGCTGATGAAGGACGACGGTTCATTCTACGTCTGCGAGGCCAATGCAAATGTAGGTTTCATTGCCTTTGACAAGGCTTGTAATTTAGACGTAGCTGGTATCATAGCGGACTATGCCGCTTCCCTGCTGGCCCCCGGCCGCTTGACGCGGCGCATGTCCTTGCTCTCCGTGGTGTCCACGGCCAGCGAGACTAGCGAGCCAGAGCTGGGCCCTCCAGCTGGGGCCGCTGTCGACAACATGAGTGCTAGCTCCAGCTCTGTCGACAGCGACCCTGAGACCACGGAGAGAGAGTTGCTCACCAAGCTCCCGGGGGCTCTCTTCAACATGAACCAGCTATTAGCCAATGAGATCAAGCTCCTTGTGGAGTGATGCCACATGTAAATAGGTGACCAACAGAACTCTCTCTTGTAAATTTTTTTTTTTAAACCAACTTGCAATGCTGTTTATCAGAGACGCTCAGAAGAATGAGGAAAGGGGGGTGGGTGTGTCAGTCAAGAGAGCAAAAGTAAAAGGCACACATGCTGTAACTGCTGTCCCTAGTCTTTGGCAGAACGTTAAATTGTCTTCGTTCTTCATCGGTTTTACAGTGGAGATGTTCAGTTCAAAACCAAGCAGCAATTTTATTTGCATGCTGCTTTGGTCCCCAGTTATATTGCAGTTCATGTGTCTTCACAGGCAAGCATTGAAGCGTGATTCACACTTGAAGATTTTCAGAAAGTTGTCTGGCAGCTCTCTAGAAACTTCTGTGAATTACTGCACCAGTTAAGTCTCTTCTACCTCTGTAAGGCTTGATCCTGTAAATTACTGAGTGCCTCAAATTCTTTATGGGAGTTGAAGGTGTTAAATACCGAGTATTTCAAAATTCCTGGACACCTACTGTTCCTATTCTTGTAGATGGGAGCTGCAAGTTCAGGATCCTTTTAAAGTCATCACTTTCTGACCTTGCAGGATACGGCCTTTCAAATGACGAGGCTGAGAGAAGTGTCAGTTGACTCAATGTGAACTTTCTGTAAAAATCTGTAAAATGTACCATCTTGATATTAAGTGGCAGCTTTGTGTCTAAATTTCTTTCTAAGGGTTTTAAAGGAGGATATTAGTACTTCTGTTTTTCTCATTTCAAATCCTGATTTTGGAGGGTATGTAGGGGAATTGGTCATACTTTTTTTGTGGGCAGAAGTGGCACTTTTTAAACTACTTTTTGCATGGTTGGAGGAGATAAACAGCACTGTAATGTTTGGTATACAAAATGATGTTTAATCTAATGTGAAAAAGAATTACACTAGTTTAAAGCGAACGTGCATCGACTTGTATTTGTTAGTGTTTTAGTCTTTCTGAGAGAGATCTGCAATGTTAATGTTCCTTTTTCTTTAATACATGCTAGTCCAACACTCCCTTCTCTATGCCTGCATCTTTAACAGTGGCCAAAGTGAAAACACCGCAGACTGTTTGTTAAGAAAACACTGAGTTATAGCCTGTACATTGGTGGGGGGGTTGTTTGTTTGTTTTTACTTTTTGCTTTTTTTTGGAGGGAGAAATGTGGTAAGGTGTGAAGGAGGGAAGAGCTGGTTAAAAGTGATTAGTCGTCCAGAGGAACTTTAGAATAAAGCTACAGTTCATACAATACATACCAGGCTACTTTTTCCCCACTGAACATAAAAACTGATGTTGGCATAAATCCAAAGAGTATAACTGGGGAGAAATACTCAGTTCTTAGCTTTGGGAAACATGTGGCAGATTTCAAAAAAGAAAAAAAAAAAAAAGAAAAAAAGAAGGAAAAAGAAAAAAAAAAAAAGAGAGCTCAGCCAGAGTTTTAAAAAAAAATTAAAAAATAACCCAGGTCCACAAACAATTAAGGGATTGATCCTGGACCCTTACATGTGTTTGGTGTGAGTGCACACACTTGTGTGTGTTTGTGTGTGCGCAGTTGTTTTGCTTTATTTTTTTGAGGGTGTTGGCCGTTTAGCTCCCATTTTTTTTCCAGTCTTCCTGATTTTCTTTAATCCTTCTGGCTGTGCATTTTCTCATTAGCCTTGAGCTGGTTTGGAAAACAGATAACCAAAACAGATAATACTGAGTCAATTTTTCAGTCCCTGTCTTCCTCCTCCTTTTCCTCCTCCTTCTCCCTTTTCATTCATTCCCCTCTTATTCTTGGGGTTCATAAAGCCCTGGAACTATATATATATATAAATATATATATAAAGATAAGCCTCTTTTTTAAAAACAAAAAGTAAAACGTTTACAATTGAAAAATCATCTTGTGAAAATAGGTTTGTTTGGAGGGGGGTTGTGTGTGTGCAATGCTGCTGTTTTCTGGATACTTTAATGGAGCATGTCCCATGTACCCTCTGAGGTTCTGCACTGCCCACCTCTGTGGCCCTTCCTCACCTCTCTGCTGCTCTGCTGTTTTACCTTCACTTGGACCTTAAACACAACTCACGGACACTATGCAGAGAGTCTTCAAGAGGCAATAAACAGAACAGTATTAACCTGCTTTATGGAGGTTTGATCATGCTTCTTTGTACAGTTTGGTTTTTTTATTTTAAAAGGAATGTAATAAAATGGCTTTTTTTTTTTTAGAATTAAATATTACTATTAAAATGAAGTGAAAGGTTGACTGTTGGTGTTAAGCAGGAGAGTGGACCAGCTGGTCCAGCAAAAAAAGGATCTTCAGCAGTAAAGGTATTTTCAAATCCTTCTTACTGAGCCTTCAAGTGCACAGGTTATACCTGAAGTATATAAAGGTCTTCAGCTTCCATGAAGAGTTACAGAACATGAAAGTAACCTAATTCTCTAGTCACTGAGCAGTAAACTCTCTTCTAAGAGGTCTAATTCCCTTGCTTGTTTATCCAAGGGGAGTTTGGGGTGGAGGGTGGCTCTTTTTTTTTTTTTTCTCATTTTTTCTTTTTTTGTCCCTTCCTATTTACTAGTAGGTGCCTGCACTCCTTGAGAGGCTGATGGGATCAATCCTTCCTTTTCTAGCTGTGACATACATTGAGCACATGTGGAATAACAGCAGGGAATAAACATGTGCCAGTTGGTATACTGGGGCCTTTGTGTTCATATCACAGGAAACATCTTTTAGAGGAAAGAGCTGTTAACTGAATGTTCTGGATTGTTTTATTGAGTCCTCATAGTATCTTGTAGCTCACAGAAACTTCACATTTCTAGCACCCTTTCAGAATGTCTAGGTTACACCTCACAGTTGTAAAATTTGTGAAGTAAATATAAGATCTTTTTAAAAGACCAAGTGGATTGAGAGATTTGCAGTTTGACTCCCTTCTGATAAGTTGCTCCTCTGGTTGATGCTTCCATTACTAGTTTGGAGATAAGTCTATGCATAGTGGTTACAGAGGGAGACAGGATTTGAAACATCACGTACATTTGTTCGGATATGGGGTATTGATGCTGCATGAAAACTTTGCTTGAGGGTTCATTTGTACAAATGGGCACACTTGTCTCCTGTATTTACTCCCTACTTATCCATTGCTCCTGAAATAGTGAAATGCAAAGAATGGCCTGGGGATGCAAGGGGGGTGTCTTGTTTTTACTTAAAGGAAAAAACACCAACAAAGGTAGCCCATGGTAACCAGTGTTTCCCATTGAAGGTGAACTCCACAGATGTCAGCTTTATTCACTTTATTTTCTTCAGTTCCGTGTGCTGAAAATCACATGCTAAACTTCCATACAGTTGCACTAACACTACCTCCATATGTGGGTTTGGAAGCACATGCTGAAAAATGGTCAACATAGTGGTGGATTACAATAGTGCCAATACAGCTGATGGTGATACAACTATTTTTGTATATTTTAATGTTTGAAAGAGCCAGTTAGAACCTCTTGTTTGCAAGAATAAGTTTCTTAAGCTACATCTGGTGAAACTTTGTTCTTTGTAACACTGGAGATTTTCTTCTGTTCAACCTACTGTGATTGTAATTGATGTGTTGCTGTCAGTGTATGGATTGTATCTTAATCCTTGTATTTAATGCTTTAATGTGTTTTATAAAATCTTTTCTTGTAATGTTACAACACCTCATCTGTTAAACAGTGTCAATGCTTGCTGCTTATGTTGACTGTTAGATTTTTTGTTCTGAGCTGAGGGTCACTCTTGAAGCATTTTCTCCCACTTTGTGCGCAATCTTTGCCGTGTGATATTTACTCAGGAAATAACCTCTGGAACATCTGGGTATGTCAGACGCAAAGGAGATACTTCTTCAGATGTTACACAGGACTACAAAATCCAACAAATGAAACCAGTGACGCTTGCTAAATTCCCTCATTGCAAAAACCTGTCAGTTAAATACATAAGGGACCGTAAGGGCTTAGAGAGACTTTGAAAACAGATCGCATGTACAGTATCTTTCTCATGGCTCACTCTTTTTGAGAAGGTTTATGGGCTTTATGGCTGGTGTGAGACACACGACCCACTCCTGTTCTCTCTATGGAATAGTAGGTGCTCGGACAGGTAACTTCTGTTGCTACTGTCTTTTTTAATTTTTAAGTTTTTCACTGTTCTAGGAATTGTTCTAAACTGAGGATTTATAACCAGGTGTTTGCTGCTTTTTCCTTTGTTTTATTTCTTTAAATCTTTCTTAACCTTTGAGGGTGACTTTTGGAGCATTCTGATGGTGGATCTTGGCCTGCTGTTGGAAGTCTCCAAGCCTCTCATGTTTCCAATTTGAGTTGAAAAGCTTTTGTTTTGTTTATTTGTTTAAAACAATGACACAAATTAGATGCGCGGATTTTGGGTGGGATTTGTTGTTGCTCTGTTTTGGGTGACTTATTCTCCCTTCTTTTACAGAAATGTGTTCTAACAATTCACACTTTGTTACTGTTCTTTGCAAAACTTTTCAGGAGCCAAAAAAGTCAAACAATCCAGAGAAAACCCCTTCTCCCCTTTCTGATGGCACGAGTGAGAGCTTATGAAAAATCCTTGCGAATGTTCCTTCCTAAACTTTTCCCCCCAGTAATGCAAGCGGGTAAAACGGTAAACGCAGCAGTTTGGTGACATCCAAAACCGACCTGTTGTCAGGTAAATTGACACTTTTCTGCTCTTATGCTAACCTTCATAAGTTTGCTAACTTGTCTGCCTTCCTTTCTTCCCATCAGTTCATTTTGGTGATACTTGTTGAATGATTTCTTTAACCGGATTTAGAGAAAATCCTGCTTTGCTTCCTTATTTCCCTTCCTTATACTTGTTGACTTTTAAGAAAACTGTCATTGTGCTTTGCTTTACTCAGGTGAGACAAAAGTGAGTCCCCCATGCAACTGTATGAGGGTTAGATTCATAATACATTAATTCCACTTCTTTTTTATCAATTCTAGATGGTTTGTCTTCAAGTGTACTATTTTAGCTTAGATTTTTGAAAGGTACATTGCTTTCCATTTGCTAAGTGAACATAAAATAAAACTGCAGAAGCAAGTAGTTGATAGGAATGAAAAACTAGTACTAAGAATGTTAAATCTATTAAAATTCAATAGAGCCAGATCTTGTAAAGAGGACACATGGAAGAATATGTGTGCTGAAGAAAAAGACTGTTGGGCTGACTAATTCTGTTTGTGAAGGATGGGGTGACACATTTTATCTTGCCCTTATTGCTATATCAAAGCACTTGTACCTTTTATTCTTCTCTGGTAACTCTCTCCCTTAATATCAAACAATTAAAAGTACTGGGTACTTAGTATTTTTTTACTTAATTTAAGAGGGAGAATCTTGTATTCTACTCAGAGGTAAAATATCAGGCAATTGGAATACTATTCCAAGTTGAAGAATGTGAGCCTGCAAATAGGCTTCCAAGTTTCCTGATGCAGTATTATATTTCCCATGACATCTGTAAAGAATTAGCACTTGTTTCATATTATTTTTCTGTGTACATGAATTACTCCTCTATACCATCATAAAATAGTCTATTTTTCATAGTCTCAGTTTATATTTTCCTGAAAGACAGCAAACTTACCAGAAATATAATAAATTGCAGCTTCAAATTAAGGTGGGAGGGAATAATTTTAGAGCCAAATTTTGCTCTCAATTACACTGAAATAAACCTGGAATCACTCTGTGGAAGTCAGTGGAGTGATAGCCGATTTCACTGGTATAATTGAGTGTATAATTTGTGTCTTAAATTTTACTTGCAAGGTAATTTTACAAACTTGTTATACTTATGTTTCCAATGCTTTTTCCTTTCAGACACACCCACTTCTTGCGTCTCAGCATTGGGCAGGCCTATTCCTTTATTTGTGTATATTTTTGTGCATCAGCTGCTATAGGACACGGGTGTAACACTTTCAGGCATGTGGTTGGGTGTCTTTGGGGTTTGTAATAATGTCCAAAAATAAGAATTTATTTTCCTCAGATTTATTAATTAATTTGTGTTGGATCACAGTTTTGCATTTCTAACCTCATTTTAGATACATATTATATTAAGATTTTCTTGAAAGAAATACAGTACTAGTTCTTTGCAGAGTCTGCAATTGATCTTTGGTGGGGAGAGTTGACCAAAATTTACTGCATTCTGCAATAGTTAATGTTTTATATTTAGTGTTGCTTGAAAGGTGGTTATACAGATCATGCTCCTTCTTCATTATGTAATGGCTTTCAAAGCCTTGTATTGATCTTGGTTGTGTCCAGTGCTTTGCCTCGTGTGTGGGGAAATGTAGAATTTGAATAGGCCTGACTTCTTAGACAAGGGGTGATGATTATGTGCATGCTGAACAAGAACTTCTTCTATATGCCCTTCTGCTGCAACAGAATAATAAAACTGGTAGGTGGCAGCAGCAGCAGCAGAAGAAACTCATGACTGTGACCTGAGAAACCTCCACTACGGGGAGAAATGGATTGCAAAATACTAACTGGAGTAAGGGGAACGGAGAAGAGAGACAGAGTCGCTGAACTGTCCCTTTGAATGGTGAGTCTCATTTACAGAATTCTGACCATCGAAAGACTGCTCTTCGTACAAGAGGCACATTGATCTATCTCACTTGTTGTTTGGTTACCTGATGTCCTAATTATCATCTTCAGTTCAACATTACAGTTTCCCCTCTGCCTTTATAAGGCGCAGTACGTATCTTAAAAAATTAAACTTCACCAAAATTGCCACATACTGAGAGTACTAGAAAATAAGGCTGGAAGGAATTTATCTAGCCCAGTCATTCTCTGCACTACAGAAAGATTGATCATAGTTGTGCCATTGGTGAAATGTTTATTGTGATCTAGTTTAGAAAACCAAGGAATACATGAGGAAGATTCTGCAATCCTATGGAATTTTATTTTGTGAAGGTAGAAAGCATCCTTACTGTGAGCTAGTGATTGACCTTATAGGCTGAGAGCCCAGGTGCTTCTTTTACTACTTAAAGAGCAACATATACATATACATATATATATATATGTGTGTGTGTGTGTGTGTGTGTGCCATAGAAATGCCATGATAATAAAGAACAGTGTTATTTATGGAGATTTCCTAAATCTCAAGGTAGGAAAAAAAGGTTCAAATCACCAACAGTTAAAATAATTTTTGGAGGTGGGAAATACAAATTATATGTTTCTGACTTAGTGGTTAAAAGTTGGTAGTTTCAGCCACCTCTTCAGTTCTCTAGACAAAGAGCTCTAAAACTTCTTCGATTGCACATCTCTATCAGAAGAAAACCATTTTGAGCATGCACCCCAATAAATATTTTTTACAAGTTACATATGTGTATTACTACATACATTGTAAAACTTACATAAACCCAATAAGGTAAAAAAGATGAAGACTATTTTTGAAACATTTACTTAACTGTATTTATTAATGGTGAAAGAAACATTTTCACTGTTCAGCCTTATGGATTGTCTTGCAAAGCTCCCTGGGGAACGTGGACTCCCCTTTGGAGAGCACTGATGTAGACACCACAAATATTTATTGTTGTAGATGTCATCTGGATACTCCACCATAACAAAAGCTCCATTTTAAGTAATTCTCCTACTAGAGATTTAAATGCTGACTCTCTAGTAGGATGACTTCTCTTTCTGAAAAGAAAATAAGAGGAGAGAACAGCAGGATATGGAAGCCCTGATGAATTGTTTGACATAGGAGAAGTTTGAATCTGGATCAGCTGAACATAGGGAGAAACATGTCCAAGTGGATTGGGAAAAAGAAATTGTGTCAGAATATATACCAATGTGCAGAATACAGCAGTAGCTTTTGTATTTTCATAAATGTTTTTACTTCGTTTACAGCTAGGTATTAGTTAATAAATTCCAAATTCTGTTTCCTGTTGTCACCTGTTTTAGGGGGGTAGTCCCACTAAAATCAGGAACAACATTTATATTTGGGAACTAAGCTGCATCTGAATTTTGATATCCAGGCAACTAAATAGTCACCAGTGCACATCAGGTACTACTTAGGACAGTGGACAGCTGGTGTGTTTTTCTCATTAGCTTCTTAGTTATCATACAGCCTTGGAAAGTATTCTGTGGACCACAGGCTGGAAATCCCCCAACTGAATTTTTAGAGAGTGAAAGGAGATTGCATGTGCAAAGTGGAAAATATTTTGGATGGAGAATTGATTAGAATCTTGTTAAATATAATAATGAGCAAAGTCTGTATGTGAGACAAAGCTCATAGAGAAAGGGTTTTCAATCCAGTCAGGCTGGAGATGTGATGAAGAGAAGTAATTTCTGATAGTAGAGGCAAAGGAGTCTGAAGTCTATGTCAGTCTGTCATCAGAGATAGAGATAAGGCAGGAAAAGAGCTTTTGGTGACCTTGAGCATTCCCAGAAGTTGCTGTAAGGAGGAACCTCACCAGACTTTCTGTACATAATATATGCTAGGCCTTTGGGAACTGGATCTTGGGAAGGAGAGCTGAAAGTTCCATTGATACACAAACTAACTGTAGCACCTGCCTACTTGCATGGGTGGTCATGTGGATTGAAGGTGTTACTGCACTGAATTTACATGGCAGTAACATTTGGGAAGAAGGGTGTTCCTCTGGCCCTGGACATGAGATTGTTTGCCCCAATACACCTGTAACTGCTGCTTCTCAGTGTGGTATGAGGTAGATGCATATAAATATATGTGAGCTTTTTTTAATGAGCAAAGACCAAGGTGACTTAGTCAACTGGTCAGGAAAGAATTTTATTTTTCTTTGTTATAGACAAGAAGGCATTTACAACACTTTCAGATCCTCTACAGTTCTCCATGTGGCTGTCAGTACAAGAGTTTTGGTTTTGTTTTTTTTTTCTTTTAGATGTGACATACCAAAGCATCCTGTTTTCTGCAGCTTTGATGTGGTAGAGATTTGAAGAAGACAGATTATTTTCCATTCTTGTCATAGACTTCCACAGGCAGGCAAGGGGTGATGTTTGTGAAAAGAGGGAATGGATAGGTTCCTCATGCTGACTGAATAGTAGGTGATGGATTAAGCTGATAAAACAGTTAACATTCACATTGCACCCGTGCAAGGCATTTTCAAGGTATTTCTGCATCCCTCCTTTGTTCCCTTTAGAAACAGTACAAGTGTTACCAGAATATACAGAGTCTGCATAGTAATATGTCAGTATATTAAGCTCTGCCAAGTCTGTGCATGAAGGGCTTATAAAAGATTTATGTGAATTTCTGTGTGTCTGCTTTTTTATTTGGAGGCAGGTTGCTGTATGCAGCTATGTACAGTATTCTGTCTTAGGGTAATAGATATTTTTTGTTTATTTGGAAGGAGGGAAGTGTGTTTCGGCAGTTAAATGTATCATTCTGTTATCCATTTCTGTAGGAAGCAGAATGGCTAACAAAAAGCATTTTTGTGTTAGACAAATTGCAATATAATTGAGGTTTCTAATATAGGAATGAAAAAGAAATGTTCAATAAAGTGTTCTAATAGCAGAAACTAATTTCATGGAATCACAGTATCAGTTAGGTTGGAACAGACCTCTGAGATCATCAAGTCCCAACCTTTGAATGAACACCATCTTGTCAGGTAGACCATGGCACTAAGTGCCACATCCAGTCTTTCCTTAAACACCTCCCAGGATGGTGACTCCACCACCTCCTTGGGCAGCTTGCTCCAGTACTTGACAACCCTTCTGTGAAGAAATTCCTCCTCATGTCCAACCTGAACCTCATTCATTGTTGTAGTATATAAAATTAAATAATAAATAAATTACCACATTTATAAATTTCCAGGCATATGTGCTAATTTACAGAAGTTATTAGCACAGTCCCTCTTGTACAAATTAGCATTTGTTGTTAGAGAAGGAGGAGAGATCCATATTACATAAGCCAGTAACCAAGTTGTTGCTACCTCTTTGGCCAGTCATGCATTTCTTCTATGCAGATTTCCTGGAAACAGTGGCACTGCTGAGCTTCCATGATGCTTAGTTTATCTGTGTC
This sequence comes from Erpornis zantholeuca, assembly GCA_013400515.1. Lineage (NCBI taxonomy): Eukaryota > Metazoa > Chordata > Aves > Passeriformes > Timaliidae > Erpornis > Erpornis zantholeuca. Next base: position 195,585 of record VZTN01030587.1, on the reverse strand, counting down.
ATAAAATACTTATACTCTGGGGAGAGAGGAACTGGAGAGGTGAAAACTGTGAGATTTTTCTCTGAAGCAGAGAAAGAAGACTAAGCAGTAGCTGTATGCACAAGTATCCTTTTGGTTCTGTCATACCAATGTAGTGAGAGGTGAGGAGTCCAGATAAGTGTTTCAGTTATACCTTGATGAGGAACGGGAATGTCACACTAACAGTTTGTGCAACTGTGTACATTTCATATCTGTAAATACTTCATTTACAAGGTGTGGTTTGTCCAGGAATGTGCCTGCAGTTTCCCCTCCTCTGGATTCTTTCTGTTCAGTGGTATTGTGCATTAAGCCTGAAACTTGCATTTTGTGAGTTTTAGGAGGAAACTTGGTGTGCTTGTGTATATGTTTTCCCATACAGCTAACAAACAAGGCAACAGAAACAACACAAATGTTATGGTTACCCTGCCCACCCATCTTTACAACATTGTATGGGAGGGGTAGTGCAGTTGGATTTTGATTTAGGAGTGCTTGTCTGTGCCTGTATGGAAATGGTTGTTTACTGGATGGCAAATGCTGAAGCTTTATCAGTGGGACAACTAGGCAGGAAAAGCCTTTAGTTTGACTTTGCTAAACTTTTACACAATTTTCCCTCCACATGAAATATTTCCACAGGAATCTAATGCGTGTGAAAGATGCTGGATCACCATGTGCAGAGATTGAGCTCTACCCACCGGAAAGGTAACAGGAATGAGATTTTATCTTTAGACCACAACCTTCACATCTCACTCCTTGACCTGGAAAGGCTTTTTCCAAGGTCAGAAGAGGAGTTTGGTACTCATGGCTCAGTCCTTGGTGTGTCTGTGATGCAACTATCAAGGAAGCCACATAGGTGCTGGATACAGAGATTTTTTTTATGATGCCTGCTTGCATTTCTGATATTCATATTTTGGAGTAAAGACTAACTTCTTCAATGGTTTATTTCTTTAGGTTTTTCTACAGCAGCAGGAGGTCTTCTCTTCCTTCTCATGGGAACACTTAGCCTTTTGATAATGCCTCCTTCACAGTGAAGGGAAGACAGGATGGATCAACAATGATGTGCAATGGAGTGATGTCCACACGTGGCCTTAACAGTCACGATCCCTGTCCAACTAACTTGGAGAATTGAATAAAAGAGTTGAATTGTAATTCATGAGAGTGTGAGATTCTTTTTGGTACCTTTTGCACCATCTCCTCTTTCTTGAAGGGCTGGTGAATTTCAGAAACCTGTTGATCTTGTGTCAAAGCTGCACCTAAGCCAAAAGTGTAAAACCTGCTGGATATTCTTCACTTTATTAACCCTTTTTTTCCCTCCAGGAGTTTCATTCCTAAGAGTTCTAAATGCTTTATATTGACATGAATAATCTTCCCAAATGCCTTGTAAACTTTAGCAGCAGGCCTTTGGTTCTATCAGTCATATTATGAGTTGACCTAAGTCACTGAGGATCCAAGTCTCCTGAGTTTTAAAAGTAAAATCACCATACTGATCATGCTATACTTCATAGTCACTTTGGTGACTGCTAGAGAAAAAGAGATACAACTTGGTTAACCTACCAGAGATAATGTGCCTTTGGATTTTGAAGCCATAGTGGCAGGGCTTGTTATAGACATGGGCATGTACATTCTTACTATCGTTTTTGAAGAGAGCTAATCTTTAAAATCATAGGTTACAGATCTTGCACTAGGCTCTCTTGGATTGTTGTTAGCGAAGCACTGTAAAGAATTAGACACATACTCATGGTATTTCCATAATACGCCTACTTGAAATTTGTACAAAATTTACAAAAGTGAGGCAAAAAAAGGAGTCAAGATGCTGAGCTGGTACATTTTCAGTAAACACCTCTTATCCTTGACATTCTTCCTGTTCATTTCATGGATATTCATTTCATGTAAATTTTAATTCCTGTTCTCCATGTGCTTGTTCCAGTAATTTACATGTGAATGTAACTGGGGAATGTGGCTGGGAGCCTGTCTGAAGCTATGCCTTTGCTCCTGTAGCTGCAGTTTATGGTTGCTTTTTTGCAAGTCTGTGGTACCTCTGTAAGCAGGTGGAATGACTTCCCCCACACAGCAGTGGCCATTTCATCTCTTGTGGTTCAGTGCCTGTTGATGTGCTGATGCATATGCTGATGCTTCCGTAAGTGCTTTTCTGCCTTAATATTTCATGTTTAAAAAGTAGAACAGCTGAGAACTTCCTAAATTCCGTCTGAGTTTCCTGTATCCCATCTTGCTAAGCTGCTTCCAGGCCCTGTCTGTATTTCAGTTCTCTTTTTTTTTTTTTTTGGTGGGTGTTCAGGAGTGTTCTCTTTTTCTCTTTTACGCTGCCTCAAGTATGCTCCTCCTGCCTTCATACTCTTTTTTTCCCCCCCATTCTTGTTTCTGCTCTTAACTGGCCCTACTTGTTTGTTCTTGTCCCAAGCACACACGTACTGTACCCTAAGAATATTTCTTACTCAGTGTCTATTAAAGATAACCATTCTTTGTATTTCTCTAAAAGTGTGTTTTCCTTTTTGCAGAGTGAGAAATGCTCTGTTACTACATTTCCCTTTGGTATTTCACAGCCCTAAATGTGTTAGAAGTAAAACAGAAATTAAAGGAAGTGTATTATTGTGTAATGTCTTAGTAGTGAGTGAGAGTTAGCAAATGGCAATACTGAGGAGACAGTTCCTGGCCTTTGCACTCATTTATCTATCTTTGTTGAGAGGAATTGGTCCTGCAATCCATCTCTTCCTGTACCTCACTTAAAAGCTCAAATTCAAGAGCTGTGATCCAGAATCTGTTGGTGTCATGTTAAGTTTTGCTTTCCTTTGTCTTTCTTATCTTTCTTTGAATTTAAATACTAGGTATCAACAATTAAATAGTAATTGGATATTCATGATACAATTTTGATACTAGTTGTACAGTATAGTGAAAACAGAGTAATAATAGTTCTGTAGTGATAACAGTGACCTGTGCTGTGATGATTAGGGTATAAACAGTTCCTTTTGCACATCTGCATTTCCTATTATTTGGAATTGCACTGTTGTGCCAGCTACAGAAATGGAGTACTTGTAAAACGCTGTTTTGCTTAGATGAGATCTTGAGGTGGGGTATATTTGTATTGAGGCCAAACTTGGAGAGAGGTTGTAATTTTGTTTAGCATTAGATCTGGAAAACCTCTGTAACTTGTCTGGCCTGCATTCCCAGTTGTGCATGACATAAACAGAGAGCTATGTCTTGACCACTGTCTTTTTTTTATTTTTCTGGGTAATTTTCCTTATATTTTGCCTTATCACCTTGGTTGCTTCTCCAATCCACTCCTTCCCTGTCTAGACAACTTGGTTTATCACTGTGCATTTACCTGTAGGTGGTCTGCAAAATCTAGGTTTGGAACCAGACATTGCATCATCATCTCTGTGACTCTCTCATCCCATGTTGTCATTGCTTCAGTATTTTTCCAGACAGTGCTTTTGAAGCTGCCCTGCTGCCATGGTAATGTTGAGAAGGGAGAGCGTGCAGTGCAATGACCAGGTCATCTCAAAAGCCTCCAGGGTGGAATCCTTGGGGGAGAAGCTGTCACTGTGTGCTGCTTTCCCCTGCACTGAGCCCCTTAGTTTAGCTGGTGGTGCACAGGCCAAGTCAGCAGAGCACAGGCTGATAAGCTCAGCCCGACACTGCTTCCTAGCTTGTGCACTTCAGCCCAAAATCATGTTAAACATATTAGGAAGAGTTTCTGTCAGAGATGGAGTACACCTCCATATTTTCTCAGGTTTTTAATTAAAAAAAATGATTTGTATTTTTTATAACCACACTTCTGAAGATTGCTAATGAAGGCAAAAGTCTGCCTTCTACTTCTTTTTCTTCCTAGAGAACATATCTATATATGTTCTCTAGGAAGAAAAAGAGCCTGGAGCCCCCAAGATTCAGGAGAAAAAGATAGAAAGGGGTGTAGTGATCTTCCAAGGGAAAAGGTTGGGATGCTGCTCTCTGGCATCCCTGACAACCATCCGTGTTCAGCAGCTTAGCAGTAATAGCACTTGTCTCTAACAGTATGAAGTAGGAGGAAGCAGGGGAAGAAGGGATAGTATCCCTTACAGCTGTGATGTCACTAATGGACCAGAGGTCACATCTCTGTGGGGATGAGGCAGGGTGGAGAACTTGGGCTTTTGAAGAAATCAAAAAATAACCTCCACAGTTTTCTAGTTCCTTATTTCCAGACTTGTGGACAGTGCTGGGAAGAATATCTGCTTAATCTTCCCTGTAACATCCCTCTGCAGAGCTTTCTGTGGTCCTGTATGTGAGGTAAGACTCTGAGGGAAGAAGTACTCTCAAAATCATTGAAAGCACTCTCTGCAGCCTGAATATTTCTGTGGCTTGGACTGGGGATCTCTTGTCTTAGCCCAGTCTTAGTAACAGCTCATGTATTTTGAAAACAGCTGAATTTGTGAGCAGTGAGTGGAAATGAAGAATTGCAGCCCAGTTAGGAGACTTCACTCTGGAACAAGCAACCCCTGAAATAGGAGAGGAGGCCCAGTAGAGGGAAGGAAAGAGTTTTCAGTATCTAAATTTCCAGATTTAGTTAGCGGTGTGTGTGTAACTTTCTATTACAACACCACTGGTTCTGATATCATCAGCTGTCACATGGAATCACATTGGGTGGGAGATGTTAAAGGAGTACAGCCTTGGTTAGATGCAGGTGACTGGTGTAGTAGCAAAAGGATAAGAGGGTTCCTAATGATACTTTCCTCTCTAAACTCTATTCCTGTTCCTCTTGTTGCTCTACTGATACACCCTTTTGCATTGCGATTTGGTAGGTGGCCTGTTTGATTAAATTTCCAAGGCCGACTATTTTTAACTGTTGCAGATTTCTCTCCTGCAACCAAATTGAGGTCTTGAGACTAGCCATTGTTTTTAAGATAATCTGTGTGTCTGTTACATTGCCTGAAAGGATGGGGAGGGGACACAGAATTGCATTTTTCTGCTCAGTTTCATAGGCTATGATTAATGTCCCTTTGTACAAGGCAGTTTTGCGTCAGTGGTGTGAAGCCCCTGCTGGTTTTTACACCATCTGAGCTAGCTGTGTTTCCCTGGAACTTTAGTTACTCATTGAGATGAAGGTGGCATTGAACATCTGTTGCTGTAGACTGTACCAAAAGATGAGACTACTCTGGAAGTCAAATAGCCAAAGCAGATGACAAGGTGACAGGACACAGTGATGCCTTAAATGGCTACCTAGAAACAGAGACTAGACAGGAGTAAAGGAATAAAGGGGGGATTTATTTGAAAGGCCTTCAGATGTACACTTTGGGCTCCAGAGGGTCCTGCCTCAGTGGATCCCAAAATGGATGACAGGTCACGAGTTCTTCACACTTTTATATCAGCATAAATTCAGCAACCAGAACCCAGCCAAGGATGGAATTTCCCCAAGTTGCCCCCCTCTCCCCAAGATGATGATTTACAGTTCTTGGGCCTAGGACGGTCTGAGTGTCCTTGGAGAGCAAGCTAGAGAGGCTTTGTTATGTCTATCTTAGCATGAGAGAGCAGCACTTAACAAGCTCCAGGAAACTTCAGAGTTACACTAGCAGCACATGATTTGAAAGACATGAAAGTTAAAACCTAAGGCATCAACAGGAAAAGAGCATGTCAGTAGCTACCAGTTGTAACTCATCTGTGGTGCAGTAGCAGCTGTCCATTATGCTGTAGAGTCCATTGGATGGAACGAGATGAAAAATGACCAAGATACTCTCTGTTGGCTGACCACTCTTCTTTGTGTGCATCCTGTTTTTCACCTTCCTAAAGGGAATTACTGCCAGAGTCACACCACATTTGCAGGCAGAAATGTTTGTTCTTGAGCAACTGTGCACTGACAGGAAGGGCAGCAGGGACCCACCTGCCCAGGCTTAGGTGACATTTTCTTTGTCACATAAGGAGCCCCCAGTGAGCTACATGCAGCTGAAGATGCCAGCAACAAAAGTAAGGATGCAGCCACAGGAATTTAGCTTTGAGGACACTGTGCAGACCCATTTTGGAACATGTTCTTAAGGCATCAAAATCTTGCAAAATCACTAGTCACAGCCATCAACTTTTGAATAAATTTCCTTCTCTTTCCTTTAGCCCACTTGATTGGAGTTTAATGTCACTGCATTCAGTGTCCCTTGGAGCAGAACACACTGTGGTGCATTGTTTTGTTTGTATAGAGTTGGCAAGCAGGTTGTAATGTGTTGCTCTGGTTGCCTGGAGGAGTTCAGCATCTTTTAATTACATGGTTTTGGAAGTGTCCTTTAACAGATGTAACCCTTAGGAGCTGGAACAGTGAATATGAGAAGCAAGCTGGTTCAGAGGGATTTGGAAGCAGATGTTGTGAGCCCAGAATGGTGAAGCGCTTTCAGAGAGGTGAAATTCATGCTCATATGCAATCCTACTCTTGGAAGCTTTTTCTGCAATTCCTATCTTCCCCATTAGTTTTGGAAATCCTCCCAGAGTTTTGGATGCACCTCCTCGGGGCAGCAATGCTCCCCTGTCACTGAACGTCTGATGAGACATATCCCAATCCTGCACTTGCCCTTTGCATAGGAAGGGTGTGGGCCACCAGGGTTTGTTTTTTCACCGTGCGTCAGAAGAGCTGCCAGTCGTGTCTGTTTCCAGACATGGTTTTGACACAGGCACCTACCAATGACTGGTGTTTGACTGACATCTGCTAAGGTGAAAGGGGTGAATTCCAACATCCATAAGTCACTGCTGTGCTGGACTTGGATCTTATTTTGCCAGGTACACTTTGGACCCATTAACTTAATGGAGAGTAGGAAACACAAATGTGGAGAAAAATCAAGCCCAGATGTCTGAAACACATATTAACAGATATATCTGAAAGCAGAGATATCTTTCACTTATTTCTGTTGGTGTACATAGTAAATACAGGAAACAAGATGGCATATCCTACCACATCACAACGGGTCTAATTTATCCCTTGCTAAATCAGTCCATTTCAGTGGATGTGATGGGTGAAAAACATCTCCCTAGAGGGTGAATTAGTTTTCTTGAGGCTGTGTTTCCCTCTGCTGGTGTGGAGTTAATACTGCTGATGGTTTTTTTCCTCAAAACCAAGCTTCCAAAGCTACTGCTTCCTCATAATCACAAGAAAGATTTAAACTTGTCCATCATAAAGATTTTATTCGTTATATCCAATCTAAATCTACCCTCTTTCAGTTTACAACTTTGACCCTTGTCCTCTTCCAGTGTCTCACCATCCTCACAATAAGTAATTTCTTCCTAATATCTAGTCTAAATCTGATCTCTTTTGGTTTAAAGTCATTCCCCCTTGTCCTGTCACTGCATGCTACAGTTGTTAAAAGTCCCTTTCCAGCTCTCTTGTAGGACCACTAGGTACTGGAGGGGGCTCTAAGGTCTCTCTGGAGCCTTCTTTTCTCCAAACTGAACAGTCCAAACTCTCTTGGCCTGTCTTGACAGCAGATGCTCTCAAGCTGCCTGATCAGCTTTGTGGCCTTCTCTGGACTCTGGACAACAAGTCCACATCCTTCTTGTGCTGGGGGTACTAGAGATGGATGCAGCACTCTGGGTGGGGTTTCAAGAGAGTGGAGTAGAGGGGGAGAATCTAATCCCTCGACCTGCTGCCCCCATTGCTTATGGTGCAGCCCAGAATACAGTTGGCTTTCTGAAAAAAAAACAAAACAAAACGCCACAAAAAAAAAAAAAAAAAAAAAAAAAAAAAAAAAAAAAAAAAAACCAAACAAAAAACCAAACAAAAAAAACCAAACAAAAAAACCCAAACAACAAAAAAAAAAACAAACCAAGCAACCCAAAAAATCAAGAAACCCACCATGTGTAAGGGCCTGGACTATCTGACAGCATTAAGCAAGCTAAGGAAACAAAACTATTTAAGTTAGGGAGCTAATGTGTTTTGAGAGCTGAATCTCACAGATCCAGTAAATTCACTGGCTGTGCATCTCTGCAGGGGAGGGCAAGCTGCTGGCAGACCATCTAAGAAAGAGAGTTTGTGTATTCCACAAATGATCTCTGCAGGTGTATTTCAATCATCAGCTTTAGGTTATCTAAGATCATCCCCCTGTTGAAAAGGTTAATTCTACAAATTCATCAATGGTACAAGCTGTGATTAATTTGAGATGGTTTTCAAAGTGGATCTTAAAGCACCTATAGTACCCTGAGTATTCCATAGATACTTACCTCCTCCAAGGTGGGCCTCCTTGTGACCAAAGATGACACAGATTGTCTTCCTTTTGTTGTCCTTAAGAGAATAGCTCAATAACAATACTTCAGAGGTTTCCTTAGCTGTTACACAACATCTCTCTGTGTAAGTGGAGTTCAGGGAAAGAGTAGAGAAGACAGTGCTCAGTGGTATCAATTTCAGTTTAACCCTGAGAGCTCTGTGTTGTATGTTCTCTGTCCACACAACCACCAGAAGTCATTGCTGCTACTCAAAATGATAGTGTCTTGAAGAATTTAGAATTACTGTTCCATCAAGACGCATTCCTCAGCTCGTAGTGTGGAGTATTCCTGAGTGACATCTATGAAAACAAAATTGTTTTACAGATACCTAGAGAATGCTACAGCAAAGCTCTTCTGTGCCAGAACCGTTAAGTGGAAATATTTTTCAAAGCTGAAAAAGAAAGTGCTTTACACAATCTTCACATCCAGTTGCTCCAGAGTTGTTTGTCATTGTTAGAAGCTATTTTACAGTAGGAGAGAATTGCATTGGATAGCAATACCTGCTTGCTACTTACAAGTGCAAGTATGAATCCAGTGTCTCAGACCAAGCCTGGAAGATTTCATCCCTGTAGCAGTTCAGGTCTTTCAACTCTTCACAAAACCATTGTTCGGACTGCTATTTTCTTCTTCAGTCTATTATTCATTAATGAAGATTACTTTTTAGTGGCTATTAGTTCAACTTGCAAAGAGAAACTGTATGTCAAAATCAAAGTTTCCAAAGTATTTCATTCAGAACCATGAAACACAATCCCACATTTATCTAAAAGAAATGGTGCCAGACATTTATGATGATCAAGTCTTAGGAATGCCTTTGCTTTTAAGTTTGTTTTGTTTAGCTGAGTTTTTTTTCCAATGAGCCTAATTATCCTGAAATTAAGCAAAACTGTCACACCATTGTAAACTGACATTCTAAGCCCAAAGACTCAAACAAAATGAGATCCCTTAGCAGGTTCTTTGATTGTACCTTTTTTTGACAGCACAGAAAATTTGGATCAAAGGCCAGCAGACACATCCAACTGGAATAGTTTATGCTATAAACAAGCTGAATCTTCCACAGTGTGGCCCCCTAAGCATTTTTCAGAGCTGCTGCAAGCATTTACTTACTAGTTGTGGGGAGGGTAGTATTCAGGTGGAACTCCCAACTCAGTGCACTGCCAAGACCAGGCTCTAGCTCATTACCATAAGTGGGATCCACAAAAAATAGATTTTGTTTTTGAATTCCAAGACTTACTGATCTGTTACTGTTTTTTTCACTGGCAAGTGAAAATCCCTTCACTCATCTCCTTGTACTTTGCCTATGACTTTAATATTCTAGAAAAATAAGAAATTAAGTAAAGACAGAAGGGGTTATTCTGCTCCTTACTGCTTGGGAGTGGGACACAAAAGTATGTTGGGTACACATAAACCTTAGTGCAGAAATATTCCTAAGCTGCTCTGTGTGCAGCTCCTGTGTATCTGCAGATGCTCGAGAAGTCATAGCTGAACATAGAGGTGGTTCAGAGTGATTATCTCCCTGTTCTCGCTGCTTTCTGGGCTGAGAGCTCTGCCATAACTCACCTTGTCCCCCACCTTTGAATGGTTTTCTCTTTCTTGGCTTCTGGCTGTATATATGAACTTCCCAATAATTTATTTCCCTGCTTTCCCTTTAGTCTCGGTCCTTCTGGTTCTGGTTCTTAGAGACTTCTGTGGCCCAGTCTGGCCATTCACAGTCACCGCTTGCAGCCTGTCCCGCAGCCATGCACACCTTTTGTGTGTCTCTGGGTGCTGCTTTTGACCCTTCTGCAGCTGAGCATCATTTGTCTTTCACTTACTGAATGGTAATGCAGAGAAGGAAGTGAACGTTTTGAGCAGACAATACCTGTCTCAGCACAAGCATTTGTTCCTTGCTGTTGAAGCTTTTCAGTGATCTGTCCTCACTTTTGGAGCTGCTAGGAAGGAATTTGGCAAGTTGCTGTGTGGGGATGGTACATGTGGTGGGTTAGTCAGCACTAGCAGAGTCTTCAGCAAACTTAAACTCCAGCACATTCTGAGTGAGCCTTGTTTCCAAGCTGCAGTCCCAACCAGGTATCAGGAAGGATCACCAGGAAATTTTCATGTTGAAATTCAACATTACAGCTCCCTGCCTTCACACTTGGGAAAGCGTGCATTTTGTGGCAGAAGCTTTCAAAGTATTTGGTGCAAGGAAAATGCAGCCCTGGTGAATGTGACCCAGGACCAGTAACTGCAGCCAAAACCAGCTTGTTACAGTGAAGAGAAGGACCCTTCATGAGGTGCTACAGTTTTGCTTATAGTTAACCTGGATTCTCAAGTCATTACTGGCCTGTGTAAGAAACAGGTTTTGCATGGTCTGCATGTGTGCAAACACACCTTATGGTTATACACATGTGGAATCAACCCCAACCTTACCCAGAAGCAAAAGCTGCAGCCACAATCATGGAGTCTCCTTAGGTGATTCCTTCTGAAACAGCCCTTGTGTAAAGAGGGCATGTTTGCCTGCAAGGCACAACTATATTAGTGACATTCCTTTACTCTGGAAAGCAGATGTTTCCTAGGGAGCAAACTGACCAAGAGTTCCTGGTTATCCACATTTCAGAATTTGGGTGGAGCCAGCTCTGGGCAGAAATCCCAAGTGCCAGGTGTTTTCCTTAGGCCATAGACGAGGAGAAAGAGGATTCTAAAGGCCCAGTAAAAACTTCTACAATAAAATGCTCCCTTGCTTTTTCTTATCTGGTGTTGTTGTCTGACTTTAAAAACATCTTTTGTTCTTGTTAATTGAGTCAACATCTCATTATTTGTCTGCAGCTGATCTCATTTTGATTTGAGGCAAGAAGTGCCTTGCCTTCACAGTTGTCTGTCTTCTAAGTCTGTTGTCTGCAATTTCTGAGCATGCCTTTGTAGTTTCTAAGTCTCAACAGAAGTTAGACTGTAAAATTATCAATAGTTAGTTCCAGGCAAGGTCTTGAATGAAAAGCAATGAACTTAGGTTCCCTGAATTAAGGAAAACTGCTCAAGAAATTACCTGTCCTTAGGAATATTCAGCTTTTAGACATCACAAGGGAAGACAGTGATGCCAGTTACAAGCACCATGACAGCAACGAAACTCTATGTCTTTTACCTATGACAGATGGCAGGTAGGTGTATATGAATGCTCTCTTAGAAGGGTCGATGCGTCCTTTTATTCATCCCCTTTTTGGGTGTCTTACTTTGTGGAGACATGCAAATAGCCAATAGTTTAAACACTTTCCACTCTCTCTTATGGCCATTACAGTGACAGTGAACAGAGTTTCAGAGCAAAGATGACCTGGAGATGCTGGGGACTAAACCTGTAAGACAAGATGGTCTGTCACTGGGCCACAGTTCCCTGCACATGCTGGAAAAGCCCTTGGAAATTTACATCAAGTTCCCAGAGTTTATTTGCAGTCACTGAGGGACTCTTGCCTTAAAATATGAGGTTAAGTCCTCAGTGGAGGTTCTTGGAATCCCAGTTTGTCAGAAACTTTATTCTAGCTGTTGCCTGCCAGATTTGTCTCCTAAGGAGATCTGAAGTGGAGGCAGAAAAGGCAAAGGGTAAAACATTAGAGAATGAGAAAACACAGATCAGGGAAAAAGATGTGCAAAGAGCAGGGTACATAGGTTACATTGTAAGCAAATCATCCCATGTATTGCTGTGGGCTTGGGGACCTGTCATAAAATAACACGAGGTTCTTTGAGTGGACCACACTTGGACTCAAATGTTCTAAAAAAACTTCTGGATAGGGTCTGCTACTCAAATAATGAAGGGGCAGTTTTCTTAATGGCTTTTAGTGCTCTTACCAGTATTGCCAAGAAGTCAGATTGTTAAATAGGACTTGACACAGCCTGAATTTGCCATCATCCTTCAGCTTTGCCTACTCTGCCTGTTCAGCTTTACTCTAAATATTTTTCTGCTGCCGTGATCTTAACTTTCATATAGTTTGTAGGTTGTGATTCCGCTTCCCTGTCTTGAAATTCATGCTGTTTTTATGAAGGTGAAATCATGTCAAGGCAAACAAAAGACAAAGGTGTTGTAAATAGGTATAATCTTTATCTTCCTCTCTCTGACCTTTCTGATTTTTATCTGTGTTCCTCGCTGTCCTGTCTCACTTTAAACTGGAAATCCTCAGGTAGCTCTGCCAGAGCTGGTTGCATGTTAAATTAAATAGTGAAATGTGGCTTCATGGCAACTCTAATGTCCTAAGGGTCTGAATGCCACGTCTCTGTATACAATTTGAAACAAAAGAGATCATTTAGGCTGGACAGACATTCTTGGTATTTTACAAGATGCCTGGAGAAAGACTGGGAACACAGTATGGAATTAGGGTGCCAGTGAGGAGAGTACAAACATTTCCAGAGCATCCGGTATTGTTTGGCTGAGAGAATCAGGTAGGAGTAGTTAAGAAGTGAAGAGAAAGTCTCATATAGCTATTTGCAAGCTTTTTAAAAAAAAAAAACAAAAACAACCTCAACACCCAATAGCTGGTGGGGCCTGTGTCTGTCAGCGTTGCAGTGGGGTTAAAAACTTTCTTGAACTCTTCCCGTGGTTCTTGGGATACTTCCCAGAAATCACCCTATATGCAAGGAGAGGAAAAAACAGAATACGCTGGTATGGGCTTATCAATACATAGAAATACAACATTTCTGAAATTTGTGTTCCTTGATTCGTTAGCTGTTGGCAAAGTGTGTTGAAAGAGGAGCTTCCCTGTTATTAACTCCAACTTCTTGATTTCCAAATATTTGTGACTGGAAAATTGCAGTAGTGGTGGTTTAGGGTTACAGTGCTGTGCAAACATGCGAGAAGACTTAAAAAAAGCCACAAAGAAAATCATAGGTCTAGGCATATACGTACATTCAGCATGCAAAAGGAGGGACATAAACAACTTTTCCGGGAATCCTGGAGCTTCCAGGCTGCTGTAACACCTACCATAATGCAGATGAATAGAAAATAATCTGCATACTTCAACAAAACAGAATTTTACTGTCTGAATCTCAGCAAGCAGTAGACCCTTCAAAATTAAAATCTGTAGATAAGCTTCATCAAGGGCTTATTGTGAGCAGTGGAGAATTGTTTCCATTGTTCTCTCTCAACTTTTTGCAGCCTCCCCTTTGAACAGCCTCATTCCAGTAACTGCTTTCCTCTGGCTAAACGAGCTGTTCCTCCAGCTGCTTAACTGTTTACTCTTTTCTTCCCCTGTTATCTTGCTGTCTTTGTGGGAGCGATTAGCATCTGAAAAGGCTTCGGTCTGTCTCACCTGCTCCATGCGGGGCCCAACAGCGACAAAAACTGTGCAAACTCTGCCCTGGCTCCTCCAGGGTCAAACTGGCATACTTGAAAAGTTGGGGCTGTAAGGCCAGAAAGAATTGATTCCCGGTGACAATCTGATTTCCCTCAAATCCAGGTATCTGGGAGAGATCCCGGGACACTGTGCTGTGAGTGTGTTGTAACCATGTTTCCTAGGTGAGGCAATTAGTACCTTTGAGCTGTCTGTTAAATCTCGCATAAATGAGCTATCAAACCGCACCCCTGTGATCTGCTGCTGCTTCAGTCTCACTGGGAACATCAGCCACGGCACAGAAGCGTTTCCGCTGTGCTGGTGAGTTTTAGACAGGGCTTGGTCTGCTGAGAGCACCAACCTGCTAAGAGTTAGGAATTTTTCCTGCTTTAAGTACTTTACATCTTTGGATGGATGTTGGATGAAAGGCCTGGTGGCAAAAACATAGCAAATGCATAGGGAATACTGTGGGAAGAGGCAAGGAAGGAGGATAGCAGCTTGGTTTGAGTGTTCATGTATTATTCTCCAGTTAGGGGGCTGAGGATACAGTGGGTTCCCAGTGGGTGTAGGTTATAATGCAGTTGGTTTTAATGTGGTATGGGAATCAGACAGAGCAGTTATGAGATTTTTTTGCCCCATGAGTAGTGCAGCCAAAGGGACTAAAGGAGGGAGAAGCTGGACATTTTTGTGATTTAGTATAACTTTTGGAGGGGGGACTGCAGCAGGGATTTTGAAAAGCCACTACCAGTCTTGTGCTGAGAACCTTTTGATAGAGCTACCCGAGTAGATATAATTTTCCCCTCTCCAGTTTCACCCTCTCTTTCCTGTTCTTTGTAAGGTAGAAATAGAGGAGAGGAGTAGTGAAAGCCTCCTCCTCTCATTCCATTTGCCATGGGTTTTCCCTACAAGGAGTAGCTAGTCAGTGCCATAGTTTCACAGGAGGCCAAGGGCTGGAGCGCGTGTAGGCAGGTGCCCTGTGGGGATGGCTCTTCCCTCTCTGCCTCTTGCCAGGCCTCCCTGCTCAGAGGCACAGTGGTGACGAAGGGTGGTGGCCCAGGCAGAAAGGTGACACAGGTGTGGTACTTCAGTGGAGGTGCTGTGTCCATGGCATTGTCACTGGGAGGGAGAGGAACAGCCCCGATGTCACAGGGAGCAGCTAAGGGCCCCTTCTGCCTGAGGGCTGGGGTACTGAGTGTCTGTTCTTCCCACCCTGTGCAGGGCACCTCCCCAAGCACTTGTTGCCTCAGTCTGTGCACCTTCCTGGGCCATTTCCTCTGCATTCCCAAATGCTAGTGCTGGAGCCCACAAACCTTGCTGGGTCCCTTTGACATCTGAGAAGGCAAATCCAAGGTTCGGACGAGAAGCCAGCCTGTGGACCTAGAAGGTTATCTTCAGAGTTGAGTCATCTCACTCTAGAAATGGGCTCTGTGCATCTCTCCCCACTAACTGAAAGGGGAACCTAAAGAATTAGTTCATGTGTACATGCTTAAAGATGGCCAAGGGGAATTTTACTCTTAGCAAGTCATGCTCTCTCTGCATAGTGGCCTGCCTGTCTTTATTTCTTTTCCTCTATTTACTTTTCAAGAGGAGTTTGCACACAAGGATTGTGTGTATGAGCTGGGGACAATCAGTCCATACTACCAGAGGAGCTATTTACACCAGCAGCCATAGTACAGCACCCCAGGAGATACCTCAAAGCCAGGGGTGCTTTGGGTGCTGTCCTGTGCCAGAGAAGGGGATGTGGAGGGATTGTAATACTGACCCTGTGGATCACTGCTTTGTGAGAAGTGTGTGGGGAACTTGTGCATGAGGCAGTGGTGGCCAAAGCCAAGATGGCAATGGCAAAAGTGGTCTTGACTGCAGCTTTTGTGTTCTGTGCTTTGCTCAGACAGCCCTGGAGGTGGTCATTGGATACTGTCCTGTTCCATAACATCTCTCCTCCCCTTTGTGCTGCTGGTTCTCCTTTTCTTCCAAGCATAGTAACTAGCTGTGACCTTTGCATTCATATGGACCTTTGCACATATCCAGGTACATTTCTCTGCTACTTCACTTCTTGCTGTCTGATCTCATATTTTTCATGGCATTAATAGAGGGCGAAGGAATGGGAAAGACTATCAGAGAGGGGAGTTTTCAACTGAACACGTACTGCACTTCTTTTCCAGGTAGTGGGAATGACAGGCCTGTTGTGGCTCTTCTGGAACTCGTTGGCCTTGAGAAGGATGTTGGAAGTACGGAAAGTTGCTTCTGAAGTAAAGGGCACTGCATCCTTTTGAATGCAGGAACTCCTCCAAATTAGAGGGCATAACTGAGAAAGGCATGTCTTGGTGGGCTGGGGAAGGACTCTAGGAGGGAATAGTGTTAGATCTGGCTGATTAGACTCTGACTTCCTCCTCTCTTTGTCCTAGCCCTGAAGTTCTCTCTCTCCATCCATCTTTCCTCTTCTTGCTCTGTTCCCAGCCCCTCACCAACAGACAGCAGGTCTCAGTGCTGGGAAAAGAGCTGGAGTCACAACTGCAATGTTTCTGAGGTCAACTGATGCCAGTTGAAGTACTATCAATTATTTGATTAAATAGATTTCAATGAACAAATAAGAAGCCTTTATTTAATCAATTTCGTCTTCTTTTGAGCTGGTAACCAGTATACACTGAGCAAATATTGTCAATGTTGCCTTTTAAACCTATTTTTGCTATCTAGAGGTGTGTGCTGTGGCTGTGCCTGTTTGATCAACCCCGCTAGGTTAATGTTTTAGAGTATTCACTTTTTGTAGCTTTTCATGACAGGAATATAATGAGATAAATATATTTTTTTTTTTCATTCTACAATTCATTCCTGTACAGCTTAATGGAATCTAGACTTCAATTACTGCACAAATCCCTCAGCACCTCAAATTTGTCATTAAATAAAGCTACCTTAGATGTTTTGGATTCACTGAAAGTAAGCTTGTCTAAACATATTTGACATTTGCATGGATCCAATTTAAACAAGGCAAGATTTATCTCTCAAAAAATAATTAACTGATTGATTTTTTCTCTCTCTTCTTCTGGTCAATGTGTTCCTCAGTGTTTCAGAAAGCACAGAGCTTAGCTCCTCACAACCAGTTCCTATTTGCAGATACGGAGGGCAAAAGCAATTTCCATGCTTTCCAGTCCCCAAAGGCTTTTTCAGTTTGAATAAGCTAGTCAGTTCTTTGAACCAGGTGAATAAACAGGAGGAAAAAAGAAACATTCTGTGGAGGCATGAACAGACCTCTCTTGTTAAAAACTGGCTGAACACTTGTAAAGTATTTTCTGGACATTCACTGCTGACTTTTACTTACTCAATAGTCTATCTTTAAGACATTGTAGTAAACATCTAGGGCTTTATTAACCTTTTTACTGTAATTACTTGACTGTATTCTAAAAGGAAACAGTGTCTTGCCACCCTCATGATAAATAATTTATTCCTTATATCCAAACTAAATCTACCCTCTTTCAGTTTAAAACTTTGTCCCTTGTGCTGTCACTCCAGGCCCTGCTAAAAAGTCTCTCCACCTTTCTTACAAGCTCCAGTTAGGTGCTGGGAGGTTGCTCTAAGGTCTCTCTGGAGCCTTCTCTTCTCCAGGCTGAACAACCCCAACTCTCTCAGCCTGTCTCCATAGGAGAGGAGCTCCAGCCCTCTGATCAGCTTGGTAGCCTCCTCTGGACTCACAGCGACAGACAAATGTCATTCTTGTACCAGTGGCCCCAGAAGTGGATGCAGCTCTCCAGGTGGGGTGTCACTAGCGTAGTGAATAATGCAAGTGAACATGGAAAACTGGTTCTAAGATCTGAATATGAGCTTGTAAAATTGCATACTTTTTTTTTTTTTTCCCCTTTAGTCCTGCAGACCTTTATCCTGGGGTTTGGTTTCTTCTCTGCAATGTCTCAGGTCACTTTCCTAGAACTATTCCCATAGAAAATGAGTTTTGTTTGATTCTTCCACTGAGAAGGAGTTCCTTGGTTGTAATCAAAGTTGCCACTTAACTGAGAAAGTAAGTGGCTTGGTCAAAATTAAGAATCTGCCCTGAGACCTGACAAATGTGCCCACAAATACATTAAAAGTAGTTAATGTTTCAGAACAGTTATTTAAGGTGGAACTTGCTTTATGTAGGACCCCACACTTTACCACTAGGTTCTGGTTTGGGTTTTGATTCTTTGTTAACACTAGAGATTATTCCTAAGACACTGCATTCAGATCTGGAAATCTTTGTTGTTTTGGTTGAGCCAGTTTATCAATTTGTAAACAGTTTTCAACTTCTATGAGTGCTTATCTACTTGATGATGAGATTTGAATTTCCAAGTCAGGATGTCATGATTAAGAGAAGTCACCATGACTGGAGTGCTGCTGAGATTTCCTCCATTTGGTGGGGTGAGAAAGAGAGGTGCAGTAAGAGCAAGGCTTTTGGTTTTGGGCCGAGAAGATTCAGAAGAGAAGAGACTCTTTCAATGGCATGTGAGGATTTTCTGAGTGTTAGCTGGTGCACTAGTTATTGAGCCCTTTTGTGAGAAGTGTGCTAAGTTGCAGGTCTCAGGGTTCACATGTGTCCTTTGAAGAGAGATCCATGGCTTGCCTCTGGTTTGAGCACCTTCTTATGACAGTTTCCAAACTCCCTTGGGCATCATTTCAAAGTTTGCCCAAACTGAATTCCAACTAAAGAAATTAAAGCCTACAGTATAAAAGCTGGAAAAAAAAAAAAAAGAAAAAAAAGATTTGCAGCTTTTTGACTGATCTTGGTGTAGGGATTGAGCATTGAGAGAGGCATAGAACAGTTTACACTATGTTGCCTTCAAACTTTCTGACCCAGTCAGTTCCTGCTCCTTCTGCTGTGTTTGTCCAGCTGTGTTCTCAACTCCCTGCTTGGTTTTGGTGCAATGGACAAATCTGCTGTCAAGGCAGCAGAAAGAGGGTGCAGCAGTCTACCTTGCCATCATGAAGAGATTCTTTAAAGGGTTTCCATTATGTCATGGGTGCTAGTCAGCTTGCAGAAACACTATGGCCTGGCAGATTTTTATGAACCTTGCACGGACTCTGAAATATCCGTAATGCAAAGGTTTACTTCACTTTCAGAACACAAAGATAACAAATCTCACTGTCTTTGAAAATGCTACACAGCAGTTACAGAGTGTGTGTGTGTTTGTGTGTGTGTATAAGAGGCGAGTTGGAAATCATTAGGTGCATGAAGTTTGTGAGTGGAAAGGAAAGAAGGCAACAACAGAGGAGGCCCAAGGCCTGTGTGAAGTTCATGATGAATGTCTAGAGGAGAATGAAGAGTGATTCATTTGCTTTGATGAATTACTTCGCACTACAGGTTCTCTGACAGATGTGATTCTTCAAAGAAAGTGAGGACTTCCTCCTCTCTGTACAGTCTCCTGTCAAAGTGCTCTGCAGACATCAGTACTTCTCTGGTACTCTTTTCATGCAGTTCATTGAGACCACTGCCTTTTTTATTTTCTTCAAAGATATGGAAACACAGGAGTGATTTCCAAGGTCCTTGTCCTCATTCTGAACCACGGACAATGTTATCTATTTATTATATGTGTGACCTTTGCTAAGACTTCTTCCTTTTCCATTTTGATTCAGGTTTTAATTGTGGAGAAGAAGTACCTATATGGTTTTGCATTGCCAGTATGCACTAGGTCCTTTGCTCCAGCTGAAGTGTGTTTTCAGTAGATCCCTCAATCTCCATGGGTCTCTTGACTCAACACTTCTATCACAAAAGCCTTCTTGGAGTCCAGTAGGAGAAAGAAAATGAAGAAGAAAGGCTGCACAACCTCGCTTTGCTTTCTATGTTGCAGAGACTTTGCCTGGGTTTGTGACACCTGTGCAGCTGTCCATCACTGCCTTCAATGCAGATCCTTCAAATGTATGTTCATGTGACCAAAAGCCAGGTTTGCCAAGGCTAAACAAGGAATAGAGAGCACACCTGGGCAAACACGATAGGAGGGCATGTGGGACAGGGTCAGGGAGATCTCCCCAGTGCTGGCCCCAGTGAGTGCAGCTCCTGCCAGAAATCTGCCAGCATCTGGACCTCTCTGGCTGTGATTTCTGATAGATCTGGCTCATGCTTTTTGTAAGGAAATCTGCTTTTAGACCAAAAAAAAAGGTAAGTTTGCCTGGCAGATTCTTTTCAGTGGTGCTGAGCAGTAGGACATGAGGCAATGGGCAGAAACTGATGCACAGGAAGTTCCACCTGAACATGAGGAAAGAACTTCTTTGCTGTGCAGGTGACTGAGCACTGGAACTGGTCATTGGGGTTGCCCAGAGAGGTTGTGGATTCTCCCTCACTGGAGATATTTGAGAACTGTCTGGACACAATCCTGTGCCATGTGCACTGGGAGGAATCAGAGTCAGCAGGGAGGCTGGACCAGAAGATGCACTGTGGTCCCTTCCAGCCTGACCCATTCTGGATTCTGTGAGTGTCATTCTCAGTAATGGGACCCCTTTCTTTGAGAAGGACACAAAGAGACAAGAATGGGGAGAACATGTTCGCCAAAATAAAAAGTGTCTACTCTCCCTTGCCCAGGAGCCTAACAGCGATTTAGACCAACTCAGAGCTGATTTCTATCAGCATCCAGCCAGTTATCTCAATCAGCTGAGCAGTGAAATGCTCACTTGAGACAAAGGCAATACTAGCTAGCACCAACATCCTATACATAATGTACAGCCCACATGATGCATGTCAGTCTTCCCAACTCCATCTGGGAACAGGGATCCCGAATTAGATGAACATTTCTGTGCATCCTGCTGTTTTTGCCAGGTGAAGAGATCCCAGCTGCCTGCTTGAGTAACACCATGTAGGGGCCCAGGTATGGAAAGCTTAGGCTGCATTAGCACCATTAAACAGCACTGGGAAATGTTTCCAGGCACAGAACTGTAGCTGTCTGTATTATTAGGACAGTCCTTTGTACATTTCAGCCCAGGCTAACTAACGCTGTCTCACACAATACTCAGATGTAGTTTGTGGACTGCCCACAGCAGACAGTTTATGTGGTGTCTGTGCTTTTCTGGAGGCCAAAATGGTTAAACAGGACAATTGTCCACCCACTGTGCAGGCTGCCATCAGTGCTTAG
This sequence comes from Erpornis zantholeuca, assembly GCA_013400515.1. Taxonomy (NCBI): domain Eukaryota; kingdom Metazoa; phylum Chordata; class Aves; order Passeriformes; family Timaliidae; genus Erpornis; species Erpornis zantholeuca. The sequence goes on along the minus strand of VZTN01030587.1, from coordinate 174,971 downwards.
AAAATGTCCCATGTATTTAATTTGCAAGTTTTAACCCCACCCTCAGGTCCAAAAGCAGAACCAAAAGGCTTTATCCCTGTATGCCAGAGCTTTTAGACCCAGACATGAATAATGAAGAACTGGAAGCCACTCCTGAGCCCCCTCCTTGCAGATGGTGCTGTGACAGATGGGTGTTGTGGGGCACTGGTGGAGACCTCTGTGCCCCAGTATTTCTTTCCATTTTCCTCAGTGTATGCAGGGAAGGAAAAGGCAAAGTCTTCAGCTCATTTGTGGTTGCTGGCTGGTGGCAGTGTTGCCACAGTGCTTCCTTATGCACAGGGAAGGGCTTGCTCTCCATTCTCAAGCCAAGCAGCCCAAGGAGATCCACATCCCCCTAATCTGATCCAGAGCTCCTGAGCTCCGTCCCGAGTGACGACACTGCTGTGTGCAGGGGGCAGCTCCTGCTGCAGGCTGCACAGCAGCAATCCATCTCCAGCTGAAACAAAGGGATGCAAGTGACAAGTGATCAGGACCTGGCCTGGGTCACTGAGCAGCAAAGTTCTCACTGTTTTTTTGCCATGAGAAGTCCATTTGGTCAGGTGTCTCCATGGCAGCCTCGCAGGAGGGGATGTTCTGAACTGGTGGATGGCAGCCAAAGTGGCTGCTATTGGCTAAGGGGCACTTGGCACAGTACATTTATCCTTACAGCTGCCTGTGTGGGATCTCAGGAGAGAGGGGGAGGTGGGGACAGGCTGGCTCCTCCCCACATCCCACCTCTTCATTTAGGCTGTGCTAGAAAGAAATTACCCCCCCCCATAAACAGACTCAGAGATTTCAGAGGAAGAGGGGCATTTGAGACTGGGCAGCAAGAATCCCCAGGATGAGGATAGCCATCCTCCTGAGCCTTCTGTTCCATGCTGCAGCTGCTTCTCACCAACTGTGAGTGATGCTGAACTCCTGTTCCAGCTAGATGGACCACATCCCATGCCATCAGCTCTCATGCTTCCTGCTCTATCAGGTCATCTCAAGGTGTAGCTGAGTCATATACCTTGCCTCCCATGCCTTAGTTTGACTCCTGCAGGTCAATACCAGCCAACTTTTTGGGGGACTTCCAGGTCAGAGAAGGGACTTTTTAGGCCCAGAGGTGTTTGCTGAGCAGTTGCCATGCCAGATCAAATCACTGGTGTCTAGAAAGCAAGGTTACGAAACCGCTTCTTCTGAAGACTGCATGGGATGTTTTTGGAGATTTCAGGAGATTACTGAAGCAAGGGGTTTGAAAAAGTTTGTTGGGCTATATTTAAGCTAATCAAGCAGAAAATATTTCTCAAATTTCAGTGAAGCAACCATTTTTCTGAGCTCACTGATGCTTTTGAATGTTGGTGGAAGCCGTGGCACATTACTGAGGGGTTCTGCAGTTGTGGGCCATGGCAGGGAACCTTTCTTGCACCTCTTGAGACCTCAAACTGACACCACCTCTGCTGTCTTCCCCCACGGCAGACATTACCTGGTGGTGATCCCTGCAGCTCTCCGGTACCCATCCACCCAGGTTGCCTGCCTCCACATCACCTGTCACGATGCAAAGATCCAAGTGAACCTGGCCTTGGAGCGCTCTGCAGGGCAGGAGCTCTTACTGCAAGAAACCATCCAGAAGAAGAAGGCTTTCCTGTGCACTAAGTTCTGGGTGAGCCACCCCAGGCTAATACCATCACCGATTTTCCCTTCAGGAAAACGCTTGTGTTCCTCCCTAACCAGGGCTGACATGGATAGCTTTGTCTTGGTGTGAGCCTTTCAGGATGGGGAATGGGTGGCGCCCAGGGATGCATAGCCCAGCACAGTATCTGTTGGTTAGCACCGAATGTCCATTCTGAATCTAATATTTAAATGGAATTTAAATTGTTAAAATCTGCCAGAGTTTCGGATGCCACCTATGTCCTTCTCCTCCATTACAGAGCAGATGAAACACCTTTAGATCTTCCTGAAGGACTCGTGCAGGTTCACAGCTAAGGCCTGGGGAAATGGTGTCTTGTAGGACATTCTGCAGGTCCTGTAGTACCTGAACTCAGCTCTTGGGAGTTACTCTAGACTAGTTGGATGGAAATGGATATGCTTGTTGTTTTTAAACAGCATCTTAGAGGTTATTTATTGCTAGTGAGAACTTAGCAAAGGTCTGGGATAAGGCAGACATGTCTAGGCAGCATCCCTTCTATTTTATTTTATAGTCTGTGCTGAGGCTGCTGGGGTCTTTGGCTTCCAGAGTCTTTCTGGTTGTGTTTTCTGCTTTGGATTTCTTGCTTGTAAGTGCTGGGTAGCTCTGAAGGCCTAGAATTTGAGTTTGTCTACTGCTCAATCTCTCTCTTTTGATTCTCTCTACCATCTCCCACCTTCCTGTCATCTGCCCATCTTCCTGAACAAGTCCGAACACTCAAAAGAGTCAGGTGCTCGCCTAACACCAGTGGGAAAAAGGACAGATTCCATGACATGAAGGGCCTCCTGCTGTTCATGTAGGACTGTGAGAGATCTGGATGTGGTCTGATTTCAGAGATTGTTGGGAGCATCCTGGCACAGCAGGAGGGAACCTGTTAATTTTTCCCTTTTAATCTCAGAAGATTACCTGGGGCTTGCGTGCTCTCCTCTCTGTGTCTGTGCAGGTTGCCCCTCCAGCTGATGGCACAGAGGAGATTGCCACTGTTAAACTGACCATCACAGGAGATGGGGTCAATGTTGAGGAGCAGAAAAAGGTCCTGATCTGCAAGGCCAGGAATGGCACCATCATCCAAACAGACAAGCCTGTCTATGAACCAGGGCAGACAGGTGAGATGCAAATGGGAGCAGCTGAGGGTCCCAGAATTTCTGCTGGTTGCACCATATAGAAAGACTGTGATGCCCTGAGATGCATGAACAGCCCTAGCAGAAGGCTTGGAGACCATGTCTCTTGCTGAGTGGTGTTTTCAGTGTTTGTAATGTCCGGCTTGTGATGACTGTGGAGTTGCAGGAGGCAGTAGGTAATGATAACCATGTCCATGGTACCTTGCATGTAGGAATGTTAGTGTCAGATGTTACCACAAGTGTGTCCAGGATGGAGACAGGGGCTGGGGAAACAGATGGAGCAGGGGGTCTGTAGGGAATAACTGAGATCTGATAATATGTTCCCCGATTTCCTTGCCTTCAGTGAGATTTCGCATTGTGACTCTGGATGAGGAGTTCCTTGCACTCAACAAGTCGGTAAGCGAGCTGTGGGGGGCTGTGGAAGAAGCTGCCATGTACCCTGAGTGGATCCTACCTCCTTTCTACCCTGCTCATCTGCCAAAGCTCCAGCTTTTCCACATTCATCCCTGGGCAGGCTTTATGAGTATGCAGAGGGGAAAAGTAACTCCAGTAAAAGCTGGTATCTCCAGAAGATGAGAGAAGTGGTTTTGTGTCTTGCTCATCTTGGTGGAAGGATCATGCAGCTGCAGGTAGTGGATGTATTCATTCCTGACGTGATAGTGTCATGGCAGGAGTGAATAGTTTGTAAATCCAGTTTTCCTTCTTGTGGGGAAGAGTGCCTTTAATCTGCCCCCAGCAAACTGGAATGTGGGAAATTCTGCTTAGCCATTACGACAAACATTTTCATTGCAACAATATGGAAACATGTCCAGAGAAAGCATTTTCATCACTGGAGATGTTCAGAACCCAGCTGGAGAAGGCTATGAGTAATCTGCTCAGGAACACATGTTTCAGCAGGATGCTGGATTAAGTGGCCTCCAGAGGTTCTTTCCAAATTATGTGACCCTATACCTCTCTAACCCGCTTAAGACTGCAGCTGAACGAGAGCTAGGTGTGTTTGGGTGCTGACTTCTGAGTTTTTCTGTCAGGAAGTCATTTGCAAGTGCTGTGTGACCTCCAGATTGGTTTTTCTTTTCCCTTTCTTCAGACCTTACTGTAATTAACCCACCTGGCATTTCTCCTTTTTGGTGCCATTTGTTTTGCTTTCTTGCCAGTGCTCCTAATTTCCAAATCACCAGCTGCACACCTTTCAGAGAGGGCTTGGAGTCTGAAGTACCTTGTATGTGGTGCTGCCATGTATTTCTTTCTTCTAATGTTTCTGCCTTTTTTCCTCCCCAGATTTCCCTGTTTCTCCAGGTGAGTGATGCTGAAATCTTGTGTTAGAGTAATGGTGATGGCAGATACTTCACTGTGCTGTTCATATTCAATTTCTGGTAGATTTTACAGACTTCTGAGTGGAATAGTAGACCTTTTTATGTTTTTAGATGTTAGATTCTTAACTAACATACTCCTTTCAGCTTCTTTTTTATGCACTTATTTAAGGTTATGCTCCCAGGTGCTTCAGTAGAAATCTGTTGTTCTAGACTTGCAAGTGTATAAATGGATAACTTAGACACTTATGAAAGAAAGTTAGAACTGTGAAGAATCTTTCCTTAAGGTCAGAATTTAAGTAAGTGTAGAAGGAGGCTCAGATGCTGGGAGCAGAATCTGAGCATTATCATGTCTTCAAAATTTCCTGATCAGTCTACACCAAACCTCATTCCTTAGCTATAGAACCTGATAGTCTACAAAACTGAAATAATGAATCTCAGTTTCTAAGGGACATGGATCAGTGAGATGCTGGACCAACACTTTCTTTCTTGTGGGTGCAGGACCCTAAGAACAACCAGATAGAGCAGTGGCAGGATGTGGTCCCTCAGGACGGCATTGCAGACCTCTCATTCCAGCTGAGTGACGAGCCCCTGCTGGGAATGTATGTCATCAACGTCACCAGCGCCGGAGCCTACGGCAGCTTCTCCGTTAAGGAGCATGGTATGAGCACCTGGGCTTTCGTCTGAAATGCAGAGAGGACCTTGTGCTCCTGCTCCAGGAAGCAGGGTGTTTATTCCTTGGTAACCATCCTAGGAGCAAGTGGGAAAAGTAGTAGCATCTGTCATAGAAAAGAGTCTGAGCCCAGGCTTGGGAGAGGAGACCACTTTGGGACCTTGGCTCGGGGTGTGGGAAGAGTGTTGTGCATGGCCCCAGACCTTCAACACAGCTGATTCCTGTGGATCTCGGAGTCAGATAAAACAAAGCAATTTGGGGGGGACTTTTCCAGAGAATATGAAGTCCAGTGGTCTCTCACCTCAATTTTATTCCCTAATCAACTGTGTTGGGAGGCCAGTCTCCTCTCAGTGAAAATTGCTGTCAGAAGTGCAGGGCATGGGCATGTTTGGTTTTAGTTTGGGAAGGAGCAAATCATCCAGGGCCTACACACAAATCTGTTAAAGATACATGGAAAATCTTCCCTTTCCCATTCTCACCATCTTCCTTTTCTATTTCCTGTCCCTTATTCCACCACAATCTGCCTTCATATTAATTTTCCATGAAGGCTGTCCTTGGCCTGTTTTTCCTACATTTATCTGTTTTTCCCTTCCAGTGCTGCCAAAATTTGAAGTGATCTTTGAGGTGCCAAATCAGATTTATGCACTAGATACGACCTTCCCGCTCCGGGTATGTGGCAGGTGAGGATTCTGAGAGGAGGGATGGCCCTGTGTTAATTTCTGGCCTGGTGTGCACGAGCTGGCTGGGTAACCATGAGGAGTTAGGGGCAAGTTTACTACACTTCAGTTACAGGAAGCCAGAATCTTCCATGGCAGCCGTTTGCACCCTGGAGCATCAAATAACATTCCTATAACTATCATTCTGATACTCTAATGCCCCTAAAAATCCTCCACAAATCTCCACACACAAAACCTGGGGGAACAGCCTACCCTTTTGTTGCCTTTCTTTGGTCTTAAAATTAAGAGCCAAACATGGTTAAGGGGAAAACGGGGTTTTTACTTCGGAATTTATTTAAGGATCTTTAGGTGCAGCACTTTGTTCAGGTGGAATGCACCGAAATGCACACACACACACATGTGCATGAAATTTATAGGCCTTGCAAATTAACATATCTATCAAAGATTCCCCAATGAGAGATTTGAATGAATCTCCCATCTCGAGGAATCTTCTCCTTGGATGGCCCTTTGTTCACAGAATGTGTTCTAGAAAGGACTTTGGTGTTTAGGGCTTCTTGACCTTTAACTGAGAGGCTCCCAGGATGTTTGGTCTCTTGGCTTAACAGGGTAGTGGGTCTCAGCTAAGTTATCAGACTTGAAGAATTACCAGTATGTGGGCTAAAAGCACTAAGAATACATGAAAACTATATTAAAGGGTATATATAAAAGAAAAGGCAAAAAATCATCATGGCATCACTTTGACAAGCAGCCATTTATGGGACAGGACATGGCAGATACTTGGTGTTCATCTCCCTGAAGAACAAACTCATGGGAAATGGAGGGAAGCTTTTCCAGATTATGCTCAAGTGGAGACTAGAGAGAGGCAAAAAGGAATTGCCTCAGGTGTAGTCCAAGGATAGTGCTAGACCTAGCCCCATGTAAAGGTGATGTCTTAATAAAAGGTACTTTCTTAATCACCCATGTTTCTGCTAATAAGATGATGAATGCCTCCAGCACATCCTGGAGTTATTGCAGGTGATGGTGCTGTATAGCGCAGTCAGCACCTACAACACTCTAATTACTCAAATTAATTTAGTTTGGTGCTAATTGTATCAGATCTCCCATCATCTCCCATCACTGCAGAGCTCTGGCCTGACCCTGCTTGCTGGGTCAGGACTCCTGGGTCTGCTGCATGGCTGCCACTCTTGTGCTATATTGTGAATATCCAGCAGTGAGTGGTCTCTGGGGCTATGCAAAGCAAGCCATGAGTTCTCCCACTGTGTGTGACTGTCTCTGCCCTTCCTCCCCCAAACAGATATGCCCGTGGGAAAAGCATCCAGGGGATGGTTCATGTGAGCCTTTGTCAGAAGATAGCCCCGTTCCTGCCCAGTGCTTCCAAACCTGATCTCTGTCACAAATTCAGCAACCAGGTGAGGTGCTTAGGAAGAGCTGAGCCGTGTTCAGAGACATTTGTGCTCAGCCTCAGGGTAAGACAAGGCTGCTGGGTGCTTTAGCTGAAGTAATAGTGATGACAACTTGTTGTTTTGGCTGCTTGGCCACTGCAGCTGGTGCTGCCTCTCAGCAGCTGTGCCTGATGACTGTGACCGGGCCCCATCACGTGCCTGCTCTGCATCCTGGGCTGCGATGCCAAAAGGCAAAGCTCCCTCATTGAGCAGGGGTTTTGCACCAGTTTCCTGTGCCACTTCCATAACTTCTAACCTAAGTGCCTTGCTCAGACCTTGTTTCTTCTCTTTGTACTTTCAGACAGATGAGGCAGGCTGCTTCTTCACAAATGTGAGCCTGTCCTCCTTCAGCCGAGACTTTCGGTACTATCGGGACAGCATAGTTGCAGAGGCCTCACTGGTGGAGGATGCCACAGGTAACTCTGGAATTTCTGGTGCCTGGGAAGAGGCATGTGAAGATGTGCTCATCTTGCCAAGAGCATTGGAGACTTTCAGGCTAGCAAGGGATCTGAGCTTTCTGAGCCAGTTGGGGCCTGCTATCTAACCTCACAGATAGAGACAGAGCCAGCAGTTCTTGATGGCATGACACACTCACTCTGAGTGCCTGCAGTGGCAGATGATGAAGCTCTCTAAAAGCCAGAAGTTAAGTGGGAGGAAGATTAGATACCCAGAGTCTTGGGCAGATCACCATTGTGATGTGAAATGTGTGTGCAGCTGAACATGTCCATCAGTATTACCAGTGAATCACTGCAGCGAAATTGCTGAGGAGTGCTTGGCTTTCTTGCTCCCTCTCTCATGTTTCTGTCTCACTGCTTTCATTCAGAGATACAGGTCAATGCTTCCCACCAATTACTCATCTCCAGGATTGGAGGAATGGCCTTGTTTGATGATGTGAATTCTTATTACCACCCTGGACAGACGTACAGGGGAAAGGTAATTCCCAGCTTCAGTCCTTTGAAAGGGAGAGCATGAGCAATACTTTCACAGTGACTGCTACCCACTGTCTTTTCTGACCTCATCTCTAGCCAGGGGCTTGGGAGGACACAAATGACTCCCAGAGACAAAACTCTCGAATTGCCCAATGTGAGAATAACACCCAAGACTGCCATTTACCAAATAACCCATGAGGGGGAGCAGCTATGGGCATCAGTATGTGGGGTGCAAACCCAATCATTTGGAGTTTCAGCAGCCAGGAAGCCTTCTGCTGTGGAGTGGACCACATGACCCAATGTGATCCCTTCCAACCATACCCATTCTTTGATTCTGCGATTCTTTGAATGAACATGGTAATGCAAGTGGTAATATGACAGGACCAGTAGCAGTGTCGATAAAATTATTAGTGACTGAAAGAGTGATCTTGTCCTTGGAAACACTGCTACTGACTTGGGGAGGCCAGAGATTCTGTCTGCTCATTAGACTCTTCTGCATTTCTCTTGCTCCTCATGATGTTCTCAGATTAAAGTAATCGATTACCAAGGCAAGGCACTGAAGAACAAAGAAGTCCTTCTCTTAGTAAACTGTGGAGAGCAGCAATTTAGGCAGAACTATGTCACTGGGGACTCTGGGACAGCTTCATTTAGCCTTGACACATCTGCCTGGAACAGCACCTTGGCCTCCCTGGAGGTAAGTGAGGAAGGGTGTGTCTTGTGGCAGGGGTATGCGTGGATGTCAGAGGATTTACTGTCCCACAGGCATCTTCCTTGATCCTTCCTGAGGGATGGTAACTCAAACCTAAAACACCTCAGCATGTTCTGGATCCTGGCTCCCTCTGAGAACTCGTTCTCCAGGTCCCAGTTGCTTTCCTCATGAGCTTTCCACACAGAGACCTGTCCTTTGGTGTTGTTAACATCATCTTACCAAGGTGATTTGCAGCTGATTTGTTTAACTAGAGAAATTAACTGGTTGGGTGTTTTTTGTCTCACCAGGCAAGTGTTCTGCATCAAGATTTGGATAGAGGGCCTGGGAGAGTTGATTTAAGTTACCAGCGAGCCTCTTATTTCGTACGTCCATTCTACAGCAGCAGCAGGAGCTTCCTCTCTATCGTCCGTGTGCCGGAAACTATGCCCTGTGGCACAAAGCAGTCTGTCCACGTGGACTTCAGAATTTATGAGGAAGACCTGGAACATGGGCCCAAGCGTGTCATTTTCTCCTACTTTGTGAGTTTCTGGGGAAGTGCTAGTGGGTGACAGCTGAAGGCCCAAATCAGCATCTCTTAAAGGTTCGAGCCTGATATTTAATAGATTTGGCTCAGGCCAGGATGGGGAGTTCATCCAGGATCCTGGTTTCAATTCCGGGACTGCAGTAACAGCAGTGAAGGCAGAACCTTTCTTTTAGGCTCTGCACAGGTGCAGGGCAGGTGTTGGCCTTACCTGTCCTCCTCCACCTCACTTCATCTCGGAGCTCTCCTTACCAGCTGAGACCAAAAAAGCTAATATTCCCCCCCCCCCAAACCCCATTTAATCTCCCAATTTAATTTCAGGGTTGCTTTGATCTTCATAGTGATCTCAAAGGCTATGTGACTATGTGACTCTCCCTTTCTGTGTTCTTCCCTAGGTCACAGGGAAGAGAGGGATAGTCCACGCAGGTCAGCAGACGGTTTGGGTCGGGCCGCCACGGTGTAAGTGCCCCAGTGTCATGTCTGGCAAGCACTCAGTGGTTTCTGGCACCTACTCTTATTTGGATAAGTGGTATAAGCCTCCCTGCAACGCAGAGGTGGCTCACCACTTGTGTGCTGCCTCAGAGCATTGTCCCTTTCCAGATTTCAGCTCCCTTTGCCCTCCTGCTTTGTACCAAGATAAGAATACTCAGCATTTCCTAGCCCATAGATTCATTCTTTGCTCTCTTCAAAGTCTCCTTTTGTGGCTGCTCCTGCAAGCAGCATGAAACTGTAGCCTTACCTTCCACAGCAACTCTGTCTACAAATAATCTGTGTCGTTAGGACGCCACAGCTTTAATTTTGATATCTGTTGACCCACTGTTGCCTATTTCTCCAGCTCCTGTTTTTTAAAACCTGAATTATAAGTGTTTTGGGACAAAGGTCACCTCTCTGTTGGTGATGGGATGGGAGATGTTGGGTGAGAGGAGGCTTTGAAAGATACCTGACACTCTCACTCTTTTGTGGAGCCAAGCTTGAGCTCCAAAGTACTGTTTTGTGTCTTCAAGGCAATAAACAGAAAATTATTTTGCTGGTCTTGAATCCAGATCTGGAGATGTGCTGATTGTTTCAGTAGACTCCAGAAATCTCTTTGGTCTTAAACGACTTCAGTAAAGGAGGAAAGGATTCAAGCAGGCACATGCAGAATGGCAAAGCTGATCAGACTGTTTTTCATGACCAAATCTACTTCCTCTTTTTCCCTCTCCATCTAGTGCTGGAAGGCTCCTTCTCCATCCCTCTTACATTCAGCTTGACCTATGCCCCAGCTCCAAGACTTGTTGTTTATGTTATCTTCCCCAATGGAAAAATCATTGCCGATTCTGCCATCTTCAGTGTCTCCACGTGTTTCAGAAACAAGGTGGGGTTTGTGTCTGAGGCTGTGATTGAGTGTGTGAGCGTGGCCATGTCTGCTGCAATGAAAGGAGAGCTGTGTGGCTGTGTGTGGCTAATATCACGTGTGATGCTGTCACATGAACTGCAGTTTGTGATTGGTGAGGTGTGCTGTGATGTGTGGAGCAAGTGTGTGCTCAGCATTGTGGGGGCTGCTGCAATGTTTGAGAAAGGCAGAGAATTGCTGTCTGTCTCCACAGGCAACTCCAGCCCTGTAGGATCAGAGATAATACAGCCCAGCACAGGTCACTAGTGTGACTCCCAGGAGAGCTCAGGACTGCTCTGCTGCTGCAGCAGCAGACACTTAGAATTGTTAGTATGAGGTGTTGGGATGACATCTGAAAGTGGATTTTGGAAGAAGTGGATTTTACTGGCCATCCAGGAAAGGCTGAGTGCATCTGGTCATTGTAACATCGGCGAGAATCTGCTTTCTTGGCTGTGTCTCGCACTCCAAAGTTGAACTTTGGAGAGGGCATTACCCTTGCTCCACAGCTCCACAGCTGTTTCTCTGCCATAGACAGTCAGATTCAAGCAAGAACAGGAAGAGTTTCAGGAAATTGAGGCCAATCCCACAAAGAGCCTGTAGATGAGGCTCATTTTTGATCTGGGGCTCTGGAAGAAGGGGCTCCATAAGCCAGCTGTGTTAGGTGTGTGACCATGGCTGGCTAGTTTGTCAGGTAAAGAAGAGAGAACTGTGCTGTAAAACAGGAATGTGCACACTGCTGGCTCCTCCTCTGCCATCTTTCCTGTTAGAACCTCAATGTGTTTTTTAAATACCTTCTCAGGGTCCTTGGGAGGTTCCTTGGGCTTCTGTCCAAGGCAGGTCTTTGGAAAGTCTCTTCATGTAGGTCCCTTCCCTGCTTGGGAAGTGGTAGGAGGACCAACCTTAGAGATGTCACTCAGGCATTGCCTGCATTCTTCCCATCCAGGTGGAGCTGGGCTTCTCAACGCCAGAGACCCTTCCTGGGTCACAGGTTGGCCTCCGCCTGCAGGCAGCTCCTGGGTCCACATGTGCTGTCTGGGCTGTGGATCCAAGGGCCTTTTGGATGAAGCCAGGAAGAGAACTGAGCAGCCACTCGGTGAGTGAGCCTCCTTCCCTTCCCTACTGAGGCGGGAGGGAGAGGAGCACTGCACCTGTGCAGAGCTTATCTCCAGGAAACCCAAAGCATGGCCCAGAGGTATTGGCAGTGCTCCCAGTGTGGATGGGTAGGGATTAGGGATTGAGGAAGAGGTTGAGCATCACTCAGTGGTAAAGCAGCTTCTGTGCTGGCACTATCAGGGGAGAGCTTGGGAAGAGTGACAGCAATCCTGGGCTTTTTGGCATGTCTTCATACATGGTAGCCAGAAGCAACTCAAACAGGTCTTTCTCCCCTGGGTTTTGTCTCAAACCAAGACAGATGTGTGAGAGGAAGGGAATGCCAGGTTTAATTTGCACTGATTGTTTTCCCCCTTTTTCTTCCTTTCCCAGATCTATGGGCTGTTCCCATCTGTTTATAACTCCAGGTATCCTCACCAAGTGTCTGAAGATGACCATTCATGTGGGTTCCCAAATTCTGATGAGCCTGATGTGTTTACGGCATTCAGGGTAAAAATGGTTGATTTGGTGGGTTGAGATAATTCATGAGGGAAGTGTGGGCCCTGGCTTTACCAATATCCAAGGGATGCCACTGCAGACAGGACAAGGAACAGGTGCAGTTCAGGCCCTTGTAACTCACTTGTTATTTGAATCAGTGGCTTGAAATGTATAAGGAAAAATCATTGTGTGGTTGCCACACTTGGGTTGTGTGACTCAGGATGCCAAGGATTATTCATTACTTTAATTGGATTTCAGACAATTTGTTTAATTTTCATAGCATGAGCAATTGCACCCTGCAGGCTGAGAAGGCATAGTACCCAAATGACCGTGTGTTTGAAAAGGAATATATTTGGCTGACTCAGGCCAGATGAATTACCTTAGAAGACCTTGTTTGCCCACTTCTGGGCATCTGAATTATTCCCTCTTAAAATGAAGCAAGAGAACACAGAGGACAGCCAAACCCCTACTGTGTGAGGGGACAGGAAGGTACAAGGGCAGAGGGCAGAGAGAAGAGGGCAATCTTCTGGTGATTAATGTTTTCCTACAGGAAATGGGGTTGAAAATTATGTCCAACACCAATATCAAGAAACCCAGAGTGTGTCCAACCACTCCGTTGACAACTGTGCTGCGGGGAACAGGAACGTTTATTTCCAGGCCCATGCTGACGTTTGCCCAGCCCCATAAAGTATATAACAGTAAGCATCTGCCAGCTGTTTGTTCCTACATGGGATACTTAATGTTTCATGTGAAAGCAGTCCTGGGTTTGAGCCAAGATGCAGCACTTGCTGTAAGTACAAATGGAGGAGAAAGAGGGTATCCTGTCCCTAAACCTGTTGTGCTGATGTGAGGGCTGCTAGTGGGATGTCTGGATCCCAGGTTATATCGCTGAGGTGAGGGAAAGGTTGCCTGTCCCATGGTGCCTCCACATGCAAGTAAAGCCCAAATCACCGCTGACATTTGAAATGAGGCAAGAGATTTTAAAATTTGGGACAGCACCCTCTGTTCTGTGGCCATGCTTCCCAAGAGTTGACCAAATCTGCTGCAGCCTGAGCTGTGCTGGAGTTCCTCTGCTTTAACCAGGACCTGAGGACCCCATGGTGACTAGGCCTTTGTTGTTTCCAACAGAGCACCTGACGTCAACCTATCAGCCCACTATGTTTCCACCTTTTTCTTCAGCTGAAGAGAAAATACACAAGCATTTTCCCCAAACATGGCTGTGGGATTTGTATTCTGTGGGGTGAGTAAACTGAGCAGGGGGGGTTTAGTCTGAGTCATTTTGTGTGGCTGGGAGTGGCAGCAAAGGCAACTGAGTTTAGATCATAGGCATCTGTGCAAGAAACTCAAGGACATATGTTATGGGGCTCACACCTGTCAGGCTGTTCATTGCTGGAGCTGAGGTATGCATTAAATGCATTTTCCTCTACTAGAGGTGTTGGCCATCCATGAGAGGTGGCTAGAGTAGGAAGACAGAAAAGCATGTGAGGTGCAGCAAAACAGCTTGGTTTACTGCCTACACTCTGCTTGTGGTAGCCCCGTGGGCTTGCAGTCCCCAAAATGTGCTCACAGAGGGATGCTGGTATCCCGAGGAAGCTGATGTTCAGAGAAGTCCTTCACAGGACTGAAAATTGTGTCCTATGTGAAAGGCTCTGTGTGTACACAGGGTCTGCTGAGAGAGCTTTTGAAGATTTTTCATCTGAGATTTCAAGATTTTCTTGTCTGTTCTCTGAAGATCAAAATACACTCAGGCCAGATGCTCCCACATCTGCTCTCTCCCACCTCCACTGTCCTTAGGGATACATCCACCTCTTCATCCCCAGCAGCAGATATTTCCTCTGTGACTTGTTCATCAGCCTGATCTGAGCCACCAAAAGGTTTCTGTGTTGTGTATGTTGCCTTTCTTTACATGCATGGCAAAATAAGCCAAATAAGACCAGTATCTTTCGCTATGGCTGCTTCTTACGTCAGCTGTGGTGGCAGCTGCAGAACAATCTGCTTCTCTCAAAAGTTGTGGTATGTGCACAAGACAAATCTCTGCCCTGCCCTCATGTTGGGCTCTAAGCTGTCTGTGTCTCTCAGGACAGTGAATGGTTGGATCAACCTCGTCTGCTAAGGCCTACTGCTGCTAGTCCTGTTGCTCTTCTGGCTTCTGGTTCTCCATCTCTAGGCCAAGAAGAATAAAACTGCTGACATCTGTAAGCCATTTTTAGATGTGCAAAGGGCAAGTGCTGTCTGTGATTGTTGGCATCTCGCAGCCATGTGACCTATTGACCCAAGTGTTCTGCCAATATAAGCACCTGAGGCAGGGGTCCCCACTTCTACAAGGACTTACTTGTGACTCCAAAGGGCTGCAAGTTCAGTAGGGGCTGGACTGAGGTGAGGGGACAGGGTGCTCTGCAGAGAAGGACACAGAGACCATCACCTGGTGTAGTACAGCATCATTCAGTTAAATGCTTCTGTCACTGTCTGCTTCTCCCCAGTCCCAGTGGGAACGAGAGCGTCACTGTCACTGTGCCTGATGCCATCACGGAATGGAAAGCAGGAATGTTCTGCACAGGACGTAATGGCTTTGGATTTGCTCCAGCCTCCCAGCTGATTGTTTCCAAGCCTTTTCTTGTGGAGCTCCCACTGCCATCTTCTGTGGTCCAGGGTGAGACCTTCAACTTGAAGGCCACAGTCTTCAACAACCTGCAGCAATGCCTGAAGGTGGGTGAGCCCTGATAGCCTCTGCAAGAAGAGCAGGATGTGGCTGACACCTGTGGCCTGTGATCACAGAATCATAGTGGGGGGGACCTTAAAGATCATCCTCTTTCAAATCCCCTTTGAGAAGTCATGGCAATCCAGTGACGTTCCCACTGACTGGAAAAGGGAAATAAGGAAGTACCCTTGACAGGCTTGAGAGTTGTGCCTGTGCAAATCCCATGAAGTTTGGCAAAGCCGAGTGCACCTATGCTGGGGCAATCCCAAGCACACAGACACACTTGCTGCCCTTGATAACCCTGGCCAGGTTGCCAGGGCTTTGTCTTTGTCAGCCTGATCCCTGTCTGCTCAAACCATCTGTGTGTATTCCTCTCAGGCTGCGCTCCTGCTTCCACCCTCCGTAGGCTTCCTTTTTGTGTTGTTGATGTTTATTTATCACCCCCTGTCATCCCTGCTGCCCCTTCAGATCCAAGTGACCCTGGAGGAGTCTGCACACTTCCAGCTGAAGCCGTGCAAAGGCTGTGTCTACAGCAGCTGTTTATGTGCTGGGGAAGCCAAGACCTTCCAGTGGAGTGTCACAGCTGAGCAGCTGGGTGAGAAGCACAGGGAGGTGGGGTGGTGGAATTGGGAAGGGATGGGACCAAGGTGGAGATGTTTGGTAAGAGCTGACATGGAGGAGCTGTTTGCTCTGTTCCTTGTTCTCACTTATCCCATGGTCATGGTTACTCATAAACCTGTGCTAGGAGGTACAGGAACATAGAGGGCCCTGCTCAAATTTTTTGCTGTCAGCAGGTGATGTCTATTGTACTAACGGGAAGTGTTTCCTCAGAAGGTGTCTCATGCACCTAAATGTGTGTTATTTTCAGGGCTCATGAACATCACCCTCAGCACAGAGGCTGTAGCCACCAAAGAGCCCTGTGGTGAAGAGATACCATTTGTCCCAAAACAAGGCCAGAAAGACACAATCATCAAACTTATTCCAGTCCGGGTCAGTCAAGCTGTTCTGTTACTTAAGCCTCGAAGTAGGGTTTGTGTAATTTTGTTCATGTTAATTTTGGGAGTTACCCCTTCCTATTCAACATGTGTAATTATCATCTCAGAGCCTGAGCTGGGCTCAGCCGTGAGGGCTGGTGGATGTAAGAGGTAGAGGGGTGTCCTCCACTTCATAGCACGGAGAGCTTTAAACACTCTTTTATGTCCTTGGCTCCTGAGTTCTCTGCTGAATCTTACAGCACCATTTTCACAGATATTCAGAAGTTAGGATATTCTGAAAATGTATGCTGGTTTCTGACCTGAAGTGAAAATTATTTGCATTTTTGTGTGATAATGATGATACTCCAGCTGACTGTCCACCCTGAACCAGGATTCTGAACATATCTACTTCTAATCCACTTGTAATCCTGTTTTTCTCTTGGGTGCTAATTAAAATGCTACTTTTATGTGCTCCAACAGCCAGAGGGAGTGTTGGTAGAAAAGGCTCACAGCTCCATCCTGTGTCCCAAAAAAGGTAGATGGATTGTTTTCTCCTTTCACCCTGTTAATCCCCTTCTTCCTGCCAACCATCTTCAGGGTATTTCCACTTGTTGAACTATTTTCTCTGTCCACATGATGAAGCATACTCCAATTGTGATGCCACCTAGGGCTTTTCCCTAGGCAAGGATGGGGGGAGGTCTGGTCTTTTGCCATCAACATCTCTGGCACTAATGTGACAACTAGAGGCCTTTTTTGCCTGTGGAAATAAAACCACCCTACTGAACATGGTGAGGCTGGAGGACATGTCTTAGGATTGCTGTTACTGTCTTGAATTTCATGGTGTATGAGGGGGCCATCAGCTAATTTTGAGAGCATGAGGTGCATTGAGAAGACAAGCCTGCAACTGAAGTCTAAAATGAAATGGAGTAACTTCTGTAGAGAAGAAAAGGTGGCTTTGACCCCTGAGGGTTTCCAGGAGAAAATCCTCTCAATCTCTTTATGAAGAGGTGTGTTAAGACAGCACAGTCACCATGAGATGGATGGAGGAACCTAAGGGTGGAATGGGACATGGATTTTGAAGTGATTTACAGCCTCCGTGACAGAAAAACGGGAAGTTATCAGAGAACAGTTTCTGGGGGTTTTGAGAGCTGTTTTAATCAGAATCTCTTTCTTTTTGTTCTCCCCACACCTTATCCAACTGGTGTCAGGGAACCCAGCACAGGAGTCTGTGTCCCTGGTGCTGCCTCTAAACGTGGTTGAAGGTTCAGTCAGAGCCACCGTCTCAGTCACTGGTAAGGAATTAAGCTGTGGTAGTACCCTTGCAAATCCCATATCTCTGAGTTTAGCCCTAGGAAAGCCCAAACCCAAACTCCCCCACAACCCTTCTGAGATTTCCAAGGCTTCACTCCATGCTCTTCCCACGTGTGTGTCTGCGTTTCCCGATTACTGACAACCTAAAACACTCAGCAGGAGGGAGAGTGTTGGGGTAATGAGCTTCCCTGCCAGGAAGGGAATGGATACATGTCATATGAGGGGCACAGTGGAACAAAGAAGGTGGCTGGGCAGAGGTGTCCCCACACCGTTGTGCTGGGGCTGCCTTGCTTGGTGCACTGCTGGGAATGGGTCACAGGTAGGAGGAGGTGAATCCTATTGCCCAGGAGGTGGTCAGGGTGCTTATGTTTTGTCTCAGGGGACCTCATGGGGACAGCCCTGCAGAACCTGGGCCACCTGGTGCAGATGCCCCACGGCTGTGGGGAGCAGAACATGGTGCTGTTTGCCCCTGTTGTCTATGTGCTGCAGTACCTGGAGAAGACGAGGCAGCTGAGCCCTGAGATCAAGGACAGGGCTACAGGATTCCTGCGCAATGGTGAGCACCACAGACCCACCCTGCCCCTCTGCCTTCCTCTGTGTCCAACAGTCCCAGGTGCCTACTCTCCTTCCACCTGGAGCACTCAACCACCCCATTCCATCACAGACATTTCATTGCAAATACCACTCTGAGCACTCATGTCCTATCCTGCTTCCCAGGGTACCAGATACAGCTGCAGTACCAGCACCCTGATGGCTCCTACAGTGAATTTGGTATCAAGGATGAGTATGGTAATACTTGGTAAGCCCTGAGTTCTCTCCCTGCTGTCTACCTGCTCTCTGACAGGCAGGAGGTGGGCAGCTTTCTGCTTCCAGCATTAAACCCTTGGTGTTCTATTGCATCCAAAGTGTTCTGGAAGCTTGGTGGACTAGGGCACCCCATGGGTAGGCAACAGTCCTTGAAATGAACTGACCTTGGACCAGCAGATTAGAAATAGCACAACAGGTAAAGAGAGACTCACCAGGTTCAAGCTCCCACTTTTGCCTTTTTCCTCAACTTCTGCTGAGGTTCTTTCTTTCCACTCACTCTTCCTGCCCTTTCATGCACTCCATCTCTCTCTGATTCTCTTTTCCTTCTTTCACACCTTTTTTTTTCTGTTCTTCTCAATCAGGCTGACTGCGTTTGTGGTTAAATGTTTTGTCCAAGCCAAGCCATACATTTACCTGGACAACCGGATTATCCAAGCTGCTCTCACCTGGCTGGAATTCCATCAGCTTCCCAGTGGTTGCTTCAAAAATGTGGGACAACTTTTCCACACGTTCATGAAGGTAGGAGCCAGTGCACCTTGAAGGAAAACACCAAGAAGTTCTTGGTGTTACCAAGTTACCAAGTGTGCTGGTAATTGTGTAAATACACTTTCTTGTGTCGCTGTGTTTTCTTGTGAGGGAGCAAGCCAGGATTAGGTGAAACCTCACCTAAAAAGCTCCAAGATTTGCCTGTTAATTCCCCCAGTTTTTTGGATATCTATGCTTTTTTTAGGGAGGTGTAGATGGGGAAGTCCCCTTGGCTGCCTACATCACTGCTGCATACTTGGAGGCAGGAGCAACACCAGAGGTAAATACTGGGATTCTTTGCCATGCTCTTGCCTTAAAATCTGAATCCGAAAAAGCTTAGTGGTAACACTGGGGAAGGCAACAGAGTACCTCGGAGGCACTTGTGGGAAACGTAGTAGAGTGGGTGAAGAAGATTTTACAGCTTCTCAGGAAAAACTCTCCCTGGAGGAGGACATTGCTGGCAGGGAGAAGGTGAGGTTAA
Source organism: Erpornis zantholeuca (assembly GCA_013400515.1). Classification (NCBI taxonomy): domain Eukaryota; kingdom Metazoa; phylum Chordata; class Aves; order Passeriformes; family Timaliidae; genus Erpornis; species Erpornis zantholeuca. Next base: position 156,151 of record VZTN01030587.1, on the reverse strand, counting down.
ACTGCTGGGGACCACTGGATTTCGTGGCTAGATACTGTGTTGGCCATTTCCCAGGAATTAGCTGTTCATTCCTGCTCCCCCCACCTCCCATTCCCTTGCCGGTCCCACACAGCTGAAGGCTCATCGTGAGGTAGGTGGAGCTGCTCCCACAGTCAAGTAAATAGGCAAAATGTAACTCCTGAGAGGGTTTAGCTTCACAAAAAAAGCAGAAGTCTGGGAAAGGAGTGCTGCAGGGCAGCTGGAACTGCACACTCAAGTAATTACAAGAGGGAGCTCTTACAAGTGCTAAGGATTGTCTCTAGTTACGAGACTGTGATACTGGCAAGTAAAAACCAATGAACTTGATGAAGAAACACAATTGTAGACATTGAGAAGTGAAGTTCTCTGGAAATCAGAAAAGTAAGTGAAAAAGCAATGCTTTTCAGTGGAACTGAAAGCAGTGGGCTTAGGCAAAAAAAGGAAGACAGATGGAAACTAACCTTCTTTCTGGCAATAGATGTCCTTCAGGTCAACTTTTTTTCACCATAAGTACAATTATTCACTGTGAAGGTGAATTAAACACAGTCGCCCTGCTCAGCAGGCTATGTGTACGCGTTTGCAGTTGTGCGGTTTCCCTGTTGTTGTGTTTGGACAGGGAAAGTAGACATGGTGGTGTAATTCCAGCAGCAGAGGTGTTCAGTTCAGTGAGAGAGCAGTGCTGAAGCCCAAAACCAGCTCAGGGGGGAGGTCTGTCAGCCACCTTGCAGCAAGGGCTGGAGGCATGGCTGCTGGTGCTGCACTGATGCAGAGAGTGCAGCTCCGGGCCCAGAGTGGCCGGGGTGAACGCATGGGGCTCTCTCTGTGCTGGCCTGTGCCAGGGTGTGCTGCTGGTTGTGTCGAGTGTCTGCCTGCCCCGCAGGGCTCTGTGTGTGACCAGCAGTGTGTGCCTGTCTCCTGCAGAGCGCGGTGGTGCGCAGGGCCCTGGGCTGCCTCGCTCCCGCCCTGCCCAAGGCTGCCAGCACCTACACCCAGGCCCTGCTGGCCTACACCTTCGCCCTGGCTAAGGACTCCCAGCGCACACAAGAGCTCCTCGATGTGCTTGAGCGAAAGGCGATCAGGGCAGGTATGTGGAGCTCAGTGCCATGGGAACGTCACAGAAGGGACAGGGCACCTTTCTGGGCCCTTGGTTACCTGCACCCTGGGAGGACCACAGCCTTACCCTCTAGGCCTTTCACCAAAGACAGTTTTTAGACATCCAGTGTATGAGCTCATGCCACGTGCTGGCAACACTGTGGTGTGGGTGCTGATTTCCTTCAGATCTCTTGCCCTTTTCTGGTACCTGAAGTGGAGGTTGGAGTTTGGGAGTTTTGGGCTTTCTTGTGCAGGAACGCAAAATGCCAGAGAGGAGAGCAAGCTGCCTGATGTCCTATTAGTCCCTGGCCCTCAGGGCTGGCCAGTGGACATTAGGAAATTAGTGGACCTGGTAAACAAAACAGGGCAACACACAATTTGGACAACTGGGAGGTAAAGCATATGTAGATTATTGGCATATTAGCTCTTTTATTTCACCTTGGTGTGGAATATGGAGTGCTGGGTATTGAGAAATACATCGACTTTCAACTGACCCAGTGATGTGATAACCCAGCCAAAAGGTGTTTACCCAATGATCTCTGCAGACACAAGCCACTGGGTCTAGGAGGCTAGGCCATGGGAGTTCTTTCCTGGCATCTCTGAAGATTCCCTCTACTCCCTTCTTTTTCCAGATGGGCAGATCCACTGGAGTCAGACCTCATCCAAGCCCAGAACCAGTACCAGCTCTTGGTCACAACCAGTGTCTGTGGATGTGGAGCTGACAGGCTATGTCCTCCTGGCCCTGCTCTCCAAGCCAAATGTCACAGAGTCTGACCTCACCACGGCCTCTGGCATCGTGGCCTGGCTCACCAGGCAGCAGAATGCCTATGGAGGCTTTGCCTCAACACAGGTAACTCATGGCCAGGGAAGGGGGTGTTTCTTGAGAAAGAACCTCTGCAAGATATGCACACAATGTATGCAAGTTGGGAGGAGGAGCCCTAGGATATGGAGGTCCTCAGGACGCTGATTTCAGGTGTCTTTGGATATCAGAGTTGCAAATGTAATTGTATTTTCCTTTTCAGGACACAGTAGTGGCCTTGCAGGCATTGGCTAAGTATGCAGCGCTGACATACAGCACACAAGGGGATGCAGAAGTGAGGGTGAGGTCCCATGGAGGCTTTGGGAAGAAGTTCCAAGTCTCCTACCAGAACCGGCTGCTGGTGCAGGAGGCAGCACTGACAGAGGTCCCGGGCAAGTTCTTGGTGCAGGCTCACGGCAGCTGTTGTGTCTTTACTCGGGTAGGTTCCCACAGACCCTGCTGTAATCACCCTCCTCTCCTCATCTTGTCAAATACAAAACTCTCTGTTGCACCTCTGTGGAAGGAAATGTGCATTGGCTGTGCTGTAATCCCAGTGTGGTGCCAATGCAATAAACCTCTGTGTGGGAGGAAACAAGAGACAGAACCTGCCCAAATATGCTTCCACAGCTCTCAAGAGTACTGGAAGATGAAAAAGTTTTGTGGTCCCACTGCTGTGTGCCTGACTTGCACAGTCTCAATTGAAAGTTTGAGAAGGAACCCATGGAAGGTTTCTGATCTGAGTGACCTTTATTTTGGGTACTGCTCTGAGTGTGCTTACTGCTTATCATTCATCCATTTTGTTATCTGGGGTCCAATCTTGAGGATTAGAATAGCCAGTGGAAAAAAAAGTGTGACAGATGCTATTGAACTAATGATCTATGTATCCATGTAAGATATACATGTCTTTGTCTTTTTGTATCTCCCTGCAGATGGTGCTGAGGTACAACACGCCCTCCCCACAAGACTCAACATCCTTTGCCTTGCAAGTGAAAACAGAGCCAGTCAATTGCACCAAGGACAATACACGCTCTGTTACCATCCATGTCAATGTCAGGTGACTCTAAAGAACTCGTCCCACTTGGGAGGGAAAGCTGGGCATGGCTGCAGAGCTGAGGGTGCTTCTTGGCTGCAGTGGAGGCACCAGGCAGTTTCAGCAGCAGGGCCAGATGGAGAGCCTTGGTTCTTGCTGGAGAGAGGAGTGCAGTAGTCAGCTCAGACTGGGGATGCTCAGAGCAGTGCAGCCATCCTCTGCTCTCTGTGAGAGGGAGCGGTGACTGCCTTGGCCCCTGGCTGGGCTGCCTGGCTCAGGGGATGGTGGTGGAGGAAAGGGGAAGCCAGGAGAGACTTTCTTTGTAATCTTCTCCCCCAGGTACAATGGGAAGAAATCCACTTCTGACATGGTGATTCTGGAGGTGTCCCTACTGACTGGATTTGCCCTGGCTCCGGGATCTGGGATGTCTGTAAGAAGTGTTAATCAGGATGGGGATGTGGTGTCAGTGGGACCATATCCATGCCCCAGGAGAGGGGAAGGTTGCATAGGAAGGTGTTGCCTGTCTCTTTCTTGAGCAATCTCACCATCCTTTCACCTCTGCCACACAACAAACTTGAACACATTCTATTGGCTCTTTCTTTGAGTCTTGAGGATGGCGATACTGGCCCAGTCTGCTCAGCATATCCTTGTCAGCTAAGTAGCCCAGGCTCTCATCCTTGGGGTTTGCAGGACCCAAGTGGCCCTCAGGCAGGGAGATCAGCCTGAAGGGATAAGAGTCCAAAATACATTTGGAAGTGAGTGAATGAGAATCTGCACACTCAAACTTAGATTGTTGGGATGTCTCACACTTACCTTTCAAAAGACAAAACTAAATTGCTTCCTCTGCTCTCCTGTCCTAGCTGCAGCATGGGCACTCTGTGAAAAGAACTGAGAAAACACAAGGAGGTGTTGCCATCTACTTGGACAAGGTAATGTCTGTGCTGCTAGAGAAGCTGCAGGAGTGGAAGGCACTGACAGGCTTCTTGGGAGAATCCAGGACTGGGGCTAGCAGAGCAGGATACTCAAGATTCATCTTGAAGTCCAGGGTTTGAGTGTACAGAGTTGTTATTGTCATTTGGTAGGATCAAATTCAGGTGAAGAATAAAAAGAACAGCTCATAAGTGAACTGTCGTTTGCTTTTCTTCCCAGCTGAGCCATATCGCTGACACTTATGTCCTGCATCTGGAGCAGGAGATTGAGGTGACCAACCTGAAGCCAGGCCATGTCAGGGTCTACAACTACTACAACCCAGGTCAGTGTGGAGCCATGGGGTGCCAAGGCTGTCTGGGTGCTCGCACTTGGCTCTGTGCAAGGATAACTTAGATCTCTCCTGTTCTGTTGCAGAGGAGCAGGCCCTGGCTGACTATAATGTCTTCTGCATCTGAGGTAGGTGCAAATTCCTTCCTCAGCCCCCTGTACAGACCCATCAGCCTTGTGATGCTTCCTCTGCACCACAGCCACTTCTCTCTGTCCCACTGTGTGTCTCTGATTCAGCATGTTCTCTTCATGAAGTATTTGAAACTCCCTAAGCAGAACTCATGGTACTAGTTTCAGCTTATAATGTTTGGGTATGGAGAGTTTCTCTTTCTGGGGAGGGGCTGAGGTAAAACAAGGACACTGGATCAAACCAGAGAAACCCTTCCTTTTAGAGTCCTTACTGAGAGCCTGTGCTCCCTAGCTGTTAGTATGCCAAAGTTAATAATTTGGGTCACATTATTTGTTCTCTGGGTTACTCTCTCTTTGGGTCTCATTTCCCCAGGGACTTGGACTCAGATTGGATTTCAGGACTAACTCCAGCCTAACCGATGCTGCTTATCCTGACAGCCATTACCTGGTGAATTCTTCTGTCTGATTAATTCTGATTGTTTTGATCCAGGAATTTTCTTTCTTGTAAGAAGAATGAAAATAAAATACAAATCACAAACACTGTGGTGTGTGTTTGGACTCTGTGACAGCTTTTACCTGGGAGGAGTGAGCAGAAGCAAACTCTGTATCTGAACTATGTCACTGGCATTCTTTTCCTCCAGCACTAGATTCTCCTCCAGCAGCCTTGTGCAGTCACCAGTGTAGGGTGAGGACCCCAAGCCCTGCATGGAGGCTGATCCCACTGAGCATCATCTACTGCACACAGGTGTAGCTGACCATAAGGTGTTGGCTGACTGTGCACTCTCCGTGGGTATAAATCTACCCTGCTCTGTGTCTCACAGACTGGCTCTGTCCTTCTGGCACAGAAAGCAGAAGGGGAGTGATTTTAGTTTCTGAACCTCCTGTGGAGCTGGATCTTGCACAGGACAATCCAAACACGAGTTGTCAGGAAGGAGTAGTGCCCTGGGGTTGAACAGTCTTGCTAACGATCCAGGAAAGCGGGCAGGGTCTTTGCCACATTACAAGGAGCCGGACAGGCAATTCAACAATCAAAGAGTATGTGAAAATTCAACATCTTGCCACTGCTTTTAAAAATCAAACTTCACAATTTAAGTGCTGGTGATCATGGATCTTTTAGCTTGCAAGTGACATGTCTCTGTCTAAACAGATATACATCCACAGATCCTCCTCGCTGGCTGTAAGAGTGCGATAATTAAGTGCAAAGGCAGGCTTAAGAGTAGAAAGTGTGGAAGACAGGTGAGGGTTGAGAGTCAGGATTTGGTGACAGCCCTGAAAGCTCTCCATAACCTGCATCAAGCCTGGGATTTGCGGTGGTTTAAAGGGAAGGATTTGGAAAGTGTGTTTAAATTCTCACTATGAAGCCCCAGGGTAACCCTGAAGACTCAACAAGTGCTGTCTGTCAGACAAAGATATGGGCATTGCAAGTTCTTTTGGTTAAGAGTGAGCACACTTAGGAGACCTGCCAGCAAGGCAGGCTGCTGACAGCCTGCCCTGTGCTTCATGTGCAGTTTAACAGGGCCAGAATGAAAGCATGACCTCAGCAGCTGGGTAGTAGCTATAACCTTGTGCAGCACCAGAAGTGGCTGAGCTGATGTTGCAGGTGTTGCTTTCTCCTCTTTCACCTTTGTTTAAACAGGTGCTTTTCCCCTTCTCTTTATTCAATTTCCTCAGTAGTCCATGAGCAATGCAGGTCTCAACTCTGCAGAACAGAATTTTTATTACTTTCTTTGAAACTTCTTAAAAACACTTTGCAAATATTTCCATTTCTTTGCAAATGTCTCCTCTCTCCCTTGCCTTTACCTCTGGCAAAAGTCTGTCTTTGCTGATATCAAAAAGCAGAACTGGAGCCAGTTAGGCCTGCAGCTGGTACTGGTATTTAGAGAGCACCATTGGCTAGATCTTGGAGTCTTGCAAAGAAGGAGGGACTCCACCTATGGCTGCCAATGCCACCACGTTCCTATAATCTGTTTTGCAGGGCTTAGCGAGGCACAGGTCTGAGAAAAGTCCCCCAGGACAGAGGTTTATTGGGAAAACAACAACTGCTGTGGTGGTTGTACACACACAGGAATCCAAACTATCCCTTACTGACACCATGAGGGGTAGCTTATGCATGAGCCCATTGTTGAAGCAGGAGTTCACACACAGCCCCTTGCTACTCCTATGCATATGTGTACACACACTGCGTAAAAATTACACTTAGTGTCACTTTTGACACAATTTCCATTGTAATTTCTATTATACTTTCTTAACATCTCCTCTGTGTCCTTCAAAATGTTCTTTATGAGATTTAAACATTAGTACCAAAGGTAGTACCTGTGATGTCTGGCTGCTAGAGAGCATTTGGAAGGAGGTCTCTTCCAAGAGAATTTAAAGATGAGGAAAAAAACACTTTTGTACAAAACACATTGATTTCTCTCTGGCCTAAGCTTCCCTTTCTCTGCTTAGAGCCGCAGATGTCGAACGTCCCAGTCATTTTTTATCCTTCACAAAATCGAGGGGTTGTGGTGATCCATGCTGGTGCTTGGTGGTGTGCATCCTTCCATTTAACTTGTGATCAGCTCACTGCTTGAGCACTGAGGACTGCCAGGCCCCAGGGGCACAAACCCACTACTGCTGTGCCTCTTGCCTGTCTCTGGGCCAGCTGATGAATGGGTCTGTGGGCTGGGGAAGTATCTTAGCACAGAACAGCACCCAGGTAATGTGTGCCCTGTCACAAGTCCTAGGGGGTGCAGAGCCTTGCTAAGAGGTGCTCCCTTCCCCAGTGCCTCCTGGCCACCAGCAACTGCTCACTGTGCTGGTAGTGGGAGATGGAGATAGGACTAAGGTGGATGAATCACACACACCAAGCCTGCCAGTTTGTTTTTATTGCTCCTACATTTATTTAATTCTCTTTCGCTGGGAGTTAGACTGGATTGAGTGCTCAGGGTGTAGCTTTCCAATCAGTGCTAAGTTCAGAAATTCAGAGGTGTTTACATGTCTGCTCTCACTCAACAGCTGCTGGAGTCATTGGGAGTCAGGGCACTCAGCACCTTTGCCATTGTGAGCCCCTGTGCTGTTATGAGGGATCTGGCTGTCCCCTGGCACCCCTGGATCTACTGGGAACAAACAAATGTCAGCTGGGATTGTTCAACAGGCACTGCCTGTACTTTTTGAGACCTGTGAAAAGAAATGAAGGGCAGCTCAGTGTCAGAGAATGATTCACATTCTTGCTCCGGTTCCTGCTGGCTTGTTTGTCCAGGTGCACTTACACGTTTCTCCCAACTGCTGGCACCAGCAACTCTGAACTCAACAAAGCCCAGGAATGGAGGAAGGAGAGAGAGGATTTGTGCCTGTCCATTACATGTGTGTCCATAAATGGGTAAAAGAAAGCCCCAAAGCCTACTTTCCTTGTTATGGCCAGTCTGTACTAGAGCAAAGGAAAATATTACTAGACCCTACATGTTTAAGAGCTCAGTTTGGTACTGAAGAATAAGTTAGTGTTACATTATGAAATGTCCTTGATAGCAAAATAGAGGAACTTCCTTATTTGGAGAATAAGTAGTTTCAGGAACCAGATTTTATTTTCAGTTATGGTAACATACTCAGGGAAACGTTCAGTAAGACGAGTGGACTAACATGTATAAAATTAGCATGTGGGAAGAAGGCCCTAAACCAGATAGTGTGCGTTCCCATCACCCAGGGCTAGAGCACAGCCTTTTGGTAGCTGGAGAAGGCCCTGTAGGACTTCAGCCCTGCAGATTTTGACCTGCCTGACCAATGTTCAGCCCTCATTTCCTCCAGTGGTGAGGGCATGAGTGGGTTGGCCTTGAACTGGAGCACAGAGCAATGTGGTACAGCTGGGGTGAGTTTCAAACTGAAATACCTGTAGGGCAGAGGGAAGGTGAGGATTCTAGCTCTGTCTGCTCTCTGTGCTTTTTTCATCTGCAGGGGAGCAGAGAACTGTGTGTACACACTGGGTTTGTACAAAGCCTGGTGTCCGTTTCAGGACTGAGCCTGCCTTGGGTGCAGCAGACTCATAAATCCTGAGGACAGTGTGACCACAAGACCTCACAGTGAGCTCCAGCCGGCTGCCCATGCCAAGGGGTCATGGCACAATCCAGCCAGAGGCAAGACAATGGGGCCTGGGCTGCAACTGGCACGGGGAGCAGGGGCAGTGCAGTGAACAGGAAACAGGCTGCTGGTTAGCAAAATAAAAGGCACATTTGTCTGAATGATGCTGGGCCATGCACAGGGGAGCAGGAGAGCAGTGAGGCTGGAGTCCAAAAGGACTTGGATTGGCTGGGGAACATCCTGGATTGTACAACCCTGTGCCTGTGGCACTATAAATGCAGAGATCAGGTGGAGGGAAGGAAACCTTGGGGTTTCTTGGCTGTTTCCTGGGAGAAACGCCAACAACAGCAGGAATCCTGGGGGAGACAAGCAGTACCCTACATTCTCTCCTGACCAGCTCTCCAGAGGAATCCAGCCCTTTGGGGTTCTCCCATGAAAATGTGGACTCCCTTCCTCCTGAGCTGCCTGCTCTACACCCTGGGGATAGTGGCACAACCGTAAGTGCCATTTAAAAATCTAGTGATTGATAGTTGTGAAATCTGAGGGAGGGGCCAAGACAGCAGGGAGAGAGTGTGGGACCCTGTGAGTCACCTCCTGGAAGGGCTAGGCATGGGGTGGGGTGCAGAGCCTTGTAGGGAACGCATGGCCCTCCTGAAGGTGGGAAGCTCTCTCATGGATATCACTGCAGTACCAGAATTAGGTGAGCACTGGCAGTGGGAACAAGAGGAGTGAGGGACTGCAGTATGAGGTGGGATAAAGGGAAAGGTGTAGGATAAAATGACAGGCAAATGAAAAGGGCTGCAGGACTGGGGATGGTTGAGCAGGAACCATTCTGCTGTCAAGGCAGTTGAGGAGCCATGTCATAGCAAGAAGGGCAAATTATGTTCTGTCACCTGAAAGTATTCCTCTTGTATTTATCTGAAATGAGCCCTATACCTTCCATCACCCCTGTGTAAGGTTCTCACTCTGACAGTCTGTCTCAGTCTCTCGAGCAGAGCAGCACCTCCTAGTCCCAGGGAGATGGCAAACTCTCCTGTTTCCTCAGGCCAGCCTTTTAGTGCCAAGAGTGGGCGAGATGGCTCCCAGGATGTGATGATATCTTTTTTCCCCACTGCAGGAGGTACTTGATCATCATTCCAGCTGCCCTGCCCTACCCCTCATCCCAGAGGGCGTGCTTGGACCTCCGTGGGGTTGAAAAGCCCATTCGTGTGGGCTTAACTCTGGTGCACCCCTCTGGCAACCTCAGCCTCTACCGCAAGGTTGTCCGGAACAACTGGATCTTCGAGTGCACCAGGTTTCAGGTCAGAGTCATTCCTGGCAGGGACCCCTAGCTGGCAGCTCCCAGCGTGCTCATTTGTCTCTCACCAAAGAAATAGAGAATGAGGAAGACAGCAGATAAGAGGGCATGGGAAGGAGTGGATGCAAAATCGGGGGAATGTTTAGTGGCAGCCTGGTGTCTTTGCTCCTTGTCTTTGTCTGTCCTCATGGTACTCTTCCTGGGGGATATGCTGGTGGCACACTGAGGGAAGGCTGCTGGGCCAGGCACCAAAGGTCTGAGGAGGACAGACAGCTTGGAAGCAGCCAAATGGCAGTTGTGCAGCTCATTCTCTCTTCTGAGGAGGATGCACTATCACAGGAATCTGTGATGCAGAAAGTCAGACCTCTCATCTCAGACAGCTTCCCTCATGTCTGCTTCTTTCCAAGCTTTTCTTTAAGGGCTTGAAAATGTGCTGGAGGACTAGGAAAGACATGAGGAAGTGTGCACAGAAGCTCAGCACAAATCTTTCTGATTTGCCAAACTCATGATCCTTATTTTCTTAGTTTGCACTGATGAATAAGAGGGGATTCCAGTCTCTGTGATCCACACATTCTAGTAATCAGATTTCTCATCACCACGGACCTTTTTTTCCCTTGAGTTAAGTCTTCTCCATCTAACTCCATGGAGATTCTAACAGTGGCCCCATGAAGGAGTAAACAGAATTTCTGTATCAGAACAGTCTCCCCTTTTCTCCTGTCCAAGATCTATCCCAACCCCTAAATGTTGTTCTCCATGTTGTACAGACACAACCTTCAGCCACTGAGGGGACACCCTGTGCTGCCCTCTAGAGTAAGATGACAAAGAGCCTGGCTTGCAGGGCAGTCAAAGGGAGGACAGCACTGCTTGGATGCCTGCTAATCTGGTGGCTCTCCTCTTTTGTGTCGCAGGTGCCCCGACCTGCAGGCAGCCAGGACGTGGCCACTGTGCACCTGCACATCTCCAATGGCCACTACTTCAATGCAAGGGAAGAGAAGAAAGTCCTGATCCGCAGGGCTGGGACAGGCACCTTCATTCATATGGATAAACCCATCTATAACCCAGGACAGACAGGTGAGCAGCACATGGAGCACCCTGACATGTGGCCCTCCCTCAACCCTGCCAGACTTTGCTCCCAATTCCCCGCGAGTGGAGTGCTGAGCACTTTGTGCTACGTGGCCTCCTTGGGGATGGAGGGGGTGTGCTGCCTTCTGCAGCATGGTATCCATGACCCGTGCTTTAGCAGCAGGAGGGGACTGGAAAGGGACCTCTCACATGCCCTAGGAGCAGAGCTGGCCAGGTAGGACTGGTCTGCCTACACCTCAGACAAGGAAATGTTAGGCTAAAACCCCTAAATTGTGAAGCATCTGTGCTGCTGCCACGTGTTTGGGCAAGCAGAGGTGAGCAGGGCTGAGCAAAGGGTGAGAGGGGCTGCAGGGCAGGCATGGGGCTGCCACTAGGGCTGGCTGTGGAGTTGTGGTTCTGGGGTGAGACAAGTGCAGGGCAAGTCCGTTCCCAAATGTGTTCTGTCTGTAATGTGCTTTACTCCATTTTGTCCCTCCAGTGAAATTCAGGATTGTGACATTGACTGAAGATTTTGTTCCTGTTAACAGCAAGGTAAAGGCTGTCTAAGTGGAGGCAAGGAAGCCTCCAGGCTTCAGATGGCTCTGCTTCCTCTACTAGCCCCATGCCAGGGAGGCTGGGACAGTCCCAGCACAGTGGGTGGCCAATGCCAACCCTCGAGTAAACCAAATTTGAACAACAATTCCTGTTGGCTGATGGCTCTGCTGTTGCTCTCATAGGGTGGCTGTTGGCTGATGGGAGGGTTGGATGGTATTTGGGGAGTGTGCCAGCATTCCCAGCTAGCAGAGTTAGCTGAGTGCTCCTGTCCTTGCCAAAAAAGCAGGCAGGCCTTCTGGGGACCAGTCCGTGGGTTGCTGGCCATGGGCATAATTATCAGACAAAGTTGTGTACAGACCTCCTCAGACTCGAAGATCCCCTCCCCCAGCCCTGGAAAGCTCAGTGATTTGTGCAGTGTGTGGCACCTGAGGGTGGCAGGAGACCCTGAAGCGAGCTGCAAAATTTTAAGAAAAATGAAATAATATAGAAAAAGATACACAGGAAGTGATCACACAAAAAAGAGAGAAAACAGTATTACCAAATTTTACTGACTTGCTGCTGGCAGCAGCTCATTGTCCTCCTGTCAAGGGAGGGAGAACTTGCCAGAGACTTGCATAGGTGGTGGCCAGGAAACTGCAAGGCTAGTGTCATTCTCCAGTAAGCAATTATATCTGTGGCCAGCAGCTATAGCTATTTCACTCCTCGGTCCTCAAGCAATTTAAGGACAGCCAACAGGAATTCATGCCATGACAATTAAAAACTGAAGGGGATGCATTAGGGGAGTTGGATCAAATCCTTCTAGACTAAAATAAAGGGAGAGATCCTTCCAGCTTCTTTATTGCTGACTTAATTTCCTCTTTTTCGGGCTATTGATGAGGTCCTGGGATCAAACGCTCCTTTTGTCTTCCCAGAGGGAAGAATATGTATATTAATACACAAATATATTAATTAGATAATAGAGTATAAACCATACATTTACCTCCTTGCCCACAATTGATTCATATACATATTTGACCATAAATGCTTGATGTCTATGTGTGAATATAAACAAATTGACATTGTAACTGTTAATTATGCTGTGATGAAAATTCAGAGAACATGTTTAGCCAAAGCTATTACAAAGACTTGAGTGCACTGCAGCATTAGAGCTATAATATCTGTCTGTAAATTAGATGAGCTGAAGTTAATATGGATGCTGTTCATCAGCAGGTTAACCTGCACTTATTTTTTTGTTTCAATGAAAACAGAGTTGCCTCTGATAACTTGTATGAAAGCTTAGAATGATGAATAATGTGAATTACATGTCAATTGCATGTTTACAGTCTGGTTACTCTCCCAAGCCCTGCTGCTGTCTCCTTTTGCTTTGTGCTCCCAAATTGGGGGTTCTTCACCAGTACTGCCTCCTGGATGATAGATGCAGTGATAAAAGAACAAAGAGAGAATTAATGGGCCTAGAAGGGCTGAAGTGTGTCCTCCCTTGTCCCTCCCTGTCACTGTCAGCTGCAGTCAGCATTAATTCATAACTCCCAGCCTTACCTCCTGTGCCAGGGATTTTAAAGGAAAATGTGGGGAGTATTCTTTCTATAGGTGATGCAGTTTTGCTAATTATTGGGATATGTGTTACAAAATTTGGTCCATTTAATATTTGTGAACTTGGTATGATGGTATTTGAGAGTCTTTTTGCTCTTCCCATTTTATTATAGCAAATTCTTGCTTTCATGGTTGTAGAATACCTATCAAAATGCGTCTTAAATATTCAGGGACCAAAAAGTAAATCTAAAAAATAGCATAGATTATTACTATTCCTTACTATTTCAAAGCAATTGTCTTGCTTTCAGTAGAATTAAGTTTCTCATATCATAATGTTTGTCACAGTACAAGGGCTGGGTAGGTAAGAGAAGTTTATGTGCAGGTTGCTATGTCATGCCAGTTTTTGACAGTGCTTTCTGTTTGCTTTGCAGTACTCCATGGTGGAAATCCAGGTGAGTGTTCCTGACTCCTCAGATGTTGTGAGGAAAGGTATTTCAGTATGGATAGAACCTAGGATGCTGTCTTACTGGTTCAAGTTACTTTTCTTAGGTTATATGCATGCACATTCTCTGTCCAAATGCTTCTTGTTGACAAGCCTTGACAATACAAATGGTTTGACATCACCAATTTCTACATTCAGGAATGTCAGCCAGGCTTTAGCTAGTTCTTACAGTTCCTCTTTACTGGAGACTGGAGGGTCTAAATGTCAGGACCTTCCATACCTTCTTTTTCCATGGCTGTACAGAGCAGAGTAAAGGTGGATGGGTTGGGTTCACCTCTGTAGGTGCTCCAGCATCACCATCTGGGCTAAAACAGGCAGGAACCTGTGAAAGCCTCTGAAATCTCTGAAATGCCTTTGAATACAGTGGGTTCTGGGTGGAGAATAGCAGGCATTGCTGATGACTGCCTCTCCTTTCCTTCCCTTGCACTGCAGGACCCGAACCAAAACCGCATTGGCCAGTGGCTGGATGTGAGACCAAAACAGGGCCTTGCAGATCTCTCCTTCCAGTTAGCTGATGAGCTTTCCCTGGGGACTTACACCATCAGTGCCCAGTCCTCTAAGGCCAGTTCAGTCCAGTCCAGTACCTTTAAGGTGGAGGAACCTGGTGAGGAGAACCAAGAAAGGGGTGGAAGAAGTTGCTTGTTTGTTGCTTGCCTGTCTGTGTAACGATGTAAGGTCAAATACTGTAAAATAGGATTTACTGCCTGAGAGCTATGACTGAATGCAAATCTATGGGCAATATCAGAAATCAACACAAGGGAGATCATGCTGGAGAGTCCTGGAGAAAGTATCTTCTGGCACAGAGTTAGAATACACTACAGACCTCTGCAAGACTGTTGGGGGGAAAACAGGAGGAATTCTTTCTTAGGTTTCCTTGTTTTTAATTAATGCTTTCTTTTACCTCATTAACATGTTCCTTCATGGGAACACACTCTTCCCTTTTGTGTTCCTGTGTCCAGGTGGTCTTTTGCCCTTGATGGAATAACTCTGAGGTTTTTGTTCCAGTGTTGCAAAAGTTTGATGTTTTCTTCGAGGGACCGGCTCAGATTTATGCTTCAGATAAAACCTTCCCACTGCGAGTGTGTGGCAGGTAAGGGGAATGTTCAGGGGAAAGGAGAGATCTCACCAAAACTGTGTCTCTCCTTCCATATGTCTCCTATCTTTTCAATCCATTAGAGAGAGGTGGCTCAAGAAGGGCAAACAGGGCCGTTCCTTTAGAAGAAACCCAAATAGCTCAAGAGTCAAACTGATGGATTTTCCTTGGGGAAGAGGTACATGAGCCACACATGAGAAAGAACATCCAGCTGTAGGGAGACTTGTCCTAGACAAGACATACCCTCCTTTGGAAGCTGTGTTTGTCCAGCATTGAAAGATCTTATGTTGGGAAAAACACTTACCAGATATGGGACAGACCTGCTGGGGTAAAGGAGCAGGACCTGGCATTTCTTTAGGAGTTTATGCCTTTCCTTCTCACTCACATGCTACTGAACTTATTGCCTTCTTAGAAGCAGTAGATAGATTTTTCTACTTTTGTGGTTATCAGCAAAAAAAATGGGCAGATGAGGGTGGGAAGGAGGGCAGGACCTCTGCCAGTGTAAACAAAAAGCAGGGAGGACAATGAGCTCAAAAGCACTCAAAAACATGTGAGCTCATCTGTATTTGGGGCTGAATTCTCTGGAGACTTTTGGTGTCTCTTTTGCCACTAATTGGTCTCACGTAATTTCTCATTAATTGGGACAGTTACAATTACATCATAGGAGACTGTAGTAGTAAATAGTACACCACTCTGCATCACCAGGGTGGGTCATAGATGTCATCTTTTTACTGATATCATCAGGAGCATTGCTCCAAAGGGCAAGTGAGAGAGGAGTCAAAGCAAGGAAAGGCAGCAAAGCAGTCAGAGGAAAATGCCTAAACATCCAAATCAGCAGAGCAGGTCTGATGATGGAAACAAGAGCCCTGATCATGAGATAAGCCCATAGCGAGGCAAGTCTGAGGTCACTCTGTGACTCTATTACTGAAATTTGCTGTTGCTGTCTGCAGGGACACAGGTTTCTGCTGCTTTCCCCCCAAACTAATATCTTCACTGAGTGGATAAATCGGGTCCACTCTCTGTATCTGCCTGAGATTCCAGGACAGCAGGTGCCCAGAAATGGGAGAGCTCCAGAGGGTGTGGGTCTGTTCGTGTCCGTGCTTTATTCCTGCATCTCTTGGACGTCAGACCACGCTACTGCACTCCCAAACCACTCAAAGTGCTGTGTTTAATTTGTGCCTGCCTGCTTGCCAGCTGCAGCAGGACCTTCATGAGAGCCACCTGCGGGGAGCAGGGTGCTGGATAAAGCACACAGAGACTCCCTGGGTGTTCTCCCTGCAGGTACAGCTATGGGAAAGCCGTGCGAGGGACCGTGCATGTCACTCTGTGCCAGAAAGCAAGGAGGTGGCCCCAGAATGCCAGCAAGGACATCTGCAGGGAGTACAGTGGTCCTGTGAGTAAAATCCTGGAAGGCATATGGGCAGTAAACAAGCACCACACAGGTTAAAGTGTCAAGGGCTGAGTGAACAGAATGAACTGCTCAGGGCCCCGTCCAGTCTGACCTTGAATGGTTCTGGGGATGGAGCCTCCACCACCTCCCTGGGGAACACGTTCCAGTGTTTTACAAGTTCTGCATTATTATTTGTTGTAGTTGATAGTTTTGACAGAATGACTAACCCCTTGTACTTCTGACCCCTTCCCTTCTCCCCAGCCCCAAGTAATACCTATCACTCTCTCCTGCAGACAGCGAGCAATGGGTGTTTCACCCCTTCTGTCAGCACATCAGGGTTCAATCTGACTCCCAGCGAGGAAGACAACCAACTTCATGCAGAAGCCTCTCTGCTGGAGACAGGCACAGGTACCCAGGGGCTCAGCAGGGCAGGTACAAGGGCAAGAGGAACCATTCTGGGGCTTTGAGGATCAGAGAGGGCACATCACCCCCTCTCCTTCTCCCTGCTCCTGGGATCATCACAGGGCATGGAGACCTACTCTGTCAGCAGCAGGAGGATGAGGAGTGGCTGGGAGCTGGATGAGTGGTGTGGGTCCATAAGGCTACAAAGAGGCTTGCAGACAGCTTGGCTAAAGAAGGAGCTGCCACAGGGGCAGCCTCCAAACCTTGAAGAATACTGGTGTTGGGAAGGAAGTTTCAGACACTCTGCTAAGTGGGGTTGGGAATAACAAAGTGAGATTAAACTAGAGTGCAGTAATCACCTCTGGTACTGATCCTGCTTCCCTTGCACTCTGCATTCCAACAGGGGTGCAGATCAACACCTCCAGCCAAATCCTCATCTCCAGGACAGCTGCAAGGGCAGTATTTGAGACACCCAATGAATATTACATCCCTGGAGTACCATACAGGGGAAAGGTGATTTTCTTCCCTTGCTTTTTCACTCCCTGTCATTTGCCAAGGAATATAGCATCTGGTAAATCTAGCTGACCCAAAGCATTTTCTGCTCCTCAGACAGAATGCTTTACCTTGCACTGTGTCACATGGCTTGACAGTGTGGCTACAGTGGCTGCATTTCAGATTCCCTGTTGTGTTTACACCTCCAGCATCTGCTGAGAGCAACGAGTCGTGTCTCAGCAGGGATGCTGGGATGCAAGGATGCTTCAGCTGTTGGCTAGGAGAGAAGATCCTTGTGTTCCAGTCACATGCACATTTTGGAGCAGACAGATTTTAACCATGCTCAGCTTCACTTTAGAGATGGGGGAGTTGTACAATTCTTCTGTCTTCTTGGGGCCAGACTGAAGTCTGTAGGTGACCTAGATAGCAAGGTCTATGCTTGTCAGAATGGAAGGTTTTAGGTATGACATTGGAAGGAATATCTGACTTTGGCTTTCCCGCCTCACCCTGTTGTCACCAGATTAAGGTTCAGGATCACTATGGAACTGGTATGAAAAACAGGAAAGTTTATCTTGTGATAAGGGTCATGAGGCGTCGGTTTATCAAAACATACATCACAGATGACAGTGGAATAGCATCGTTCAACCTCGACACAACTGCCTGGAACAGCTCATCAGTCTCTTTGGAGGTAAAGACCACCTCTGCATATGAGAAAGTCAGAATTCTTGAGCTTTACCCTTGCTCCCCTCTCCTGCCCTGCAGCTCCGTGCTAGCACAGGCCTGGGCTCACCACACAGCTCTGCGCAGAGCCAGCTGGAAGGCTCCAACAGCCTTTGCCAAACCAAGCTGACGACAGCCTAACAGAGCATGAAACTCTTCATTTCTGTGTGTCTCTGGTGTCCTTTCAGGGGAGGTTCACGCTGGAGGAGCTCATGCGCACTGCTCGAAGGACTGAGTTCAGTTACACGAACGCTTACCATCACCTGCAGCCCTTCCATGTCACAACCAAGAGCTTCCTGGACATACACCCACCCACGGAAACACTGCCTTGTGGGCTCAAGCAGAATGTCCAGGTGACCTTCACACTCAGCAGGGATGACCTGGGAGAAGACACCAGCCGTATAAGTTTTGCATATTATGTGAGTAAGGGTAGTAGATACCTTGGGGGAAAGGCTGCACTGACAGCACCAGACCCCAATGAAAAGTTGAGGGTATAATTTAAGTCATCCCTGGAGGGGTGACAGCTAAACCTTGTTCTCAGGGAACTGGGTGAATGCTACATTCAGTAGGGCTCAGCCTGGGCACACCATCTGACACACACTGGGCTCCATGGATGGGAGGAGGTTTCTCTCCATGTAGCCCATCATCCCCTTGTCCTCTGCCAAGGCTGCAGCTGGAAATATCTTCTCCCTTTAAAACCAGATAAGGTAACCCTTTTTCAGTCTGGTTATCAAAGAGCTGCTCAGTGGAAATGGATTTTGGTCTAGTCTGGAGACCAGCCTATTAGAGGAGAAATACTTTAGTAATCACTCACTAATCTGCAGTGAACCACTACACATCCATTGTCCTCATGAACAGACTAGACCAGAGACTCCTGTGTTAGAGCTTCTTCTCCCAGCTGTGATGTTTGGAGATTTCCTGAAGTCTGGGGTTGGATTGATCCCACAGTTAATTTCAAGGGTTTTATTTTGCTTTTGAGAGCAAGACGCACATAGGTAAGTGTGGATGCACTCTGGTGGCATTCAGCAGTCTGCTCATCCCATGTAACTCCTCCTGCAGGTCACTGGCAAGTCTGGAATTGTTGTCAGGGGCCAGAGAAATATCCAGATCGGGAAACTGAACAGTAAGTCGTGGCAGAGAAGGGGAAACAGTTGCACACAGTTGGTTTCTAGGTTGGACATGAGAGTTGCCAGAGTTTCCCCCAAATCCCCTCAATCTATAGGTCTGGAGCAGTCAGCAAACAGGACAGAGAGAGGCTGAGGAAGCAATGGTGTTAGCTGGAAGAGGGCAAAAGGACAGAATGAAGCAATGATGGGAAGAGAGACTGGGAGGATGTAGGGAAAGATAAAGTACATAGGGCCAGAGAAAGGAGGGAGAGGGCAGATGGTGCAGCAGCAGGAATTAGTTTGACATTGTGGGATTATATAGCACAAAAAGAAAAGCAGAAGGAGGTCTTGGTGGGGCTACAATGAAAAACACTTTGCCTTTCCTTCCCCAGTGTTGAAGGGCTCATTCTCCATCCCTCTGACCTTCACTGCCGACTTGTCCCCATCGCCTTCCTTAGTGGTGTATGCCATCTTCCCCAACGGAGGGGTCACAGCTGACAGCATCCATTTCAATGTCGCCTTGTGCTTCCAAAACCAGGTGAGACTCACCTCTGTGGCTGTGGGAGAGCTGACGTGCAGGAGTCAGGAGGTCTGAGGGAAGGAGACCCTCAGATCCTTCCAAGAGTGAACTGGGCAGAAGAGATGGAGGGGATATCTGCAGCACAGGGCCCAGGGACCAGGAAACCTTCAGCAGCAATTTCTGATGACTCAGTCACTGGACTGAGCAGGGGAGGTTCCAGCTACTCTCCCTCTTTCTGTCTGTGCCATCTGTCTGTCAGCCTCCCCACACCTCTTTCTTTTCCATATTCCTTTCCTGGTGTGTTGCTCAAGGTCAAGGTAGGATTCCCAGACAAGGAAGCGCAAGCGGGGTCAGCAGTGCAGCTCCAGCTGCAGGCAGCACCCGGCTCCCTGTGTGCAGTCCAGGCAGTGGATGAAAACATGATCTTGGCCAGACCGGACCACGAGCTGACCAGCCAAATGGTGAGTGTCTGTGCAACCAGGCAGAACCCTGGGAGTGATGGATGAGCTGGTGAGGCAGGCAGGGGCAGTGGCAAGGGGAGCTGGGGGCCAATGAAAGAGGAGGTCTGTGTGTGAAGCAGGGAGCAGGGCCTGCCTAGGGAGAAGGACAGGATCATGTGTGTGTGCCAGGGGGAGGAGGATGGAGTGAAGCATCTGGTGGTATCTGCTCCTTGTCCAATCCTTCCCTGTGAGTTTCCCTAGGTCTATGGTTTGTTCCCTGCTGCCTACCAACGTGGATACCCTGCCCAAGTGGAAGAGCATTCAGATCGCTGTGTGCAGCCCCAGTCCTCATCATCTCTGCTACGAGGGAGGCCACAGAACTCCTTTCAGCCTGACATCTTTAACCTCTTCCGGGTAATCACCTCATGATGTTTCCCAGAGCTGTTGCAATTATGACCATCTGAGATATTTTCTCC
This sequence comes from Erpornis zantholeuca, assembly GCA_013400515.1. Taxonomy (NCBI): domain Eukaryota; kingdom Metazoa; phylum Chordata; class Aves; order Passeriformes; family Timaliidae; genus Erpornis; species Erpornis zantholeuca. The sequence continues at coordinate 136,191 of VZTN01030587.1, read as the reverse complement.
CCAAGCAGTGTGAGAAGGCCTTGCCTCCTCCAGACAGACCCTGCTGTCTGCCCTGACTGAGCTGTATTGTCTCAAGAGATGTGCAGTCCCATTATGAGTAGGAATGCCTTTATTTCACTCCAGATGCACAAAGCAAGGTGATGAAATCCTGGACCATCAAGCTCCATTTTTTGGACTTGAATGGGGATGAGGGATGAGGTCTTGTGTACTGTATATCTACAGTATTGGAGAAAAGAGAGACAGGAGTGATCCCAAGCATTAGACCACGGATTGTTGGCATGGCTTAGTTGTTAGCCTGCTCTTTGCCTCTGTTTTGGGCAGTTCCCAGGCAGATCTCTTGGTGTCTTTAGGGCAGATCTCCACCATGCCTCCCTCAGCACTGTGTCTGCTTGGGCCAGCTCTGCTCTGGGCTGCCTGGGCACTGGGTTGTCCTGACCCCAATGGTTTTCAGAGTAATTATGAAGGGCAGCACTCAAACTTTGCCACTCATAGACACTTTTCTGCCTTCCCTGCCCCGCTTTCTTTTCCTAATAGAACATGGGACTGAAAGTCTTCTCAAACCTTGTAATCAAGAAGCCCTCTCAGTGCCCTCGTCGGGCAGATAGGAAGCCAGTCATGGGTGAGCTGCACTTCGAGCCTATCTGGGACATGAGATCACATCAGGTGGTAGAGCCCTCTGATCTTTGGGGTTTGCTGGTGGTGGATATTGTCTTTCTTAGGAGTATCAGGTGCTGCTGTCACAGTCTATCTGACCAGTCCCCCAGACTCAATAGGAGTGACCCAGTCCCTATAAAAAAGGGCTCTGAAGAATGTCGCTACCTGGATGTTCCCTGACATTAAAGGATGGCACTCCCTTTCCTCACAGACAAACTCAAGTGTGGGCCAGGATCTGTTTCCTGGTGTCTATTCCCATTTCCCAGGCTGTACTGAGACCCAGCTTCTGTCCCCACTTGTGGCTGCAGAGACAGCCTTGTTCTTCCTCTATGGCTCAGTTTGCCCTTGATAACCTCCTAAGCCAGCTCACTTGCCTGCCTGTATTTAAACCATTCCTTGTGGTGGAAGGTGACTTTTGTGCAGCAAACAGTACTATTACTCACAGAATTAAAGAAGTGTTGGTTAAAACAGCTCTCTGAACATCCTTGGTCTCTTAAGCAACAACTTAGGTCAGGAAGGGGCTTTGTCTAACCAAGTCTTGGAAACCTTGCAATCAGCCCAGTGCAAGCTGCTTCTCCTGATACCACTCTCTTTTCCCTTCATTTTTAATCTCTCCCATGAAATCACTCCACTCCCTTGTGCTTTTCTCTGCCAGACTCTTCTCATGTCTCTCTTACTGCTTGCTTTGCTTCCAGCCCCAGTGCTATGCTGTCTGTGGTTGGCAAGGTTCACCTCTCCCACTCTGGTGGGACTCCTTATTATTTCTTTCAGGGGTGCCTTCTACAGAAGACCAAAGAATTACTGAGGAACAGCCCCAATTCACAAATCACAGAAGATTTCACCACTATTTCCCTGAAACTTGGATCTGGAATGTGTACTCTGTTGGGTAGGTGACTCCTGACTTTACAAATGGGCAAAAGGGTGGCCTCTTTGTTATAGTCTTGGCTGACCTGTGTTTGTGTAAAATAGATGTAAAGAGATCTCTGCATGTGAATTTTGTGGCTCTTCCCTGCATTTGTAGTGTGTCAAACTAGTAGACTTTGAGGTGCAGAACTGAAGTGTACACAGATTTAGGGAACAGCAGGACACTTCCAGAGCAAACCACCACACATTGGAGCACACTCTGCTAACTTCTCATTTTGGTGGGTGCACCAGCTAAACCTGTAGCCCTTGTTGCCACAGTACTTGGCTTAAGACTGATGAATCAGCATGCAGGGGGATATGATGCTTCTGCTTTTCCAGAGCAGTGAGTGTACAGAGCTGGAACGCTTGGGCAGTGTCTTGCTCAGGAGAAGGATGTAAAGCCATTACTGATGGCGTTTAAACAGGGTTTATGGCTCCAGGGAGGAAATTACTGAGAGCTGCCTTGCTGTGAGCCACTGGAGCAAGAGTCATTGGTAATACAGCAGAGGTTGATCCAAGCATGAGGACCTGTGTCACCTCCCTCAGCAGGGCCACTCCTCACTGCATCCCCTTCCATCTCCACTAGCAGATAAATCTCTTCATGCAGAGTTCTCTCTTCCTCTCAGCTCCAATGGCAGCAGGAATGTCTCGGTCACAGCGCCTGCTGCTGCTGCAGAGTGGAAAGTCAAGATGTTCTGCTTGGCTGGGAGAGGGTTTGGCCTTGCCCCGACCATGAGCCTCAGAACAGTTCAGCCATTCTTTGTGGATGTGACGCTGCCATATTCCGTCATCCGTGGAGAGACCTTCCTGATGAAAGCCACTGTCTTCAGCTACCTGCAGCAGTGCATACAGGTGTGTGCCTGTGTGTGGGGGACAGCCCCACTGTGCCCTCCAGTTTTAGAGCTCGTTGTGCCAAGCCATCTTACCTGAGTTGCCCAGTCACTCACCTGCATTTATCGTTCCCTCAGATCCATGTGGCCCTGGATAAATCCTCAGACTTCCAGGTGGAGCCATGTCAGACTTGCAGGGACAAGGAGTGTCTGTGTGCAGAGGAGTCCAAGACCTTCATGTGGAATGTGACAGCAGTCCAGCTGGGTATGGCAGAAAAAAAGGGACTGGTGATGGGGAACCCTAAAACTGAAGTGAAAGAGTATGAGATCCTGAGAAGCTGTCAGAGACATGTCTCCTCTGAATCCTAAAGTTTGACCTTAATGGTTCAAACACGCAATCCATCATTTTTGCTTTCTTTCTCTCTTCTTAGACAGACTCACCAGAGAGGGCAGGAACTCCTGAAGAGAGGGCTGTGGGACCAGCTGGGGAGGAAGAGGCTACATGGATGATGTGGGTGGGGGAACTTTGTATTGCTGGTCCTGTGCTTCATATGCAATGGGAGGGGTTTTCTGGGGTCCAGGGGCTGCTGGACCCTCTGTTGTTTCAGTCATGTTGCAGTGCAATCACTGCTGGTGAGGCAGTACCAAGTTCCCTCATGCTCAGGGTGTCTGAACAAGCTGTCAGAACTGGCTGGCTCACCTTTACTGGCCAAACCACTCTCTCCAAGCCAGGGAGACCACTGCTGGTTAAAGTAAGTTTACTCCCATTTGGCCACAGGTATAAGAAAATGACTCTGTTTAATTTACTTGCTAGGGACTCTCAATGTGACAGTGAGGACAGAGGTGCTGGACACCACATCACGGTGTGGGGGCAGGAAGCCCTTGCCAGCTGCCGTGAGGGGGAGGCACACGCTGACCAAACGCTTGCTGGTCCAGGTCAGTACGAGAACAGGCTCCCTCCTCTATGATATCACTGCCCTAGGGGGAAGGCAGACTGAGGTGGACTAAGTGGTTTTATCACCTTGATGCCTTAGGTTTTAACTTTTATATTTTTCAAATCCTGTACTGCTAGTGTAACTCTGAAGTTTCCTGTAGCTTGTTAAGTGCTGTTCTCTCATGTTAAGATAGATATTAAAAAGCCTCTCTAGCTTGCTCTCCAAGGACACCCAGACTGTCCTAGGCTGAAAAACTGTAAACCTTCATCATGGGAAGGGGTGGGCAAGCTTGAGGAAATTCCATCATTGGCTGGGTTCTGGTTGGTGAATTTATGCTGATATAAAAGTGTGAAGCACTCGTGACCTGTCATCCATTTTGGGATCCACTGAGGCAGGACCCTCTGGAGCCCAGGGTGTACCTCTGAAGGCCTTTCAAATAAATACCTCCTTTATTCCTGTCTAGTCTCTGTTTCTAGGTAGCATTTTAAGGCATCAACCTCAGATTTTGGCCAGCAATAGCATACCAAAGCAGTGGCTTAGTTAATTTTGTTTCTCCCAGGACCTAGCTAAGCCTATTCCCTTCCTGCAGTACTCTTTCTTGAGCTGCATTCCCACATCTGTTTCTCCCTGTGCCTTTCCCTGCTTCTCATGCTGTACCTGAGCTTTTGTATGTGCTCACTGGCCAGAGAGCCCTGTCCCTTGGGCTTACTCTTGATCATTTGAGCAGTGAAGCAGGCAGACCTGCCAAAAATGAGGAGGGTGGAGTCTCTGACCTCTGAATTCAGACTTGAACTTGCTCTGAAATATTGTGCTCATTTGAGAATTTTATTTTGTGTGTATTCTTGTTTCTCCTGTCCCATGTTCATGTTTCTGCCTTGGCAGCCAGAGGGTGTGTTAGTGGAGAAGTCTCACAGCTCCCTTCTGTGCCCAAGAGGAGGTATGTGCCCGAGACGAGGTATGTGCACAGCCTGAATGGGTTCTGCAGCCTGAAATAACTACATCTGAGAGTAGGACTAAACTGTGGGAGGTCTGATGAAAGAATGTTTTGAAATTATTTTTCACATAGGAAATTTCACTTCCTATCAGACAGGAAAGAACAAGAAATATTACTCCCACATGTGCTGTCCTGCTGAATTTGCCACTGAGTATCGGTGGCAAAATCCAGCCTCCTTCCCACACTGCAGTCCCTGGATGTTCCTGGGGCTTGGTAGTCATCAGTGAGAGCTGCTCCAACCCTCCTACCTTGTCCCTGCAAGTGTCTCCAGGATGTCCCCCTGCTGAATAATGTCCAGCTGTGATTCTTGTGAGCCTTGGGAAGCGTAGTGAATTGAGCTTAAGTGAAGCTTGGTGAGCCCTCGGCCCTACCAGCAGCTCTCATGTATGTCCTAACTGTGAAGTGTCCAGGCAATGCAGCTTGGTGCAATGACCAGGACAGTCGGTGTGAGTCGGATGTAGGCAGTGTCCCATTTACCTGGGCCAGTCTTGTCCCTCCACTTAGAAGCTTTTGGCTCGTTTTTTCATGCTAATCCTTTTATCCTCTTGTTATCAGGAAATGTGGCTGAAGAACCCGTGTCCCTTCGCCTCCCTGACAATGTAGTAAAGGGATCTGCCAGGGCTTCCATTTCCATTGTGGGTAAGTGACTTCTACTGTGGGCTCACAGACTGCTGTTACCAAAGAGCAAGGTTTAGCTTGGTGCCAGAGGATCCACTTGACATGGAACTGCCCAAAAAAGAGGATGCTGTGTTTCTATTCTCTGCAAACACCAGGCTTTCAGATTTTTGGCTTTCATTGGAAGAGTACAGGGGAATATTGCAGAGGAGAATAATCCTTCTTTTTCTAGCCAGGACCTTGGAGCAGAGACTCTAGGACCTTGGCTATTTCTGTGTAGATACAAACAGTAAAGCTCAAAAGCATCTCGCCTCCCTGTTAAGTTTCACTGTTGCAGCAGAAGCTCCTGCAGAGAAGAAATCTTTCCCAGCATTATAAATTTGCAAAAGAACCCTCAGGAGAAGGTACTGGAACCAGCCACACCTGCCATTAAATACACCTATTTGCACTGCAGGCCAGCACTGGTATGAAGCCAGGCCTGGCACAAGTAACCATGAATGTTGTGCAACAGAACCCCAACAAAGGAAACAATACAAGGCTTTTCTGACTGACTGAAGGACACCTTCACACCATCTGACTAGGACCCCTGCTGGCTTCCTCACATTTTGATGCTTGACATATGGCCAGGTAGAACTGGCTAAAGACCAGACCTGTTTCAACCTTTCCCTGGGTGCTGTTACATTTGCTTGTCTGTATGACATAGACTGAGCAGGTGCAGCTCTGCTCATAGCCTTTTACAAACAGTGTTTGTTATAGTTGGAGCTCTTCAGTCTGCAAAAGCTGATAAGGGGAAGTTCTGCAGGGATTCCATAGTCATGATGCCAAGCTGGGAAGACGCAAAACAGTCACCACTCTCTGTCTTGCACTCTATTGTTTACTCCTCGTACTTTCCTCCTGCGCAGACATGAAGCACTGTTATCCCCTGCCTGGCTGAAAAGGCACCTCAAATCATACTCAGGCTTTCTTTGTTTCTTACACCCTTGCACAGGTGACCTCATGGGAACAGCCCTGCAGAACCTGGGCCACCTGGTGCAGATGCCCCACGGCTGTGGGGAGCAGAACATGGTGCTGTTTGCCCCTGTTGTCTATGTGCTGCAGTACCTGGAGAAGACGAGGCAGCTGAGCCCTGAGATCAAGGACAGGGCTACAGGATTCCTGCGCAATGGTGAGCACCACAGACCCACCCTGCCCCTCTGTCTTCCTCTGTGTCCAACACACCAATTACTCTTGCCCTTGCAGCCACTCTGTCAGCACTGTCCCCTCTGCGTTACTGTGTCATATTAATCACTGTTCCCATCTCCCCAGGATATCAGACACAGCTTCTTTATAGGCACAGAGATGGCTCCTACAGTTTCTTTGGGCAGAAGGATGGAGAAGGAAACACTTGGTAAGCTCTGCAAACATCCCTCACTTCTGATTTTTCCTGTCTGGGTCAGAGCACCTAATGTGCTTGAGAAAGCTGACAGGATGTTTGTTCCTTCTTTTGGATTGAGACAGCAGGAACTCTCTGACAGGGAGAGTCTCAGGGACCTGAGCCACTTGAAAAAGCAGTCAGGCAGGGCAGTAGAGTTTCTGCAAGAGTGGAACTGCAAAGGTGTGGTCCCTTGAAAGGTCTTCTTTTTGGCTCTGTGTCACTGTTGTTGGCCCACAGACAACACCAGGTTGCACTGTTGGTGACCTGGCAGCCAAGAGGGGTACACTTGGCTGGAAAAAAATTAGGTGAGAGCAACAAAACATCCTCTCCTCAATGAGTGGAGAGGAGCTGCCTTGGCACAGCTTGTATCTATGCTGCTTGGCTGAGATGAATGGAGACAAGAAGGGAGGAAGAAAATGGGGAATTCCAGATTACCTCTAGTTATTTGGGGGACCTGAAGTGGAACAGGTAAAAGTAGAAGGAATAGAAGGTTTTTCACCCATGAAATGACTGAGTAAAGTACATAAGTAGTATATAAGTAGTATATCTGTGGAGCCAGGGGTGTGGAGAGGAGCCACTTGGGTGGGTCCTGCATATCATTTCCGCTTTTAGATTGCCTTTCTTTATGAGGATTACTTTTTTGCACCCCAACTATGTCATTAGTTCAGGGACAAGCACCAGGAGACCTCTGACTTTCTTTTTGCCTTTTTTTTGTTCGCCTCTTTTTCTCACAACCCATCCTCTTCCTAGGTTGACCGCTTTTGTACTCAAGAATTTTGGCCAAGCCAGAAAATACATCTATGTAGATAATAAGAGCATCCAGGATGCCCTACGCTGGCTAGAGCAAAACCAGCTCCCCAATGGCTGCTTTGCCACCAAAGGGAACTTTTTTCACTCCTCCCTAAAGGTAATGATGGGCCAAGGCAGGTGGCACTTCTGGGGAATGACTGGACAGATTTGTGATAGCAAAAGACTGTGAGATCCCAAAGGATCCTAGAAAGTCATTCTGCAACCTGTGGAACTAGCACTGAAGAGAGGGAAAACATGAGAGGAATGCTTTTCCTTCTGAGGAGTGTGCCCTCCTAGCCCCACTCAAGAGTGAAAGATGTATTCTCTTCACAGGGCAGCATGGATGATGAGATCTCTCTGGGGGCCTACGTTGCTGCAGCACTGCTGGAGATGGGTTTGCCACTGCAGGTGAGCATGCTCAGCCCCCTCCTGCTCCCTCCTGCTCTCCTGGGCACCACCATAGGGATACGCCAGCTTGGGATTCTGGTGTTCTCCATGCCACAAACTGGGAGGGAACGTCTGGGAATGAGCCAATGTTTGGTCAGATGATGAAGTCGTTCCTCGCAAGAGCCAGTGTTGTGAAACTGGCCTGGTGCAGTAGTGCTTGGTGGCAATGGCTCACACTGGGGCTGCACCGCCTGTTTTCTGAAGACAGTCTGTAATTTAAGGGGTTTCTCTGGAGCTACATCAGGAAGACATAGTGTGGCTCCCTGGAATGAGTTCCCCAGCCCCCTATTTCACCCCATCAGAGTTTGGCACATGTCTCCTCCCAACGCAGGGCAAGCTGATGCAGAGTACTCTACGCTGCCTGCAGAAGGTGGTTCACAACATCACCAACATCTACACGGAAGCCTTGCTGGCCTATGCCTTTGCCCTGGCTGGGGACTATGAGACAACCCAGGAGCTGCTGTACAAACTGGAGGAACAGGCCATCAAATCAGGTGCTGCCTGCAGGGATTCTGGACTAATGTATGCCCAACTACAGCAGTCAATGATATATGTATTTATACACATTCCTTGTATATGTGCAGTAACTGCATTGTGTGACTGAAAATACAGTAAGTTATTTCACAAGCTGGGAGGGTCCCTTATCAGAAATAGCTTCCTCAGACTGGAGGATTTCAAGATTCCTTTGAGGCAGGAGGTAGAAATCTGTGAGCTAAAACAAGTTGAAGTCCTGGAAAATAAATTCAAGAAAGCAATCCTGTCCTGAGTAAGGGAATGAACCAAAGGAGCCCTGAAAGCACTGTGGGATTTGTTTCCTCTGAGACCCAAATTACATGCTCCCTAAATAGCCTCCATGCTCCTTTTCCTTCTGCAGGAGGACAAATCCACTGGAGTCCCAAGCCAAGCTCTCCAGGTTCCACAGACTTCTGGCCCAGTACTCAGTCAGCGGACATAGAGCTGACAGCCTACGTGCTCCTGGCATACCTCTCCAAGCCACGGGTGCACGCAGGTGACATGACAACTGCAGCTGGCATTGTGGCGTGGCTGATAAGGCAGCAAAATGCCTATGGGGGTTTTGCCTCCACCCAGGTAAGCAGTGGATCCCTGTGCATCCTTTTGTACCCTAGGCTGGTAGCACAAGTCCTCTTGAGGTCTTCCTGTTCTAGGCCAGTTCATTACAGCTGATGCTTTCAGAGGAGTGACTGTCTCTCCCTCTCTAGGACACAGTTGTTGCCTTGCAAGCCTTAGCAAAATACGCAGCAAGGACGTTCAGCACATCAGGCCAGGCAGTGGTGAGGGTGAGGTCCCAGAGGGCCTTTGGGAAGGCGTTCCAGGTGAGCCGCCAGAAGCGGCTGCTGGTGCAGCAGGCAGCACTGGTGGAGATCCCGGGGCAGTTCCTGGTGCAGGCCCACGGCAGCGGCTGTGTCTTGGCTCAGGTGAGGAGGTGGGATGAGTGTGGAGAGAGCAGGACTCTGCCTCTTTTCTCCTGCATGAGATCATGCCTGGCCTGTCTTTTCTGCTGCTGGCCCTCATCCTGCAGACAGTGCTGAGGTACCACGAGCCTTCCCCATGGACTCCTGTGATCTTCACTCTGCGCGTCAGCACAGAGCTGACCAACTGTAGCCAGGATTATCCCCGTGTCCTCACCGTCAGCATCCTCGCCAGGTGACCCCAAGGGCTGTTTCCTCCTCCAGCAAGATGGAGTGAGCTTGGGGACAGCAGCCAGGAAAGCCTCAGGGCTCCGATGGAGGGACCTGACCCTTGGGGTGAACAGGACAGAGGGTGAATTGGGCAGGTGGAAGGCTTGGAGGGGGAAGGTGCTGGCTAACTCTTGTGAGAGGGAGCAGTGCCTGCTGTGTGCCCAGTCCCAGATGGGTACTGGCTCAGGGTGTGGTGGTGGAGGGAAGGGGTGCTCAGAGGGCATTATCCTCAGAGTCAGACCCTCTGTCTGTTTTTTCTTCTCCAGCTACATCGGGAGCAGAGTCACGTCCAACATGGTGATCATTGAGATCTCCTCACTGTCTGGATTTGTCATGACTTCCAGATCCAGGATGCTGGTAAGGACTTTGGAATAAAAAAACCCCAGCTGTGGTAAATGGGTCATGCCTGCTTCCTCCTTTTGGGAATTGTTCATGTCAATGAACAATTGAAAGCTAGGAGGTAGCTAAATTTGCAGGACACATTTGCTGTTGCAATTGCACCAAAACCTCTTGTTTTCCTACAGCCACCACAAGGAAGATCAGAGGTGGTTCAGCTTCTCCCACTGACAGTATTTGGACTTGGGCCAGTAACAAAGTGTACTGCTGCGTGTGCTAACACCAGGATTTCTTTGTCAGAAATTCTAAGACAAGATTTCTCAGAGATACTCTAGCTCTAGCTAAAAGATTCTTTTGTTTTCCAATTAAACCATAAACCAGAGAGATGAATTATTTGCACAGCCCGCATGCAGGTCTTTAAAAGCAGTTGAACACCCAGTGAGATGAAATAACAAGAATCTCTACTGGTGCCTGCACTCATTTGCACCAATATATCAGTCATATGTACTGCCCACACAGCCTCTGGTCCCCAGAGGGGGAGAGTCCTCTGCCCTGGGCAGGGTCAGTGTGGTTCATACCTGAGATGCTCACCAGGGATGTCCAAGAGGGACTAGTAGAGATATAACCATGGAAGCCCTTGGGCATGAGAAAGGCACAGTTCCACACAGAGTCCAGCTCTCTACCTTCCCTTCACTAAAACAGTGAGTCCTTCAGGTCAGGAAGCCCTAAGGAAAATGCTCACAAATTTCCTTGTATTACTGTTTCCTATCCTAGCTGGAGAACAGAACCATTGTTAAGAAAATAGAAGTGAAAGCTAATGTGGTCTACATTTATCTGGAGAAGGTAAGTGAGAGCAAAAGCATTGGTGTGGCAGTCACAGCAAGAGGTCAGAGGATGAGGAGCTGTGTGAGAAGCCCAAGGCTGGTGTAGGTAAGAAAAGAGCACTGGTAGAACTGGGGGCAGAGGAAGCTTGCCCAATTTCATTGTCATTGGTGCTATTCCTCACACAACACTCCATTTTAAAGTCCAGAATCCCTAATGGATTAGAGAAATGTAGCGCAGGAAAACATTCAAATCAGGGAAGATGAAGATGCTATGACTTGCTTCTCCCCTTCCTTGCTAATTTCCTTCCATCTCCACTAGCTCGACGATGAATCTAAGACTTTCATTCTGCAACTGGAACAAGTAATTCAGGTGAAGAACCTGAAACCAGCCAGCATCAAAATCTATGATTACTACCAGCCAGGTGGGTTGCAGATTTCCTGCTACTTTGGTGTTGGGAGCTGGGTTCCTGGTTCTCTGGCTGGGAAAAGACATGCAGTCTTCTCTGTGAGCATCCATGTGTAATCACCTTCCTCATTTCCCTTTGCAGAGGAGCAAGCCTTGGCTGAATACAGTGCTGTCTGTAGCTGAGGTAGGCAGCAAGTTCCTGTGTGACACCAGCAGTGGCATCAGGAAATGGTGGGTCTTGGGTGGGAAACAGGGAACCTAAGCAAAGACTGGAAGGGGAATGGTAAGCAGTGGAGAACGTGTACCCAGCTAGAAACAGGAAGTATCTGTGTCTAGGTCTATGGATCAGTTCTGTTTTGAAGCAGTGGTGGATGCTCTACCTCCTCCTGTGCAACTGGAGGGGCAGAGATTTGCACGTGAACAGAGATAGAGAACTATTTTTTCCCAGCTGCTCTTAAATGCAATTTTCCTGGTTTGGGAGAAAAACAGTAAACTTAAATAATCATTCCATCAGACAGTTCTAGTCTCCTACTTTTAATAAGACGCCACACACAGTCTGAGCCTTCCAGAACTAACAGGAAATTCCAAGCATTTTCTCTTTTCTTCATATCTCCATGTGGTGACAGTTGGCAGGGGTGACAAAGGACTGACGGACAGAGACTGCAGAGGAGGGATCTATCCCTCTTCCTGTGAAGACAATAAAGGATAAAAAACCCCCAAACCTTTTTTCCTGAAGTATTAAAACTAACCACTGGGAACTCAGGGGCCTTTTTTGCACCTTGTGACCAAATGGTACTGTCATGCCAAGGAGGACAGGGCTCTTACCACCCAGAGGGTGGCTGGGCACTGGAACAGTGGTCACCAGGAAGTGGTCACAGCACCAAACCTGACAGAGTTCAAGAGGCATTTGGACAATGCTCTCAGGCTCATGGTGTGACTCTGGGGTGTCCTGTGCAGGGACAGGACCTGGACTCCATGATCCTTGTGGGTCCCTTCCATTTCAGAATTTGTGATCCTAAGATTCTCTCTCACTGTATATATACAAAGCCTATGTCAGGATCTCCACTAAGGGTGTGGAGATTGTGGCAGACATCCCAGGGCAGGGCTGTGTGCCTCCCTGCAGATGGTTCATGGAGCAGGTGGTTTTCTGGGTCTTGTGGGCTGTGGGCAGGAAAGCACACAGGTGCAAGGAAAGCTTAGATCAGGGGCAGGCACTGGTCAAGCTTAAGCTTTGCCTTTTCTCAGCCTGGAAAGAGGACAGGCAGGTGTCCATTCCCTAGTGTGGATCAGAAGCTGGGCTGAGATGGAGAAAGCCTTGGCACTGGAATGGAGTCAGGCCCTGCAGTAAAGGTGAGCATGGCACATTGTGTGCACAGGGCTGGAGGGATGTGAAACTACAGGGAAAGTGCCAGGAAAAGGAACTGTGGTGACTGAAGTGTATTTGATGTAAAATGTCAGCACTATCTGGTGATGGCACTTGGTACATGCAGCCCTTGTTTTCTGGAACATATCTCCAACTCTGTCCTGGTCTCGTCACATCAAATCCTCTACTTCAGCTCTCTTTCCCTCAGTTTAACCGCTGGGAATCAGGAACTCACCCTTACTTGGCATTGCAAATTGCTTTCTACCCTGGACCTGCAGTCTGGCAAGTTTCTTGACCAAGGGCTTTTGCCTGCATCTCCCTCCCTTTCCATATCTTCAGGACCATGCCCGTGATAACAAAAGAGGTGTTGGGCCCTCACCTCACTTGCATGGGACACTGTAGCTCATCACTGCAGTTTCTTCTGGAAGACAAGATAAAAAGTGCTGGTGAGACACATTGACAAAAACCCCACTAAAGCAATCCAGCATTGTGCCACTGCTCCTAGGAGAGGTGTTCCCTCAGTTGACTGGCTACACCTCCTCTCTGCTTGACACATGAAACCACTGGTGTGAGCCCATGATTCTGCAGGTGGTCAAGATTCACCCAAGGCATGAGGCTGTAAGTCCCAAAGAGCTCCACAGTTATGAATTCCTCCCTTCCTGAAGGAATAACAATCCCTGACACATTTCTAGCTTTTCTTCCCACTAGGAACCCCACAGAACAGAGGACAAGTTGGTTTTGGTGTCATTTTTCTAAGGGGACCCTTAGTCTTCTGACTCATCCCCTCACTATGGGCCCTCTGCCTTTGCCTCCCACAAAAGAAGTGTTCAAAAGCACAGGTCCTTGCTCCACTCTTGTTGGGAGAGCCAGACCTTGAGTGGTTCCACATGCCAGCTTCAGGCCTGCAAGTTCTGGGGCCAGAGGGAGAAGGATCTATCATTTTGAAAACCAACAGGTTGAGTTCATGCCTAGAGAGCTTCTAAGAAACACTCAGATAACCTTGTCAGGTACTTTCTTAGACTCAATGAAATTCAGAAATTTTCATTCTAGAAGTACATTTGGGTGGTTTTTGCAGTACAGCATCTGAGCTCACCTGGCATGTAGTAATCGTAGATCTTGATATTAGCTGGTTTACGATCCTTCACTTGCATGTCCTGCTCCACCAGGAGAGTGTAGGTTTGAGGCTGTCTAGTCAGCTAAGACCAAGAAATGCAAGGATTAAAAACAGAAATAAAGTCCTGTAAGACAACCCTTTCACCTACTTGCACTCAGGCTCTGTGGATACCTCACCACTGTAACAGATCTGTTCTGCTTTCTAGTTCATCCCAGAAATATCTTTAACTTCTCATTCTGTGACTATCTCCCTCATTTGGTCACCAAATTTAATTCAGCTCATGAGGAACATCAAATCTATGGAGTCAGTGTGAATTAGGTATCTAAATGGAGAACTAGTGTTGCCCACCAATCCCACCTTCCCATCCAGCTCTGCTCTGAGCTCCTTCATGCATCTCACCTCAGTGGCTGCTTTCTTATTCACAGTGACATCAGCTCTTCTTCTCCAGTCTCACATAACCCTCCCCATTAAGCAAATACAAGTTGTGGATGAACGTGTGCTGTAGGGTAGTAGTTACACGACCTGCTGTTGATTGGGGTGCACCTTGGCAGCCTGAGCTGAAATATTTCTCTGTATTGCCTTTCTGCTCTGTGCTGTAGATGTAACAAAAGCAGCATCTCTGCAAGCCTAATGCACCCACGTGACACTAACCTGCTCCCTGTGGGGCCAGCTTACCTCAGCTCAGCTTACTGACAGAAACTGAGGATCAGGAATCACAGAAATGCTCCTTAGAAATGCTCAAGTTTTAAATGCACACCAGGTCTCATTTCTGGTGCTGTTTAGGTATTCATGGAGCTAGAAAAAGGCTGGAGTGTTTGTTAATCTGTTGATTCATGAGGCTGTGGATTGAGCACTTCTGTTCACGCAACCATCTGGTTTAGTTTCAAATGATCTTGGCAAAATCCGTGAGCAATCTTGCATTCTCCCTGCTGCATTCAGGTTGCTTAAGAGCTTTCTAAGATTTCAGGCTTGCTTGGATTTACTAAATGGATCTTATTACTACTCCCCAGCCCTGATCAGGCACCATATATATGGACTTTCAATAGTCTCTGAACAGTGCCAACAGATGTAGGCTTAACATCAGTGTTTGCCTTGTTTCGCTCAAGTTAAGTGGCCCTGTAAGTGGCTCTACAGATGAACAGCTGCTGACTGACACTTCTCCAGATCAGCAAATGTGACTGGTATGCAGTAACAACAGCTCTGGATAGTTAAAATAGTAATGAAACCAGTAAACAAGAGTAAAAGCTACCTGTCAGTCCACAGCCCCTTTAATGATGATGTTAGCCCAAATTACACTCACTTCCTCCAGGTAGAGAACGACTTGGTCAGCGTTCCTTTCAACTTTCTTCACTAAAGGCATTTTCTTTAGCTGAAAATAGGGAGAAAATATCAGAAAGGCTTTAATACAGAGTAGAAATATTCAGGGACATTTGTCCTTGTGAGAGTATGGGCAAAATATTTACATGGCCAGGGAAGCTGTTGATGTAGGGAAAGGCAAGGTGCAGCTTGAAAGAGACTTTGGGTATAAGGATTTCTTAGGAGGAAAACAACCCTGTTTCTCTGCCCACAGGAATGATCACATTTCAGCATACAGTCCTGCATGATGGACATCCATCACTGTTCCCATCCCAGCTGGACACAAATTCACGGTCTCACCTCTTCCAGTGAACCTGCCACGGGGCTGTATCCAGACAGCAGCTCCACTTGGATCAGGACCATGTTGGTGGACACACGGTTCCCTGTGTAGCTGCAGCAGGAACCCAGGGGACAGCACTAATGTTACTTCCTGAGCCATGATCTCCAGATACTCCAGCCCAGCTTTGGTACTCAGGTGGAGGAATGTGCCTTTCTTTCCAGTGTGTCTCCTGCAAGCATACCTGTTTCTGTACTGTAATAAATCTCTGTGCTTCCCTTGATCTCGCTTTTAATTGTGCCAAGGAGAATAAGTTCCTTGGAAGCCTCCTGGTGTTACCTTCTTTAGGCATGGCAGGGAATATCACATCCTAGGCCTGTTCTCTTGGCAGTTCTGTCCCAAGCCAGGCAAGAGTACAGCAGAGGAGAGTGGTGTGGCAGTCAACCAGGAGCAGAGGAGGGAACGCTTAGGAATATGTGTCAGCCCCACAGGACCTTCACATCATTAGTGTTTTGAGACCTAATCCTAGAAGGGGGTGAGACCCACAGGCCTTGGGAGAACTTGGGGTGAGTGGCATGGTACCAGACAGGCCTCCAGCCTGAGCCTCTCCTCTGGGGCCTTGAGCCTCTCACCCAGCTGGGGAGAGCACAGTAAATGAGTGGGGTCACCTCAGCACTTGGGCCCCACGAGTGAAGGGGAGCCCTGCCATCAAGAGACTGGTGGTGCCAGAAGCCTCTCAGCCCAGGGGAGGAAAGGGGCAACCGAGTGTCTCCTACCGAGCACGGATGGTGACAGGGAAGCGGGTGGCATCGGGCACGGTGCACTCCATCTGCACAGACACGGCAAAGGTGGCCTCGCTCCTCACTGGAGGGATGTGGTACCTCAGGATGGCCTGCCAGGACAGAAAGAACCTGGATGCCAGAGAGAGCAGGTTTGTTTTTTTTTCCTGGAGAGTATCCTTATCTAGACTCAGCTACTGTTTGCTGTCTTGTATTGGTGTAAGAGAAAACTACGTGGCAGAAGCAGAGGTTCTGCTAGGAGTGCACTGCTCCTTGGTGAACTCCTTGGAGGAGAGGAGCTGCTCTGGCTGGGTGGAGATGATCCAGATTTCATTTGGGGAGTAGATGTTACCTTCCTGTTGCATCACAGTTACCCCCACCAGCCTTGAAGCCCAGGTTCTTGCAAGTTATTGCAGCAGTTTGTTTTCACCGTTGGCTAAGTGGCAAGGTAAGATGTCCTCTGGCTTTCCAGGCTTTTCAGCAGACAAACCTTTTCTTCCTGGCTGGGCTTACCTGCAGGAAAAGACACCCGTGGCCCTGCACTCGCAGGGTATAATCTTGGGCAATGGCTGGCAGCTCCACTGTCTGTAGCAGGAGGCGATTGCTTTTGTCCACTCGGAAGTTTTGGCTGAACCCCTTGGAAGTGAGAGAAACCTGAAGATCAGGGCTATCCTTGCTGAAGATGGTGGTTGCATAGAGGGCTAGGGCTTCCAGAGCAACAACTGTGTCCTGAGGAAAGAGAAAAGCATGAGGAAAAGTAGGATTCCTGCTTCCTATGCATGCCCAGTCCTTAGCCTTTCCCTCCCTCATACTGCAGCTGTAGCACAATAAGGGCTGAGCTTTTCCCTTTGGCTTTTAGCATGGGATTACCCATAACTCCCAGGATCTGTAAATCCATACATCCTTTCTAAATTTAATCTTCTTTCTTTTTTTACTGTGGGTTATTAGAACCCATTGCTCTCAAAAAACCAGCATCAAATCTGATGATGATGATGGTTCAAGGGGATTACCTGGGTTGATGCAAAGCCTCCATATGGGTTTTGCTGCTTGGTGAGCCAAGACACAATCTGGGATGCCTTTCTGATTTCATCTGACGACAAACTTGACTTTGTAAGGTGAGCCATGAGGATACTAGATGTCAATTCCACATCAACAGATGGAGCCTGATACCAAGACAGGGAATCTTCTTCTTGTTTGGACTGTTGACTCCAGAATATTTGGTCATCTAGAGGTGGAGTGGGAACATTTATGGAGTGTGTAGCTGTATCTAGTGACTCTGGAGTTCTACTTAGCCCTTGTATATAGGTACTAAACAAACGTGCACTGGACATAAGACAGTTGGACAAGATATAGGTGCATAGCTCCCTATTTGCTCCCCACACCCTGCTTTTCCCAGTAAAACCCTAGGCTTGCGGACTGGGGAGGAGCTCCACAATATCAGAGATGTTCCTCTGGCTTGGATGACTGGGAGGCCAGGACTGTGAGATCATCCACAGAGACAATCTATCTCACAGTGTGAATATAACCTGGGACAGCTTGGCAAATTGAGGCTTGGATAGCCAAGCCTTGGACTCCCCACAAAGCTCTGGCAGTACCCTTCCCCCCACTCCTGCCCTCCATTCCCAAGGTTGTTCAACCCAGGGATTTCCACACAGTTCTGCCGGTGGCCCTCCCTCCTGCCCCAGGGTCTTTGGTACCTGATATTATGGCAGCCTTATCCAATCTTCTGAGGATTTTCTGCCTGAGGGCCTTGTCACCTGCCACTGCAAAGGCGTTTGCAGCCAGTGCCAGGCTGTAGAGGTTGGGACTGCCAGTATCAGCATTGACCAGGTCCCTCACACATTTCAGAGCTTTCCCCACGACTGGGTCCTAGGACAAAATTGAAAGCACACTCGTTACAGGCAGGTTGTTTGGGAAGGGAATGCAGGCTTCACATGTGCAGAGGAGGGTGAAAACAGGGTCAGGGCATAAAGGGACACGACTGATAACAACCCCCACGGGCACAAAGGCAGAGCCCAGGCACTGCCTGCGAGAGGCTGCGCATCCAGCCTGCTGCTGCCGCCGGTACTCACGGAGTGAGGCATCCCCGAGTGTATGAGAGCTGTCACGATCACAGAACTCAGCCCCAGGCCTTCCTCCACTGCACCCTGCAGCCACCACAAAACACAGAAGAGGGCTGCTGTGAGAAGGGAGAGGGGAAAGTTTCCCAGTGCCTTCTGTTCCCTAGCAAAAGCCAGCACAGGCAACAGTACTGGTCCTATTCCATCTCCTAAGGAAGTGACAGGACTGGTATCCACCTGCTTGCCAGAGCACTTCTCTGCCAGGGTTCCCCAATCTCCTCTGGGTAGCTGCTTCCCTCCATCTGCTGAGAACATTCCCCTTTCCCATCCCATACATAAGACTTTCAGTAGCAGATTTCAGTGCCAGGGGAAAGTGATGTTCCCACAACCCCACAGCAAGGTGTTAGCTTTTGAGATGGAGGTAGGGCAGGGCACTGCTTCAGTTCCCATGTGCACATCATCAAATGCAAACCTTCATCCTTCATAACTTGGAAAAAGTGCCACCGTGACTAGTCAACCCTGAGCGTCACCCAAGGGTGACCTTGGGCACTTCAGAGCCTTCCTCCTGCAATAGAGTTCATTTGTTCTTGGCACCCAAGCTGGACCAGAAAGGGAAGGAGCTCTGAGGTACCTAATGAACCACCAGGGCATATCATACCATCAGACCATTGTTGAAGAGCTTCCCCACACTCTTGAAGCAGCCAGATGGAGTCTGACTTTTAATCAGGGCACTGGCAGCATCCTTTATATTTTGTTCATCTATGTGGATGAAGTGCCGGGCTTGGCTGAAGGTCTTCAGGACAAGAGCAGTAAGCCTAGAGCCAAGGAAGGAAGAAGGAAATAGAACTGAACTGCCACTTGATGTCTCCAAGAGGAGACAGGAGCCTCTGTGCCTCCTACTAAATTCTCCCTGTAGGAACACCAGCAGGCCAGAGCCCCTGTGCAGATGGAGAACTGGAAGCAATGCCCATGAGTTAGATGCTCATGAAACTTGAGCTCAGAACCATCTGCAGCAAGAGATAAAAAATTCAATTTTTCAGACTTTCAGAGCTCTGCTAATTCCAACAGGGTGCTTTGTTGCCCTGGAGGGCTGACATTTAGTGAGCTCACTCAGACCCATTCCCAATCCTGTTCAGGCACAAAGCATTCTGCAAAACCTGTAAGAAATGTGCCTTTGCTGCCAAGTTTTCAGAATCAATCTCGTTTGGGGTGCCCAAGCACAAACAATCCAACAGGGGTACTTCAAGTTAGTTCACTGTCACCTTTGACAGATGTGTTCCATAGACCACAAGGAAGATTTTGTATATATGTCAAAAGAGATAAATAGGGAAAGTGATGACATATTGCAGAGTGTGAAACCTGGCATGACATCAATATTATGGAATAAGAGATGGATATTGCTCTGGTTTCAGCTAGGGTGGAATTACTTTCTTCTCAGTAGCTGTTACAGTGCTATGTTTTGGATTTGGAATGAGAATGGTGTTGAGTGTGCAGCTGTGTGGTGCTTAATTTCCATCTGGGCTTAAGCCATGGCACCTTCCAAAAGGTTTCAGGAGCAATTCCTGTTCAAAACTCCACACCTTCAGACTGCCTCAGTTTCCCCAGACCAAAATCCAAGCCAGCTCAAGCCTGACCAGGTCAAACTGTTGTTCCTCAGTCATGTCTGGATATAGCTGCTTACCAAGTGTTTCCTGGCTCACTTCCTTCCCCGAAGGCACTGTATGAGCCGTCTGTGTGCTTGTACAGGAGCTGCCGCTGGTACCCTGCGGGAAGAGGCTGGGGCTAGTGAAGATACTGTGTGCCTGTCATGTTCTCCAGGTGCCTACCTGCCCACCAATCCTGCTGATCTTTATAGAGAGCATTATCTCTGAGGAATTTAGCCATGTACCACTTGTGCCACTGACATGCAGTGGCCTGATTTACACTGCTGCAATTACCATGGTGTCGGGCAAGTGATGCTGCACGAATCCTCCTCAGCACCAGGCCTCTGCCCAGGCTCCTTCCACCCAAGTACTGGAGTGGACATCACCAGTTTACAGAGCAGAAATCCACTCACCGCTTTCCAGATAGCCAATTGCCTTCTGTTTGATTTCTGGAGTCAGCTGTCCCGTTTCTTCAAGGTATCGTGTGATAAAGACATTTGGGGCAAAATGAACCATGTTCTGCTCACCACAGCCACTGGACATCTGGAGAAGCTCATCTATGTTGTCCAGTGCTGTTCCCATGATGTCACCTGTAGGACAGAACCACAGCTTTGGGAGCCATACATATTCTTGCATGTAAAACAGTTCTGGTCTCACAGGTTCTCCAGATAACCTCCTAAAACTGATCTCAGTTCACCTCTGCTCATGTGATGTCTACAGACTGCAGGAGAAGTGATATGGAACTTGGTTGTCTTTCCCTTGGCTTGGTGAAATTATGCATCCATCCAGTGCCACTTGCATAGGAGAGGCAGGATACTTCTCTGGAAGACAGTACCTTGCTGTACGTATTCCCTCTTATTACTCTGTTTGCTACAGAAGACACAGTGCCACCAGAAGAGATGTGTCCTGCAGGGAAAAATATTACTTCCCAATAACCTTCTAAAAACTCACCTAAGAAAGAGATGTGGGCTCTCTCTGATCCAAGGACAGTGTTCTCTGGTACAGTGAAAGAGATTGTCTCTGAAGCTGAAGTTCCTGCAAATGGCAAAAACATCAGAACAACAGGCATAAGGGAGATGGCAGACTCCCAGGCATCCCCCAGGAGGTGGTGTAAACAAGTCAGGGATTGCCTCATCAGCTGGTTGAATAAGCATTCAAAAGAGAGGATGACACAGAGATCCTGCCCCCACTGACAAGGGACAGTGAAGTGGTTAGATTGTGGCTTGATGTTGCCAGAAGCTTTTAGTACTGGGTAGGGCTGAATGGCTTTGCTTACCCATAAAAGCTCCAAAATCCCTGACTTTCTGCTCCCTACATAGCTCCAGATAGTTCTAGAGTTGTTTGGACACCACACTGCTTCCATCTGATCTCCTTGTTCTGTGCACAAGCACAGTCCCAGTGGTAAGACAGTATCTGGGGTCTCTGCACCTACCTTCAGGGCACAGGAGTGAGGTTTGGGTCTTTTCCTCCAGCTGCCCCTCTGCCTGGTGCGGAAAAGGCTGGTCAGCTCAGAAGGGAGAGAGATAAAATCAAAGAGCAGCTGTGCAGCACCCCACCCTCCTGCAAGCACCTTTCCCACCCTCGTGGGCCATGGCAAAGGGCTTCACACAGACAGCAGAGGTATCCATGCCAATGGTGAAGTGGTACTGGGAAGCAGGTTTCTAAGCTGCTAGATGGTTTTTGGCCCCATTGCCCTGCCAGCAAGCAGTTCTGACATTTCTGTCCCATCCAGTGTGGGAGATCATGCTCCAGTCCAATCTACACTTAGAATCACTCCTTGACCAGCCTCACTGAGAAGCATGCCCACCTCCCCAGCTGATTCTTCCTTTCCAGAGCCACCCAGTTTTGAGCCTGACCCAGGCTCTCCCACCTCACCAGAACCCTGCAGTGCAGCCTGACCTTCACCACCAGGTGTTTAACCACTGTATCCTTCTCTCCGGACTCTGGCACAACAGCCGTACGCTCCATGCAAACATCTTCCCTCTCCATCACCTCAGCAGTGACAGTGAAATTCACCTTCCCTAAAAAACCAAACATCAAGAGGCTGGTTGGCACGTCTATGCCTTTATTTTAGTTTGCTCAGCCTAGAGCTGCTCACTCACACTTTGCACAGTAGGCCAGTCTCCCTTCCAGCCCAGCTCTAGTTTCCTCAAGTAGCTCTGCCAGTGCCTCCCTCTCCTGCTCCTCCCTTGATCACTTACCTAATTTTGTAGCCTTCACATCCCAGGAAAACGTTTTTGCTGTATCAGGACACAGGCAAAGGGTGAACCTGACATTTTCATGCAGGAATTCAAAATCCCTGGAATCCATTAGGCTAAGCTGGAGCTAGAGGTGAAACAAAAGGGAGTTCAGGTTACAGAGCTGCTGCTGCTCTGTTTTTCCATTTAGGTCCTCGATTCATATAACAATCAATCCCAGAAGCCAGGGGTGAGTATGATGATGGCCTGTTGCAGTATCTCTGGGACACCAGCAGCAGTGTCCCATGGACATGCAATCATGTCAGGTTTGGCTTCTGAGGAGGGATAAACTGGCCAGTGACAACTCTGTGTGGAATTAAACTGAATAACTTCTTTGGTGTCTTTTGCCCGATGTCTAAGAAGGCAGCCCCTTTGTTTGGATCTCTGTCAGTAAAGTAGTTTCAACACATTCCTCTGCTCCAAACTATCCTGGAGGGAGGCACTCACCGCCATGCACTGCTTCAGGTAGCTGAAGACTTTGACTTTCAGGGGAAATGACTCTCCCCGGAAAACAGAATAGGGCAAAGTGGGTTCCACGAAGAAGGGCTTGAAGCTCCGCAGGCTAGTGGTCTCTGAGATTCCCAGCCCATGGCTCTCTGAGGTGCAGAAGGTCATGGCTCTCCAGTCTGTGATACTGTCAGGTACTGTGACAGCTAGCTCAGCAGCCCCTGAATCACTGAGGAGAAAACAGTGGAAGAGATTGTCCCCACCCCAGAAAGATTTCTCTTGGGAAGACAAATGCAGAAATTCAGACCATGAAACAGAAGTGCATGTGAAGGTGTGGGGATTCCTGGGAAGTAGGACAGAGGTGTGGGAAGGATAGCAAATAGATGGACAAGGAATGACTGAGAGGAGAATGCAACCCAAAAATTGCTTCTGAGCAGTGTTGAACCTGAAATTCTTTTGTGTGGGCACACAGGACTTACAGGTGTCCGTGTTCCACACCCAATCTGTGCCATGGAGTACTGTGTGACACCTCCTATTGGGAAGGTGTGGAGACAGTGGAACATGTCTTTTCTGAGGTGCATATTGATAGGATAAGAGGTAACACACAGTAGGAACATGGGAGATTCTGACCTGACCTAAGAAAATCACACAGGGATAGTCAAACGCTGAAACACAGTTTGAGGAATCTCCATCCTTGGGATACAGAGTGCTTGGCTACGACTTGATCTAACCAGACCTGCCTTGTCTAGAATGTTGAGCTATGGATCTGTGGATGCCTCTTGCATCCTCCAAGAGTCTGTTATGTTAAATTCTTAGAAGCATTTGGACAATCTCAAGCAGAGAGAGGAACTGAACCAAAACTCCATTGTCCTTATCCATTTCTTCATGCATCCCTCTTTTCTTTTGTACACAGAAGGCAATAATGCCCTGTCTCTGCTCCTGCCCATTTCCTCCACTGTGTCTGGTAGAAAGTCAGTATTCCTGTGGAGCCATGGCCCTTGATTACTCACTTGACAGGAGCTAGAGTCCAGATGAATGTCTCTGGGAACCAGGTACGTGCTGGCGCTGACTCACTGCCCAGCTCAGTGTGCTCACCCTCGGCAGCTTCAGCAGCAGCATCTAGCTCTGGGTACAAGCTCTCCAAGTCTGCCAGCTCATCAAAAGCTATTGGGAATACAAGCATTCATTCAAAGGCAAAGCACCTCTGAAACTAGCATGGAGTTCAGCCTGGAAAAGCTCAGTTGTCCATCCCTCCCACTCCCACCCCAAACCCCCTTGTCCTCTCCCAGATGCCCTCCACCCACTTCAGTCTCATCTTCCACAAGACAACCCAGGAGGCCAGGGGGATTCCAGCATGTGTGTGCTCTCCCATGAGACATTTTACTTGCTCACAATTTTGCTCTCAGCCCCCACAGAAAAGCCTAGATACTGCCCAATGCCAATCTTGGCTCACTGGTTTCCAGAAAGACATTTCATAATCTTACGAACAGATTTTCTTTTCTGACTCAGATGCCTAATTTCCCCCTTGACCATATTATTTTCCTGCTCACCAATAGAAGCTTCCAAGCAGGTTCTTCCCCTGCAGACACCCCTCTGCCCCTCCAGTGCACTGGACACACACACATGCCAAGGCCTCTCCCCTCTCCCTGTGGAGCACATCCCCTGTGCAACCTCCCACTCATCTCTGTAAGCCATCCCCAGCTCCTAAGTACACTGCATGTTCAGCTGCCCATGTGCAGCCTATATGTTACCCGTGATCTCCAAAGAAACAGGAAAAATCAAGATGTACACATGTAGTCGTGGTCAAAAATGGTCTGGGTGTGGCATTCAATTGGAGACTTGATTTTAAGGCTGGTTAAAAATGTTAGACCTGCATTCTGGAGGAAAGAAGGTGAAGAAAATAAGGTATATTTTGTGGAGGGGCTAGTGTGTCTGTCTCTTCCCCTGCCTCCCAGCATATCACAGCTACTCTGTGTTGTTGCACCTCAGCACAACCTAAAAATTTATATAGGGAGAGAAAAGCAGAACTGTCCTGCTTCCAAAGCCTGGTCCTCATCCCGAAGGATTGTGGGGGTGACCACTTGCATGTGCATACCTGCACACAAAGCCATTATTTTGGCACCACAGCTTGCTGCCCACCATAACCCAGACTTTTCCCATCCTTTACTGCCATTCCTTTCTACTATTCTTTCCCTCCTTTCCCTAGGTCCCCCTTTTCTCTCGGGTGCTTTACTTTTCCGACCTCCAATTTTCTCTGACGCAAGCTGCCACTTCAATCTGCTTTCAATGCCTGGAAAGTCTAAGTGTCTCAGCCTTGGGCTTAATGGTGAGCTGGGTTCTAGGAGTCTGCCTGATCAATGGGAATTAATCATGCTGGGAGCACAGAGTGTCATTGATCTCTTAGCTCAGAAGCTTGGCAAATTCAATGTGAAGTTGCCAGCACTGACAGGAAAGACAATCTGTGAAGATACCCAGTGCTGACCAGGATACAAAAGGGCTCAGCTCTGATATTAAGACTTCCTGGAAATTAAATTTACCTTCAGAAGTTCATAAACATCTGGCTGGGACACTGCATAAGAGTATCTGTTGTACATGAATGGTGACATTGTTCGTGGTGAAAGGGTGGTCTGAGAGGCATCAGTGATTCCTGGGCTCTTATGGATAGTGCAGTAGTCACTGTAGACATCTGTGAGGGTGCTGAGCTGCTCCTGAGCATAGCTGAACATATTATACACCTGTAGACAGAGAATGAGAACAGTACAGTGTGAGAGGTGGAGAGATTTTAATTTCTATCCAGATGTTTCCTGTGACCTAAGAAGCTGAGCTCGGGTCCCGCCTGTTGCAAAAACTCATCCCCAAGGGGTTTTGAGTTTTATGGAGAGCCTCCACAAATTTTAGATGTATAGCACCAGAGAAGAACATGAGCCCCTCTGGGGTATGGCTGCATAGCTGTGGTCACTTCTGGCTTAATAATTTTACCTGTGAACTCAATGCCAACACTAAGGACACCTTCCCTGCATGAGCCATTGGACAGCTTCATGTCTGTCTAAAGGCACATCCTGGATCCACCAAGACAGTCTCAAGAGGCAATTCAGGTGTCCTTAGACCCAGATCTAAAGGATAAATGGGACCCTTCCACTCCCAATACACGACTTAGAGTCCACTCTGTGAACAGAAGGACTGTCTAGTTCATGTGAGCCGTAACAAAGACATGGAGCCTATCCCACATTCAGCACTTGTTTTGAACATAACTTTTTTTCTAGAACACAGTCATGAATTGGTTCAGGAGATTGATATCTCTTGCCTTCTGTTTGCCACTGTGGTAAAGCATTGTAAGGTTAACAAGGATGTGGCTTTGGGCTGAAGCTGGGGATGACAGTGGGTTATTCTATTAGATCCCTCTGTAGACACTGGAAATTTTGGCTGGTGTTTGATGCTGGCCTTCATTTTTTCTCATTAAGCCATGCCCTGTCCCCACTCGAGTACTCATTGGTATATCCACTGTGCCTTATTAACCAGCAAGGCTCGGCACTGAAGTGACTCACACTATCCCTGGACAGCTCAGCCTCTGGCCTCAGGAGGAGGACACTTTTGTCTACTGCACGGATGCTGCACAGGGAGCCTGGTGCAGCCTGCAAATGAAGGCGGACAGTCGATCCTGGGAGAGCCACTGCATCTGAGAAGCCAAGCTTCACCTGAAACAGCAGAATAAAGAGGGATTGCAGGCACTGACAGATGAAGGAAGGGGGAAACGGTGGTTATTGGATTCTGCTGGGTATCTACTGCGAGTCTGCAGATAATTAGCCATCCTCCAGCCTACCTGCCCCTTTATGTTTTGCACACTGCTTACATGGTTCCTGAAGCAGCTGGAGACTTTCAGACGGAAGGTGTCAGCTGCCACTTGCCCCTCAGGGAAGGCAATGTAAACAAAGAGGGTAGCCATGGATGAAATGAGGTCGATGGGCAGAGTGATGTTGAAAGCCCCACTGTACTGACCTGAAGGAAGAAGGAAAAATTGAAGAAGTATAGGAAGAAGTGAGGAAGTCTGCAACCCAAGCAGCAACCTTACAGTGCTCTTCCTCTGTAATACTTCTGTACAGTTTCTTGGATAAAACTATTCTGCCTTGCTTCTGGGGAGGCTACAGCCAGACCAGGATGTAGGTTAGTGCCATTTTACAGCCATGACTTTTTATCATAAGGGGTCTTGGCGAAAGTGAGCACTTGGAAGAGAAATGACTTTCCACTTGAGCCCAGAAAGGAAGATTCCATAAGTTACCTTGGAGGTCTCTGATAATTTCCTGCTTGGCAGATAAACTCTGACAGTTTCATCATTTGATCAGGAGGAGGAAAAAAAAAGGAAATTAAAAGACAGAAAAAAGATAGCATATTTCCTAGGGGTTTTTTTTTGTGCCAGTTTTGTGGTTTTCTGTTAGTCTCAGATCTCTTTTCTCTCCTTCTCCATCTAGGCTGGAAGGACTTTCTTGTTGGGTCCTTAATCTGTTCCTGGTAGCTAGGTGCTCTTACCTGATGGTGGATCAAGGAGCACTGCTGTTTGGCCATGATGCACAAGGGACCCTCTGGCCATAACCTACAGGGTAATGAGCAGAACAAAGTGTTGAGAGTGTCTCTGCTGCAAAGGGTTGAGAGTGTCTCTGCTCCACGTCTGTGGGCCAGCAAAGGGCCCCGTGCTGACACAGACCCGGAGCAGGGCTGACCTCGCTGGCGCTGCCCCGCACTCACCAGGTGATAGAAGCGAGCTCTGGCAGCCCCATGGCCCAGCTCTGTGGCGAGTACGTGGTAGTGCACGGTGACCTGCTGCACATCCCCACAGGCTGGCACTGCCTGCACCGGCTGGATCCTCAGAGAGCTGCGGCTGGAGGAGTAGAAGGCCCTCAGTGGGAGCGATGCGGTGCCGTAAGACACTTTCACGTTTCGATCACCCAAGTCCTCCGGCTGGGACCTTGCCTGTGGCACAGAAAAAAGTGCCTGAGAACTTCTTGCAGCTCTCCCTACACCAAAACCAAGACTGACTGAACAGTGGGCTCTGAACTATCTCAGGGTAAGGTGTCTATTTCCACCTATGCCAAGCTCAGTCTCCTTTTGTGGAGCTTGGCCTTGCCTGCTGTAGCACACTCTGGGATAACTGGTGCCCAGATAGGAGCAGGGAGCTGTGTACTACTAGGGCTTTGGCTGAAGTCTGAAATTCTGCAATGCTGCTGCTACCCTGGGAGCAAGCCAGGTCATTAAACCATGTAAAGTGGCTTATTAACCCCTGGATCAAACCACTCGTCTCTGCTTCTGTATGGAATATGTGGATAAAGTATTAGCATGCATCTGCCCTGATAAGGTATTTCACTCATCAATGCTGTTCTGTATTTCTTTCAGCAATTTCCCTGATCGATAGCATAAAGGTGGCAGGGGACAACTGAAGACCAGTAGCCTTACTCAGCCTTGACAAATGACTTATCTGTACTTAGAGCATAACATTAACACCTTTTGAACTTATAGCGAGGTCAAAATCATCTAAAATACCTCTGGTAATAATATCAGAGACAGGGCTTGCCTCAAAGTGCTTTGACCTCGAAGTTAGACAGGACAGGAATTAGAAACCTACAAACAGACAAGAGTATTCCTTGTTCATGGGAAAGCAGAGGCAAACTTTGCTCTGTCAGTTCCCTCTCAGTGACATTCCTATTTAGCTCCTTACATTCTAGTCACCTGCTTAGCTCCAGATTGGTTTGCAGTAACCAGTTCCTAACCTGTAGTATAACTTTACTGCTGTTGTCCCATGCTGATGTATCTAAGACGAAGGAGGCCATCCCAGTGTCATCTGTGAGGTGGGACTTGGTCTGCTTCCTGCTCCCATAGGACACTGTAAGAATCACCTTCTTGTTCTTCAGGTGTGTCCCATTGGCACTTTTGAGTTCCAGCTGTAATGATGCAGAGAGCAGTCAGAGAACTGGAGGCCTCAGGACTGAAAATATACCTCCCAGTAGAAGTCCCAGTCCCCCTCTCTTCAAAGGGACTCTCAGGGTGAATTTTAACTTCTCCAACCCTTCCCCATTTATGCAGCAGCTATCTCATCTGGCAGAGCCACAGATCCTGCAGTCACACCTTTGGATAACCCCTTGGTAAATAAGTCAAAGGAGGGACTGGGACAGAGGATTGTGCCGGCAGCTTTGGGCAGCTCAGAACAAAGGGACCCCTGGGCACTTCTGTGCCCAGAACCTGCCTAGGCTCAGCTGCTGGGCTTTCCATGTTTCTTCCCTTTTCACTCACATTTCCATAGTAGGGAGCTCCTTGCTGATAGTAGTAGCTTGTCCCCGAGAACTGGAGAGTTGTGATATCAAAAGTGACCTTGCAGTTTTCGGTGGCATTGAACTCCACCCCTGGGAAAGACAGGAGGCACATGCAGGTGAGTATCACGTGTCTGAGCAGGCATCAAGATGGGATGAATTCGGCTAAGGGGTGGACTATCACTCAGGGGATTGTAATTTCTCCATGCAACTTCAGGAGTCATTTAACACAAACACACACACTCAGCTACAGTGCCTCCTACATTCTGACGTGACGGAACGACAGCAGTCTATCAGAAGGTTTCTCTCAGACAGCTCTCAAACACTCTTTCCCTCTTCAAGATGGACCTACTCATAATTGTCCTCTTCCATTCTCCCGCCCTTCTCGCAGCAGTCTCTAGAAGGAAACATTTTTCCTTGCCTTTCCCATGTCAGTTTGCAGTCTGCTGTCTGGTCCTGTGTGCCCATCCAAAATCACTGCAGTTGTTTGCTAAGAGAAAGTGTGTCACTGCTTATGGCAAGGGGCTGGAAAATGTTTTCTTATGAGGAAGGCTTTGCAAAATCCTGTGAGAGCGGGAACCTTATAGGAAACCTTACCTCCCTATCTGGGATGTGAAGATAAATCTAATGAGGAGCTAATAGCAGTACACAGTCAGGGCCTTGGTTATCCCTAGTTCCTCTGAGTAACTCATTCCAATGAACTGTCCTAAAACAGGGTTTAAGAACATGAGAACCTGGCCTGGCTGACTTCTGTACACATTTTAATTTCATGAGAAGACAAGAAAAAGCAGCTCTTGCCCATCTCTGTCAAAACAAAGTGACTGCCAGAGCTAGACTGCCCACAGCAGCTTGTAGAGGAGCAAGCACACTGGTAAAGCCCATCCTGCAACTGGGAGAAGTCACATGTCCCATGTTATGATACTTAAAAACATTCATGGTGCTCCCAGAGAAGACACAGCCCTCCAAACGTTTGACCTCATGGGAGCCAGTGCTGAAAGTTCCAGTGGTTTGATGGGAAGACACAAAGATCCATAAGGTATCTTATAGCTAAAAACCCAAAGACAAGTATATTTTATAAGTGTAAAAGAAATGATTTCCCACAAAGTTTTTTCTACCTGTTCCACTTTCTTTCAGAAAAGCCTCAGCCTCCAGGTTGAAATCATAATTATCACCATGCTTCCGGTGGAAAACCTTAGTATTCACTTCAGTGGAAAAGCAGCCGTCCTCATTTGTCTGGGAATATGAAATTGTGTTTGTTAACTAACCATGAAGGCAAAAGGGTGTTCTGTCTCTTTGCCCTTCTTCCTCCTTTGGCAAGAGGAGTGGGTGTCTCCTGTGCTCACCTCGCCAGTGTAATCCTTACAAATACTGCGCTTGGCTTTGGAAGACTTCCGACTATAGCGGATGTGTTTCCGGCACACCACAGCCTTCACGCTACCCTGGACTGCTTTCCCATAGGTGTACCTGCCAAAGGGAGCACAGAGGACTCACACACAAAAACACTGGCTCCAGAGTGACTAATGTCAGCTTGAGCCTGTGGTTTGCAGCCTGCAGAATATTCGTGGGTCATCAGTGCAGCAGAGGAGGCCAAGAAGTAAAAATTACCTCACCAGATCGAGACAGAAGGCACTGGTGGGCGAGTTCTCTCCAAGTCAACACTAGTCCCACCAGGCAGGGCTGGGGACATTGTGTTGGCCATAAGCTGAGCCATTATTCCTACAACACTGCCACTAATAAATGCAGCAGAGGTGTTGTATTGTAGGGCTCATGCTACACTGAGGGAATGCAGTTCCCCACTTTCAGACTCACAGAGGAAGTAGGGAGAGAGAATGCAGAGAAAGGTGAGAGTCCAGGAGAATTACTTAGCAAAGGATGCCAGGGTACCAGCTCTTGGGGTGGGGATAGGGTTGGCAGAGACCATTTTGAGCTCAGTTATTGATGGCTGTGTGCATTTTCCAAACCGGTAAAAATGCATCTTCTGCCATGATAAGTCAGCTCACATGCCACAGATGTGGAGACGGAAGTGTTCCTCTAGGATGGTGACCACCCGAGGCATCTGGATGGAGACACTGAACTTGGGCAGCACTATGTGAAAGCAAGAGAAATATAATTCAGTGAGAATAGAAAGACTTCATTTGTTCCAATCCTTCCTAAGTGGTTGTTTACAGAAAAAGAAAATCTCTCCTTTTGTTCCCTGACTACCAGCACAGGGCCTGGTAGGAGCACACCAGCAGCCCAGCCAGGAGAATGGGATGGGAGTAGACAGCTTGGGTGTCCTCCCTAGAACACAGCCTCAGTCCATCCTCAGGACAAGGGGGAGGAGAAAGCTGGTGGGCCTGGGTGAAGGTCAGTGATTACACTTATGGGCAGGCACTTGCACTTCCCAGGTGATAGCATAACCAGCACAGCTGTTCACAGCTGCATGGCCCATTCAGCTCTGGGTGGGGGGGGCTGGAGGCTGGCAATGCACTTTTCTCTGCTGCTGCCAGCTTCCTGAGGCTCTTACCATACTCCTCTACCCTGAAGGTACGTGTGAGGTCGGGCATTTTGATGGTGTACTCTCCAACCGGCGCTTCTGCAGCCAGCGGGAAGGACAGATCCACAATGCCTCCCACAGGTGTGACATCCAGCCACTGTGCAATTCGGTTCCCTTTGGGGTCCTGCACAGGGGGAGTAGAGAGCAGTTATTTTTCAGCGCAAAAATCTCCTTTGCAGGATGTCCAAGATAACAGGGAACAGTCTGACCACATATTCTCTGGTCCTGAGAGCCCAGGTGAGTCCAAGCTCAATGAGGAAAGGACTTTTCTCCCTGTCTCCATGACAAAGTAAATCTATCATATTCTGGTTCTCTGGTGGCACTGCCACCTCTGACTGCTGCAAAACTGTGCTTTACTGCCCACCTGTCTCACTAAGACAGAGAAGTGGTCCTTCTTAGAGACCTTTGTGGTCACCTGAGCTGGCACAGCCTCCAAGGTCACTGTGGACACATTGTGCCTAAGGCACGAGTTACTGGGGAGTGATTTCTAGGGAATGATGTCTCGAATCTGCGGGGAAGACTTGGGGAAATGAGTCCAGGACTCCATGCAGGGGAACCATCGAGTCCCAGTCATGAAGGCCAGTGTTCTCCCACTGCTGCTTCTGGGAGGGCAGGATGCATAACAAGTAGGAGCTGCTGTTTGAAAAGGTGAAGCTGGATCACAGTGCTATGTTTGCATAAACTGGCATAAAGTATTGCATAGATGTGTCACAAACCTTGTATTTACATAAAAATTCCTTGCTGGGTATGGCATGTACATTAACTACTGCCCATTGCTAGCTGGGGCTCTGACCTCTCTGCATGGGTATTTCAAGCCCCACCACCACTTTCAGGTGTCTTTCTTCAGCACAGTGATTACACTGAGTAGATTTTAAGAAAAATAGCCTGAAGGCTGCTTTAGGAAGTGTTTCTAGCTGTGCAGTCACAACACCAACTGGTCAAACTTTTGTTTTCTGTATGTTAAATATAAAAGTCTCCTTACGGAAATTTCAGGATCTTCACAAGTCTTCAGTTCATAGGCTACAGGGACTAAAAGGCCAGTGACCACTCTAGGAAGGTTTTCTGTTTTTCAGTAGCACCTGGGATCTCTGTGTGATCAGTGTCATGACACTGCTCTGCCAAACTTGTGGACAGGGAAGGAAGGGCAAGCAGTCAAGGACTGCTCCCATTAATTCTGAGGTAACTGAATTTCTGCATCCATATTTCCCCACCACCATCTCCAAACCTGTGTGTTCCCCAAGGTGAGAAGAGTTCACCACTTTCAATAAAGTAGGAGCTTTACCTTCAGTTCCACCAGGCGCTGCTGTGGGGAGGGAAAAACAGTTACTAGTGGGATGCTTCCAGGTACACTACCATCCACCTCCCTGGTATTTTTTATTTTCTCCAACCCTCCATCAGTCTTCTATAAGCAATTCCCAGGGACTGCCCATAACCCAACATCACGAGCAGCTCCTGTGTTGCAGGTGGTGCCCAACACTTGTGTAAGCACCACAGGCAATGCTGAGATCAGCTGTACACATCACCTGGCTGGGCCAAGCACTAATCTAGAAGACATGCAGACAGACATTTCCCAACTTCAGGTGTCTTCCCTCTTGACTTACTGTTTCAGTGCTGGCAATAAAGTTCTGATCCAAGGTCACAATCCGAAACTTGACTATAAAGCGAAAGAAAAACAGGACTGGCTGAAACGAGATCAAGTCTCTCTACAGTAAATAACAAGAACAGATAGCTAAGAAAGATGTGCACAGTGCTTCACTGAGAGGATGTGGGCAGCAGCTAGAGCCATCCACCCCTAGGCCTATGCCCAAAGCCCTGCTAGGAGCTGGCAGCCTGCTAGAGAAGAAGTGTTAGGAGAGGCAGTGTGGGGCTTTTTGGGAAGGCTGGCTGTGCTGGTGAGAAACAGCACTTTTCTGGACAGTGGACCTGTGGTGGGCCACTCAGTCTTGCCTGAAGTGAAGGTCATCCTAGTGGGAAGTGTAGAGAGGCATGGGGCAAAGTGCTGTTGTATCCTGTGGTGATCTGAGCTGTGCTAGGGCAGTGGTGGGATCTGTAGGACTGCAGGCCTCACCTGAGGAGGTCTGTGGGGGAGAGAGGGATTTAGGGCCCTGACAGACAGTCATGGCTTTGACTGGAGCACTCATGAGTATAACAGTGTGGCATCTAAACCTTTTCTCATACGTCAAGGAAAACACACAATGGCATGAGCCATGCTGACATAGAAGAGAGGTATTCCCAAACCCTCAAAGCCTGGAAGGGAGATGAAACCTGTGGCCCATCTCCCTTCCTGAGCAGGTCCTGCTCAGAGGACTAGAGCATATCCCACGTTTTGTGGCCTGAGGACCACCCTCTCTCTCACACAAGCCACGGCATTCTGTCCATACCAATCTGTCCAGGTTTGTACACAGGTTTGTCTGTCTGGATAAAAGTCTTCTTGTCTGCACGCTTGATGAGGACTTTCTGTTTTTTCTGAAACTCTGAGTTGCCTTCCACAACTGTGATGACAACAAAAGCCACTTCATCAGGGTTTCCAACAGGAGGAGGGACCTGCAGGTATAGTGATAAACACCATTCAGGAGGGATCCTATCCACTGATCCTGAGGTTTTTGGATAATGATTATATTACTTTTGGGTTGCTACAGTTCTTCTTGCCCTGAAAGACCTCACAGAACATTTCAAAAAGTCTTCTAGAAGAGTAAAATATTAGTGGGTTACATAGCAGGAAGGACACAGTGGCACAGTGGCACAGTGGCACAGTATGCAGGCTGAAGCAGAAGATTCACTGGCCAACTAAGATGTCCTCATGGGAAGACACAGTTCTTTGCATTCCTGCCCAGCAAGAGCAGAACTCATGCCATATCCACCCTAGTGAGAACCCTTGGAAGCATCTTCCTCACCTGGAAGCTTGTGCAATGAAAGAAGGGGAGCTGAGAGATGGACTGAGTGATCAGAGTCTCATTCCCAGCTCTGCTTTGCAAGGTGACCAACACATGGATGGGGACTGCTTGCTCTCTGCTGAGCTGGAGACACACTGTCTCTGAGAAGGGGTAGTAGAGCTGAGATGGTATTGCCACTGCATAGTTCCTATTGAAAAAGAAAAAAAAAGGGTCAAATTAAACTGATTTTCTAAGAGGACAGGTTTTGACCTGTGTTTAGGTACTTCCTAGGAGACTTCTGGTCTCTTCATTCAGCTGTCATGACACCAGTGGGACACGACATCGTTCTCATCTGTGGGTACTGCAGACATTGACACTGAGGCTGCACTCTATGCTGCATGCACGTATGAAAAGATAAAGTCACTGCTCTACAAACTGAAGGTGAAAATAAGGTGAAGGGACCTCCCCACGTCACCCAAGAGATCAGCAGCAGCTTGGCTTTCTTGAAGGTTTCCCAAGTCTTCAGCATTTTCACTGAACCACACTACATTATCACCATCAGTTTTATTGGCTGATTTTCCTACTATTCTTGGACTCAGAAACAATGCCCTCTGTGAGCGACCCACTGTCCCAGTTTCATGTCTCAGACACAGAGACTCATGAGGACTTTCAGCTCCTCACACTCTTGTCCTCTTTGCTCTCTACTTGCTCTCCCATCTCTGCATCTACTCTGTGCTGCATCCATAACAATGAAAAGCTGCTCACAGTTTGGTTGTTTTAAGGTTTTACTGCACTGCAGCATCTAGGACTAACAAAAAGCCAACATTCAAGCCGATTTCAAAACTCTTATCACTGACTCCTCCCACTCACTGCACGTGGACAGGCTCAGCCAGCAGCATGTTTTGCGGGAAGCAGAGGGCAGGGCCTGGAAAGATGAGAGCAGCAGGAGGAAGGGAGGTGACCTGCTGGCAATTGTCAGCTGGAGCTCAGCACCCTGGCGAGAGAGAGTCAAAGTCCTGCTGGCCAGCAGCCTCTGAGTGCTGTCACACTTGAGTGCTGCCAAGCTGCCTTGAGGATCTCAAAACACATACCAACAACATTTTGTTTTTCCTATTTAAGCTGACTCATGGCACCGCCCTCCTGCCACTTGTGCCAAAGGATGGGATGAGCACTAAAATCTCACTGCTTGAACCTCCCATACCTCCCTTGCTCCTAATGATCCTCTACTCTGGAGCATTTTCTTACAGCCCTTTAACAATTCATCCCTTGCCCTTGCCTCCTGAGCTATAAAAGAAAGAACATCTTATCAACCAGGGGTCCCAAGATCCAAGCTGGCTCATGAATCTACAAAAAAATTGGCATACAGGCAGGATGGCAGACAACCTATTGAAGCAAGCAGTATTTCCATAAAGCAAAGCTTCACGCTGGAGGTAACAGTGGCAAGCAGGCAGCAGTAAAGCACACCCTTTGCTTGGGAGCTTGTCAGCCTCTGGAATATGTCCTAGAGGAAGTACTCCCACTGGATAAGTTTTTTAAAGCTAGGCTTGTGCACACTACACCACATGCAGCAGGAGGGAACCCAGCTACAACCCACTGACATATTTTTCATTCTACTGTCCAAGCACAGTCATGCTTCTGTTTGCACTTGTGCCGTGCCTGCAAAAGCAAACGCCTTCAGAAAAGCAAGAACAAGTTCATAAGCCAGCATATCACAGCAGTGCCTGCTGGAACAGGAGCTGCATTCCTGAAAGTATATGAAGTATATGAAAGTATATGAAGAGAAGCTGTTCTGGGAATTGTCCTTGTCAGAGGTCTGAGAAAAGGCGTGGTGGGAGCAGATGGCCAGCCAAGCCTGAAGCAACACACTGCTTCACCAAGAGCATCCCTATCAGGTACTTGGGCTCATGCTTGCTCAGTCTGTAAAGGCACTCAGCTTTGCTGGCTAAACTATTAGATGGTGACCAATGACTCTGGGAAGAAAAGCTTAGCCCAAAGGAAGCATATTCTGGAACACAGTAGGAGACATGAGATATTGGCAGGTCAGAATTAAGCTGATGCAGAAAGCTGGCAGAGTTGTTCTGCCTGAATCCTTGCTGAAATACATGGTCTACATCAAAGGCACTAAAGGAAGAGCCAATTAGCAGGGAGAATGTGGGGAAAGGGCACATGGAAATCAAGTGAAACCTTGGGAACCTGAGAAATTATGCCCCTCTGGAAAAACATGCCTCACTTTAAGACTTCTGTCCCATTTCTGTCATATTGCCACCTGCCCCCCCCACCAGGATCCCTTTACAGACCAGAGCATGTTTGCAAAGCAGTGAAGTTCTTACAGCATTGCAGGCATTCCAGCTGTGCTGGGCAGGAGAAGGATGCTGCCCCACAGGAAAATGATCCTCCACATAGCTGATTGCAGGTCGAATTCTTCCAAGGAAAGCTTAGCCACTCCTCAGCACTCCATTCGCCCCTGCTTCTGCTGTCTTCCTTCTTCCCCTCATCCGGAGCTGAAGGAGAAAGCAGCTCCTGCCCTGACTGGACGCCCGTTCCTCCCTTGGCTTCAAATCCAAGGTGGAAGTCAGGCTGCTCGTGGCTGGAATGTGGGCGGGAGAAAGGGGTGGTGACAGTGTTTACTGCCTACAAACCAGAGGCAGCTGCCTCGAGACTGTGTAAAACTTGTTGGTGTTTCTCTGGGAGAGGGTTTGTCTGCTTTATGCAGCACTCCTGGGAGCAGGAGTACTTAGGTGCTATATTTGGTACAGGGGCCCAATTTTTTTAAAAGTGTCTTTACTGGGATGTCATCAGAAACTTCTGGATAAAAATTAATTAAGTGGATTTTTCTTCATGATTCTTCTTCTGTAGAACTTCTTCTTAGGTATTATTTGCTTCTTACTGAAATTTCACTCCTGACCTGTAGCCTCCAGCTGGACCAGGCCAAGGCTTCACATGCAGCTCTGCCAATGTCCCCATTCCTCCCTGGAGGAAGGGAAGAATGCATTCTATTATCTTTTGATTGTCTGTTTTTTGTCTTGTTAGTTTAGACTTGAACTCAAACCCTGTTTTAATTTTGGAGAATCAAATATGCTCCCAGATCAGTGACATGCAGGGCTTTAAACCTGAGGTTTATCTGCAATGTCAGTGCTAGGTTAAAGGCTGGTGTGCCCCTGTTCCATCAGACTGTGCTCTGAGAGAGTGGGTGCTAAGCACACATGTGGCGACTGTGCCAAAGTAAATCCAGGGGATTGCTTCAGCTGGGAGCAAGGCATGGGTGGATGGCAAATTCTCTCTGTGCTGCGTGCCTTTGGTTGTGCTCTGCTAAAACACAACAGGGGCCAGGACAGAATGAGGACATCCAACTTCAAGTGAGGTTGTAACTACAGGGCAAATTCATGCAAGCCCTGTGCACTTCACTGCTGCAGTTTTCTCATTAGATGGAAACACAAGGGTGCAGTGCCTGGGAAGAGTCTGGAGGAGATGGGTGGTGGTGTCAGTGTAGAATCACCTTATGGCTGGGGGAATCTGTCAGAAGGCTGGGCATCCAGCTTGGGCACATGTAAAATGGAGATTTGATAAAATACGTGTGGACTTAAAATGTCATGCTTTATTTGGAAAGGCCTTACAGTGGAACTATGAGGGGAGTTGCCATAGGTAGCAGGAATTGTAGTGATGCACGGAATGGAGGTGATTTGAAAGGCTTTTACTCCAAGCTCTGAGTAACAACTGGATGAGGGGAAGATCACTAACGTTGATTTTAAAAGCTGACAATGCTTTTTACCAGCTGAGGACAGTAGCTCACGTGCAGATTTGGTTCTCATCAGATACTACAGACAGGATCCAGACCAATCATGGACGAGAAGACACTCCCCCAAGTCCCCTTCAGCCTGAGTTAGAGATATGTATTCCCACCACCCAGATCTCAGTGTCCTGGCATCCATGGCCTGGAGTACCACCTGAATGTAAATGTGGGTGGAGAGCTGTGTGACCTTCACTCTGCTGTTGGTGGGAGCAAGTAAATATTAGCTGGCGTCATTAACCTAGAAAAGATATTATCTCTGTATATTAACTCCCCTACTCTTTGATCCTGAGGGGGTTCAAATACCCCTGAGGGGGTATTTAGGATTGCTAGAACCCATCTGTACATGCACTTCTCTCCTCCAGTGTGGATCTCGTCAGCTCTCTGTCCCAGCCCAAGCAATGGGAGCACCACTGCTCCTCTTAGCCCTGACCCTATTTCCAGTGGCAGCTGCAGCAAGCCTGGAACCGTGAGGCTCTCTCCTTTTCATTTCAGGGGGCTTGGTGTAAGGGTCTCTCATTGAAGGGTGGTGCTGAGGGGCTGCACTCTTTGGCATCACAGAGCTGGATGGTGGGGGTCTGGTTCCCAGGAAGGCTGAGCAGAAGCAGGTCCTGCAGAGTCCTGGGCATCGAGCACCGCTGCAAGGGCAGCCCCTGGTGCTGGCTTGTGCAGGCACTGCACTGCACACACCACAGAGCTGCAGAGGCCACTGGAGTTTTGCCTCTGTTCATCCGGTGCTGGTGGGGGTGAAATCTGGTGTGAGGACTGAAGCCTTGTGCCTCAACCCCTGGGTTTTCAGCTTCATTCCTCACACAGCCTCGCTCTGTGTGCTTGCAACTGGAGCATCGTGCATGGGCAGCTGTGTCCTGGCTGGTGGCAAGGCGGTGACACAGAGCAGTCGGGAGTTCTCCACACTGGGCATATTCTTCCTTTCTCGTTTGGAAAGGAGCTTAAAAGTGCTAATGTTCCTTCAATGGAGTCCTCCAGACATTTCTCGCCTCTTCATGAAAGCAGCTGAGGTGGATTCTGGCCTGTCCTCTGACTTGGTTTTGAACATGTACTGCTCTCTTCTAGTCACTATATGGTGGTGTTCCCTGCTATCATTCAGCAGTCCCACGAGGAGAAGCTCTACATTCACTTCAGCTCCCTAACTAAGACCATCCACCTGGCTGTCACCTTGCAGACAAAAACCCAGAATCACACACTGGTGGAGCAGGATGTGGAGAAGCCAGGCACTTTTCAGAGCATCACCTTCCAGGTGAGTGTAGATGTGGCTATTGATTTGAGAGTGGATGCTTTCACCTTCACTTCACACAAGAACACAGCACTTCTCTGGGTACACTGTCCTTTTCCTTGCCATAGGTTCCAAGCAGGCTAAGTATATTTCCCTACCAGTGCCAGGCAAAATACAACAGTGTCCTGGAATCTAGGAAAGTAGGGAATCTTTCCTGTGTAGAAAAAAGTCTGTTCTTTTGATCTGTATCAGTGCATTGCATCCTATTTAAAGTGTGGTGCTAAGCATTCACTTTCAGTTTACTCAGTATTTTGTCCCTAAAATCACTTGTATATCACAGCAAAAGTCTATGCATTGGGAATACATCCTTTTCATCCTTGTTTCCTCAGGAGCCTGAGCCTTCAGCTCTGAGAGGACCATTCTACTCTAAAGCTGCATCTACATTGCCAGATGTAGTTGCACTCTGCATAGACATTGAGTTTGCTTTAATTTAGCTATGATGGCACTGAACCCACAATGAACTGAGTTTCAGCGAGGCAGTCTGGATATTTCTGGAGTGGCTTGAGTTCCTGTCATTGCTAACTGCTCTGGTTAGCTTATCTAGACACACCAACTGCAGAACCTTCAGCTACATTTCTGGAGAGTCATGGAGATGTGTCTGGTGCTGGGGCTCTATGAACTGCCCCCATCTTCCTCAGCACTGCACAAAGTCGCTGTGCTTATGCCCTGACTCTCCTGCAGACTCAGCAGAGTTTGAGGAGGGACTGTAGTCACTTTTGTTTTTTACATCAACACAACAATGATTAACTAAGAGTTTGGTGCCAGCCCTTAGGAGAGAGCAAATCCTGGTTCTGGAAAGCGAAGGAAGTCTGCTGTTAGCAAAAAAATAAAAACCACCCAAAAATCCTTCTCCTGCTGAGTTCAGTCTTTGTGATCCCAAGATGTCCTGTGTTTGCCTGACCAGTATCCCACCTCCCATTACTCCAGATCTGACCTTCCTATTGTTTTACCTGGTTCCATAAAACTCTGACATTTATGTTACCTGGGAGAATTACATGTTAGTCAGTTCACTCCTAAGTTCATGAACAAGGCAGTGACTGCTTCTACCTAGAAACACAAATGGGTTACAGAGTCATACAGAAGAATTTGGACTCTGAAGTTCAGGGATATTTTAACAGTGAGATGATGTCTTATATCTGGGATAAGATGCAAAGTCTCTGATGATTTTTTTTCCATTTCCTTGTGTGAATCAACCTAGGTGCCAGACCTCATGTCAAT
The DNA here is from genome assembly GCA_013400515.1 of Erpornis zantholeuca. Taxonomy (NCBI): domain Eukaryota; kingdom Metazoa; phylum Chordata; class Aves; order Passeriformes; family Timaliidae; genus Erpornis; species Erpornis zantholeuca. The sequence goes on along the minus strand of VZTN01030587.1, from coordinate 96,064 downwards.
TCCCAAGAAAACACATAATTCCAGGACACAGGTAGGATATGTCTCCTGTCTGCCTCTCCTCTTACAAATTAGAGGGCTTCAGCCTCTCCTGTGCCTGAGCCATGTTAATGTTGCAGATGCAGGATGGGGAAGATAGTAAAAAGTAAAAAGAAATGTACAGAGAGGCAAACATGACAAGCAGAAAGGCAGAGAAAAGAGAACAAAGAAGCTGGACAACAAAAAGGAGACTATGACTAGGGAAAGGAGAGACTTAAATCATGAAAGGAGAGGAACATTGGAGGTTTTGGAAGGAGAAGTGCCTCTGGTTCTATTTTAAGTTCCTTGTAGTCTGAGGTAATTTGTTTTCTTTTTGACCTGACAGCTAGAGGAGGTGGTTTTCCTGCATGTCCTGATCCACATTGGAGACAATGTGCTTTTTGAGGGTCACAAGAAAGTTCTGGTCAAACCCCAGAAGAATATAATTCTGATAGAGACAGACAAGGGCTTATACAAACCGGGAGAAACAGGTAAGGGAAATGGGGAGGGAAGGGTCAAGGTAGCAGCCACACCTGGAGGGAAGATTTCACTGCGTGCAGCAAGCTAAGGTCATTGGAGATGGAAGAAAGCAGATCTCTATCATCCAGTGTTTCGAGGAACAGTCTGGGTCAGGATGTTACCCTCCAAGGTGTGTTACACCAAATTCCCAGCCTGCAGCTCCTGGGTGTTGTTTTAGTGTCACATCTCTAGTGACACCTAAAGGGAAAGCCAGGACTCTCCAGGACACCAGACAAGCTCTTTTTTGAAGACTGTTGCTCATATTTGAGTAAAGCCTAGAGTGACAGTTCCAAGCTGTAGAATTGCAGAGAGTCATCCCACAGTCTCCACAGTATCAATGGACTGCAGACAGTAGCTACACACAACCCCACTGATTACCCTAGCTTTGTCATCTTTCTAGATAAAGGCAGTGGGTTTCTGCACCACACAGCTGCATATAAGCCTCCAAGACAAAGCCCTCTGGGGTGGGAGATGCTGGGGAGGGCTGTCTGGGGAAAGACCTGAATATTTCTGAGGCAAACAGAGAGACACAGATATTGGAGCACAGAAAAGGAGAAGCAGGCTTGTGCAAGGACATGTTGCAGCCAGAATGCTTTACTATGTTTTTCTTCATATCTACAGTGAAATTTCGAATTGTGAACCTTGATGAGAACCTTAAGGTCATTAAAAATGAGGTGAGTATCACCTTGTGCCTTTCTAGAAGTAGGAGCTTCCATGTGAAACACATTGAGAGGCTCATGAAAGAGTCATCTCCTTTCATGCCTGTTGAACCATAAGAACAAATTGTCTTTGGAGGAAACCACTCATCCACTGGTACCTTGGAGAAAGACCAGTGTAAGCTGGCACAGAGGGAGGGGTACTGTGGGGTCTGGAGGGGGCACACATTTCTGGTCAGGGACCCACGTCAGGCAGCACATTTGCTGTTTTACAAAACTGAGATTGTGTTTCTCTTGTTTTTACAGTATTCCCAGATATGGCTGCAGGTAAGTGACAAAGACGTGACCAAAGGGATATGTCTGTCTCTTCCATTGTGATCTTTCACTTCCAGAGTTGTGCCACAAATGTAACTTCATAAGGTTGTAGTTCAGCTGAAGGTTTTTTTACGTGGTCAGCCTGGATTCTTCGTTCAAACCATGTGTATCTCCGTGTTTCACATAGCTCAGCTAGAGGCAGGGCAGTACTGAAGCTTTGCCCAACACCCTGACTGCACAGAGCACAGTAGACAGGGACACAAACTCAATAGATGCAGCACAGCTGCTTCTCCTTCCCATGGTGTTATGATGCTGCCACTTCCCAGCAGCTTTACTCTTCCTGGCAGCCTCTGTAATTCCAAAGCTTACTAAAATAATACTGCAGGGAAGTGAAGGTATCTCTCCTGGCCATCTGGAATCTTCTCTGCTGGGTCAAGGCATAGTGCCTTCTTGTGCCTGAGTATGGTTGGGCCTGCCAGGTGCATGTGCTCCCAAGGGGACTTGGTGACTCTGCATGTCCTTTCCCAAACAGGATCCCAAATACAACCGTATTGCTGAGTGGCTGAATGTAAAGTCAAATCACGGCATTGTGGATCTGTCCTTCCCCCTGGCATCCGAAGCTTCCCTTGGGAAGTATACCATCTCAGTGGAGCAGGACATGGCTCAAAAAACCTTCAGCGTTGAGGAATATGGTGAGGTTTGAACATCAGAGGGGAGGGAAAAGCAGTGTGGGTAGCTGGAGGAGGGAGCATGTTGATGCAGCTGTGTTCATCCCACCTTTTGCCTTGGGAGAGCAACAGAGTAGGGACAAGGATGGATGGGTCTGTGTCACCCTCTTCTAGGCTAGGTTTGCCATCCACTTCAGTCAGCTGCTATAATGGGAAGTGGGATCATGTATTGGTCCCATTAATTTGCATTAGTAAAGACAAAACCCTGTGCCATTTAAGTGTTTAAGCTTGACTGAGCTGGAGTAGAAAGCAGTCCCATGTACAATTGTAGCAGCAAATACAGCGTGGTGTGGCTGGAGGGAGTAAGCCAACTGGACTGCAGCTATAACACACTTTCTGTCAGTGTCCGTACTCATCCATACCATCCACTGTTTTTTTCCCCCATCCTTGTCTTACTCTCTTCCATAAAGTGCTGAAAAAATTTGAGATGAAGATTGAGCACCCTCCACATATCACTGCAGCAGATGAAGAATTTCAGCTGGAGGTCTGTGGCAAGTGAGTACATGATACCAGTGTGATCTCTGCCCTTTGACTCCACCATCACCTCCAGATTGCTCATAAACAAGAAGTGGTCTTCTGCTGGTCAATATGATCTTTTTGCATCATCCTGTCAGATGATGCATACAGATCACTCTGGAATGGGCTCCTTCTCACACCTGGTCACTTACTGTGTGGCTAAAGGACACTAAGGATGCTGGGTATAATGGGTAGAGAGGGATGCAAAATTATTTCAAAGCATGAGCAAACAAGGTACAAAGCAAAGCTCTCCAGGCTCCACTTCCCCTGATGAGGATGGGAGGTGTCCTAGATCACTATTTCTGCTGACAGTCAGCAGGCTGTCTTTTGGTGAATGTTTCTCTCTTTTGATGTAGGTACACTTATGGGAAGCCTGTTCAAGGGAAAGTAGAAATTACTGTTATGACATTCTCCCAGGCCCTGGAAGGCAATTTTATGAGCTCTGCGATTCAGAAGCAAAACAGCTGGGTAGGTAAACAAACAGGAGAGCGAAAAGTATCATGTGCTGGAAAAGCATTTCTGCCCCCTTAACCTGCCCCAGTGCACCTCAGATGGGCACCAGCCTGTTTAGTCTGGTGTCTTCCCAGTTGCTGGGCATGATCAGACCATCGATTCCTCTCCCTGTAACCCTGTGGCTTGAATTTCTGCTCTAGCTGCCCATACCTGACTCTGTGCTTTGGGAGAAGGGGTAAGCTATGGGCAGCAGTGGTGCCTGGGACCTTTCCCAAGGGTCTGTATCATATTGGATGCAATCAGATCACCCCATCAGGTGGAGCTATTCAGCCCTGTGACCACTCCCACCAGTAAGCAGGCTATCAGAGCATCACATGGGCTGTGGATCCATGCCCTGTTTCTTGCTCTGTCCCTGCACAATGGGTCATCTTAAGCTTGCTGATGTCTGGTCTGAAATTATGTCCATTGCTGTGTCCCATCTGTGTCCATTATATATTTGTGGTTAAGCTTCACATTTGTTTTTTTTCCCACGGGTTTCAGATGCAGCTCTTTTGGCCTGAGAGCCACAGGAAAATATTTCTAAATGTCAGACCAGCCAGCAATGAGCCAGAATATAAAAATCTAGCTGGATCTCTGCATCTTTTAAAATGCACTCCAGCTGGAATGCTGTGCAGTCTTAGCTGTACAAAACACCAGCTGAATGCCAGCTCCACATGGCATGTAAGAGGCCCTGGAAGGTCCTGGGGAGCGCTTCACAGGCGTGGCTAGAAACACTGCCCATACCCGGGCTCTGCCCCAATGCTTGGCAAAGCTCTTACCATCTGTACCTGGCAGGATGCCCGTGTTTAATATGGCCATGTCACAGGAATGGTCATGTTGGGAAAGCCACACTGTCAGGCTTTATTCATCAGGGCCATAGCATTTCAGGGGGACCTTTAGCTTACATAATGAAATTCATGATCTCTCAGCTACGGGATTTGGGCTGAATCCAGTCTCCTGAGTTTGTCTGTGGCATTATTAACCCTCATGTGATTTGCCTTAAGTACTTCCTTTTTTGCCACTTTTTTGGTGGCTGTTTAATCCAAGTATACTGATTTTCTTTTCTGCCTAAGGTATCCATGATGGGTTTCTGCAGTTAGGATTTTTGAGCTTTCTTCTGTTCCAGAAATATCTGGAAGTACTTCTTTAGGATTGCCTGGCATCTATGGAACAGTTTGTCTTCCTCCATACCACGCTCTTTCTCTCTGTTCTCCTCTCTCTCTGCAGACAAATAAGGATGGCTGTGCTACTTTCACAGTGAAGACAGAAGCTCTGGAAATAAATGAAGCTGACAGACTCATAATTGCAGAAGGAAAAATGGTGGAAAATGGAACAGGTACTGGATAATATGTGGAGCATTCTCTTATTCACAGGCAACATTTTTGGTTTTGTTTTTCTGTGGCAGTGGAATTTCTTTTGAAAAAGTAATTTGAAGGTTCCAAATCTTCTGTCATGGTAATAGTCTCTATTCTAGTACCTCTTCCATCTGTTTTCACCAGATTTCCCAGTCCTCTCCACAGTTCATCTCCCTTAGCATATGTATAACTTTTTAGTGATTGGCTGGACACCAGGGTGTTCCTCAGCCAGTTGCAAACTGCTGGGCTGTTCATAACTAAACAGCCATCTGGTTGTCCTTTATCTTCAAAAAGCATAAACAAATAAACATTTAAATAAATACTAATAGGCAATGATGCATCATATAATGAAGTAGGAATCCCAGAAATCTTGAGGGAATCATATCCTAGAGGAATGTATTTTCTCTCCTAAATTTAGAGCTTGTAGATGTTGTAGGTAGTGTTGAAGTGCCTTTTTGTCTTCTGCTTCCCTAAGAGCACTGCTTAGGATTCAACAGATTTTTCATCTCCCCACCCAGGAGCGCTTTCTGAGGAAACAGCTCAAATTCCTGTGGCAACGACAATGAAATCTGTAGAGTTTATCAACCTCCATTCATTCTACAAACGTGGGATACCATACACAGGGAAGGTAACACTCATGGATCCCCTCTCTGCTGAGAATATGCCATAGATGTAACCTTTTGCAGTTCAAAAGCAACAGTCTCCAGGAAAGTAAATGCTGCTCTGCTGGCACCCAGACACCAGGAGTGAAGCCTCCTGTAGAAGAAATTTTTTGTCCCCATACTATCCTAGTATATTTCCTGGACTGGAATTCTGGGGCCAGCTGCAGTTTCTGGAGGCTTCCCCAGGAGCAGCTCCTGAAACTAGTCTGTGCATATGGGATGGGGGTGGCGTCAGCAGGCACGTAACATTCCCTTTGGACAAATGCTCATGGTAACTTGACAGAAATCTCTAAAGACTTGCATATCAGTTCACTGGCAGTCATTTCTGACTCAGCTCCCCTGGGTGATGCTAGGACTGCTGCCCTGGGGCTAGAAATACTTTCACCTGGGCCAGTACTGACCCCAGCATGGAGGGTGAGGAACAGTAAGAGTTAAGTTGCTGGAGAGAAAGCTCTTTCTGATCATCAAAGATCCTGCAGCAATGTGCAATAAGCAGCTCAGAATCTGAGGAATTCACTTTTTCCCCCAATAGAGGTGTCTCATTTGCCTGTATTACCATTTTGTTCCAATCCTGAACAGCTTCAAATTACTGGTTTTGTGTATTTATTGGACTTTTATTTGGATTCTTCCAACTGGTTTGAAAGCTAGAAGGGCTGAGGGAACCCAGTGATAGAAGCAATTAATATTAAGCACTGGCAGTGCCTCAGAGTCTGGCACAACGGGTATTAACTTCCCTCCCTTCCCTACAGATGTTATGCCGCAGTGCAAAATCTCCCCTGAGAAATGAAACAGTCCATCTAATAGTCGACGTCAATGATGAGGAGACACATCTGTCATTCCTCACAGATGAGAAGGGGGAAGCTCACTTCACACTGGATACCACCAGCTGGAACAGCACGATGGTTTCTCTGAGGGTGAGTATCAGCCACACCACAAAAATCTTTTGGCTGGTGTGGGGTGCGTCCCAAGAAAAGGCAAAAGAGGAAAAATGAGATTGTGGTCAAATCAACTAGGCTTAGATTTTTGCTAAGACTTTGTGAGAGAAAATCTTGTAAGAGACTTTAAAATGACATTTCAACAAATTATTTTAAGCATGCAGGTGTGCAGTCTGCCACCAGCTCAGGTGATAACAGAGTTTCAGTGGGTGTACAAGTTCCCTTGCATCACTTGACACTAATTGTATTGCCACCTTGTATTTATGTGCTTGAAGGGTACCTACAAACCTCCAACAGACGACAGTCCATTCTCTCTTGAAAGTGGAATAGAGGACAGCTTCCACTGGCTGAAACCTTTCTACTCTGAGAGCAACAGTTTCCTTGAAATCAAGGCCAAGGATTACGTGATGTCCTGTGATCAAGAGCAGGAAGTGCAGGTGGATTATATCCTTTCCCAGAATAAACTCAGCTCTGAAGACCACATTGATTTCTACTACTTGGTGAGCACAGAAGACAGATGATTCTCAGGGCAAGGTTATGCTTGGTGGCATTTTACCCTTTTCTCAGTGCATAGAGATATTCAAAAGAAGGGTAATGCTACTCCTATACAGTCAGTTTGTGACTTCTCTTCTGTCCAAACCTTCACCTGCTCTCCAGTTCCTGGACCTGCTCCTAGTCCCCAGCTGTGTTGCTTTGTTATCCGTGTCATGACCTAAGCTTGGGCGATAGATGGCTGACATTTGCTCTACCTTCTCTCATGTCCACATGGATGGCAGTGGAGGGCTAGCCTGAACTCTGCCCAGAAGGTGTGCCCCAGATGTTTGTCTGCATCTGGGGCAATCTGTCTGAGAACTAAGAGGCAATCTCTGGGGCAGCTGACATCCCCCCACCTGTATCTTTGCAGGGAAAAGCTTGGAAGGCCCTTGCACGGGGCCTGGATGCACACCAGAGCTATGTAATAGTGTTTTGATGAAGTCCACTCTCAAGAAAGTGAGTCATAGCAAGGGTGTGACTGCAGCCTTGGTTACTGAACCGGATTCGCTCGTACAATCAAAAAGTACTGTATCCTAGTCATGCAAAAATCTGAGTTCCCTGGGTCTTTAGAGCAGCTGCCTGTGGTTTCAGAAGTACCTCTGGCTTTCCAAGCAGCCGCACCTTCCCATGGCGTAGCCAACACCTCTCAAGTCCTACTCAGCTATACCAACACCATCTCTGCTGCAGAGCTCTGGAAATCATGTCCTGATGGAAGAACTTCTGGGGCAACGTTTGTCAGAAGTCATTCTCTCTTTTTGTATTCTTTTCACACTCTCCTCACTCTCTCAGAATTCAGACCCTTGAATGGGGCTTCTCTTTGCTCTTCAGGTGATAGCAAAAGGCAAGATCCTTTTCAGCAGACAGAAGAAGGTGCCGATTACCCAGCACGAGAGTGAGTAAAAACATGAGAAGTGCCCCATAACACAGCCCAGAAAACTGACCCCTCTCCAGTGAGTGTGTCTGCAGATGTTATTCTTATCCACTGGTGGGAAATGTTGAACTGAGTTTTAGTGGTGGTCCTCCTCCTAAGACCAACACAATCTCCTCTCAATTCAGTGTCTTTCTAGGCAACTGTCCTCCTTCTGTCTTGTCTAATTGATCTAATATCCAATCCTGTGACTTTGCTTCTAATTTGTACCTTTGGAGAAAGAAACGGCTGGTATGCTTGGTTTACTGTTAATTTGTGACATTGTCTGTGCGGGGTGTTCTTATCTGCAGGTAGAAATTATGAGGTCTCCTCTTTTGGTTCTTAAATGTGTCCTGCTCCAGTGAGCTGATGTGTTTGGATGTTGTCCCTCTCTTCCTTGCTGCTATCAGATCTGCAAGGCTCCTTCTCATTGACTCTGCCTGTTGGCAATGACTTCCTGCCTGACATCAACCTTCTGGTGTATGCGGTCTTCTCGGATGGAGAGGTGGTGGCTGATATGGAGCAGTTTGAAGTAGAAAAGTGCTTTAGAAATAAGGTGAGCAGAAATCACACAAGGAATGTGATAGCATCGTTGGTGTGCCCTGGCCTGCTGTGGTTCCTGGTCCTGTTTTACCCTCATCTGAATGGTGTAAGCTGGATATACCAGCTTAATGGATAGACACAAAACCAGATGCACAGTATTTTTGGCTGGGAAACAAGAGAGGTAACCTCCTTATCCCGGAATTCCTAGTCCTGCTCTCCACAACACCAAGTGGCAAGCTTTGCTCAAGGAGTAAACCAGGTCCCCTCATACCCTGTTTTGTCCCCCCATTCCCCATTACTGACTTGAGAACATGCTGTCCCTCATACGCTCCCTAACACAGAAGAGATGCCTGTCTGCTTAGCTCTCTGTCATAGTTTGGGGTCAGAGGCTGGTGGATGTGTGGTGGTAGAGGAATTCTGGCTAGTGCTGTGTGCACTGCAGCCTCTTCAACCTTCCCAAGGGATTTCCAGGATGGCCTGATTCAGTACCTCATCCCCTTTCCTTACCTTATTCAAAGTCTTTGCCTCTGCTACCCACACATACAAGAGTCACAGGTCCCACTCTCCAAAACTAAGCCCCCAGATCCTGTCTTCTTTTGCAGGTGGCACTGGAATTCTCACACAAGGAGGAAGTCCCAGGATCCAACGTCAGACTGAACCTCAAGGCTGCTCCAGGGTCCCTGTGCTCTGTGAGAGCTGTTGACAAGAGCATCCTCCTGAAGAAGAACAAAACCCTAACAGCAGACAGCGTGAGTGCAGCCTGCCATGTCCAACCCTCTAATGTCTGCCTGCCTTCTGCCTCCAAGCATGGGTGGGAGGAAGCCCACAGTACATCCCAGGACAGCTGTAGTGTTAGGTGGCTGCCCTGCCATTCCTCTTCCTCAGCCTCTTCTGAGCAGCTATGGGGTGATCATGTTCCTCACCATCAGCTCTGTGCTGTGAGCCCTTGCCTGAAGGGTGGTAGGCAGGGAGAGCTGCTTCAAGGAGATTCTGGTGCTTTCTGCTTGGAGGGAGAGTGCTTAGCAGCTTTCCTCACATCCACATCTCTGCCCTACCATCTTCCACCAGCCAGCAAGGTTGAGCCTTTAAAATGGAATTTTGCCCTGGCAGGGTCCTCCTATCCCTCTGCCCCAGCCACTGTTGAATTATAACCATAATCAGTGGGTCTGAGAAGTTCTTTAGAAAATGGTAGCTAGAGGAGAGGACCCAGAGCACACAGTGGCTGGTGAAAAGTGGTCAGTATTTTGTCAGCACTCAGGGGGATCCTGAGGATCAGAAGTGTTGGAGGCACCTTAAAGGAGCTGTGTGTTTCAGAGGAATGAATTATAAACTTGATGCAGAAATACTGCAAAAATTGAAGATCCTAACATAAATCCACAAGATGTACCAGAGATAATAAAAGGTGTATGCCTCATGCAAAGTTGTAAGTTAAATTATAGCAGTCCAGCATGTTACAAAGAAGCCTAGCCAAATCCAGGGGGATGTAGTACACCTGTTGAGAGGGCTCACAGTGTGATCTGGTGTTCCATTTCATAGGGATGCTGTCCTAGTGCAGAGCACTGGCATAATCCACTAACAGGTATTTAAAGTGGTAATCCTTAAATATGTAGGTCAGATGTGCCAATGCCTTGTGTTTAAACTGAATCATGCATTTTTATCCTAATTTTGCACCCTAGTGTTGAAAGGCTTGAACTGTTTGGGAGATTAAAAGCTGCTTGTCTACATCCACTCCTTGGATATATGTTCTTCAGTATATATTATCCTATATATGCCCTTTATATTATGTTCTTTAGTATAAGCTGGGCCACTGCCAACTTCCTCAGCTGCAAAGCTCTGCAATACGTAAGGGAGGGCTACAACCCAAAAGTTTGACCCATACACATGCTTGTTGGCCAGCTCCTTTTGAAGCCCTCTGTTTCTCCACTGCAGTTGACTGAGGAAGTTTTTGATGACGGCTTCGTGGTTGGAGGACGAGGCTTGCCTTACCGCTTGGAAGACTTTGAGGCATATCCCTGTCTGCCCCAGCAGCCCAGCCCCCACAAAAAGGCTCGGATGGGTGCACCATGGTACCAAAGTGAGGCTGACGTCTATAATCTGTTTAAGGTGAGTGCCTACACCTCCTCTAAACATTTCCTGAGCTAGTGGGTTCCAATATGCTGTCCTGAATGCCTACAAGAAGTCGTCTGTTCTTTGTTGTTCAGTGTAGCCACACTCATCTGGGGACGATGGGGAAAGCTGAGTAGGCATAGTACAGATCACCTGATTTGAGAAAGATAAACAGTGTAAAAATGAACAAATTTACTTTAGGCTACCATAACTAGAAAGGGGGAGTGGCAAGAATACAGCAGTAACACCTGAGCACCTCACCATATTGTGACCAATCACCACTTGGCTATTATTTTATTTACAAACTACTTTACTCTGTGTTTCACTGTGTGTCTCCTTAGCTTATCCTTAAAGCAGTTTTGATAAAAGGAAGTCTTTCACAATTTGGCTTTATAGCTAACTGTCAAGACAAACAATGAAATAAACTAATGCGTTAAGAAGTATGATACTGTTAACATGTCTCCTAACTGAAATGCAAGAAGTGCTGCTTCTGGCAGAATGCTCTTTCAAAAAATATATACAAGTAGAAGCACCTTAAAATAGGAGAAGAGGGTAACAACATACTGAAAACAACCCAACATGTAGTCTGAATTGCATGGGTTTCTTAAGCTGATGGAACTCTACCCTACAGATACAGACCCTGATTCCCTTCAAAAGGCATGTTACTGTGCTGTCTCCTAGATGGTTATTCCTTAGACTTGTGTCATTGCTAGGGTCTGGCCTATGAAGTGCAGATCTAGTTGAAATCTACTTGTATGAGAAGCAATAGTTGGTCCCAGTATTCCTCAGAAACTGGTTTCCATTCCTCATGCACCGGTCAGAGCCTGAGCCTGTAAGATTATGCATATAAATACAAACAAACAGCATTTAAAAGTGTTTTGCCACTAGCCCCCAGCCCCCATTTGACACCCAAGATCACAAGAGAGTTTCAACATTCCTTGTTCCCTCTTATTTATCAATGATTTGCTGTCTGTACTATTTTCCCAGACACTGCGCATGAAAATATTTACCAACGCTAGAATCAAGAAACCTGTTTCCTGTGTGCGTCCGGACTTTGAGAAAAAGATATATCTGAGGAAAGATATGGTTGGTAAGGAACAGACATGCCCATCTCCTTGAGTGAAGGGGCTCCCCTCTCCCAGTTCTGGCCAGCCTGCAGCTGAGACACCTGACCCCATCCTGCTGCATTTCTTGACTGTCTGTGAGGGCAATAAAGCTTGCATCCATTTCAGTGGACCTGATTTACAAATCACAGGTAGAAGCTCAAATCTCCATGCTTTCTTGGTGTCCCTGTGCTCAGTGTTTGTCATATAAAATGTAGTGTGCTCTCTGCCAGCACTTTCACAGATCATTTAAAGGAGTGTGACTCCATTTTAGCTTGCTGTCTCTCCCTGGATCCAGACCAAATTTGGATCTGACAGACTGAGCCTTGGGCTAAACTCTACCCATCTCTGTCTCCCTAAAGCTGTGTTCCCCAAAGATACCCACACTGTGTCATATTCTCATGGAAACACCAGCCCTGTCCACTTTTGTTCTGTGTCACAAGACATTTGTGTTAGATTGCCTAGAATGAAGAGCTAGTTTCACCTGTAGTTACATATGTTGTTTTCTGAGGTATCACTTGCTTTTTACCAGGCAGCCCTGCTATCCCTGCTAATTCTGAATCTCACTCTGCTGACAAGGAGAAGCCAAAACCACGGACACTTTTCCCAGAGACCTGGATTTGGGATTTAGTCTCTGTCGGGTTGGTAACAGCCTCTGCCTTCCTTTCCCAGGGACACTCCTGGAGTATTCTGACTGCTTCTAAGAAAGTCCTCCTCTTCTGCTTCCTAATGTAGGGGCGATGGAGAAGTGTCTCTCCAAGTTGCTGTACCTGACACCATCACAGAATGGAATGCCAACACCTTTTGTGTTGCCGATACTGGCTTTGGTTTCTCGTCTCTGACCTCTCTTAGGGTCTTCCAGCCTTTCTTTGTGGATGTATCACTGCCATACTCTGTGATCCAAGGAGAGACTTTCAGCCTAAAAGCCACTGTCTTCAACTACCTCAAGGACTGTATCCAGGTGAGTTCCCCCAAGTGAGTTCCCGCAGTTACACAGCCTCTGTCAGAACAAAATCTTGAGCCCAAAGGCATGCTTTGAGCTCCTCAGGAGCCCTAGATGCTGGCATTAGGACCATAAAGCACAACCTTGCACTTTATGACCTTTATGTACTTTATGACTTTATTTGCTGCTTGGTGCAGTGCCTGTTACTAACACTAACCCAATGTGTGCTTGTACATCCAACCACGCTCAGGTCCACACCACCCTCACAGAGACCCCAGAACTAAAGGTGGAGGCCTGTCCAAGCTGCCAGTTCACCAGCTGCCTCTGTGCCAACGAAGCAAAAACCTTTGTGTGGAACGTGACGGCAACCAGGCTGGGTGAGGCTGGGCAGAGGGATGTGTGGCAGCTTGTGGGAGGAGGGGTGGAATTTGCCTGCGTCTGCACGTCTGGATCTAATGCTTGCACGTGCAGCTGTCTGCTGCAAGTGCTCAGCAAGGTGCCCCTGTGCTCCCTGCAGGCAGAGTGAACGTCACCGTGAGCAGCGTGGCAGACGAGTCACACAGCCTGTGTGGTAACAGGATTGCTGTGACACCTTTGCAAGGACGGAGAGATGCAGTGATAAAACCTCTGCTTGTGAAGGTTGGTCACATCTCAGGGTGGAGAACCCCTGGGGACAGGAGTTTGTCCCCTGGGCAGTCAGCAAGATGCTAAGAGTAAGCTTAGCCCCTTCTTGGACATCAGACAAACTTGCTAAGGCAGGGTGACTTCCTTTCCTGTCTTCCCTACCTGAACTACTCTTTTTCCATCTGCAGCCAGGAGGTGTCCTACAGGAGAAGACCCAAAATGCCTTTCTCTGTCCTGCAGGTAGGGGACAAAAATTCCTGACTGCCATTGATCATGAGACGAGGATAGAAGGGACAGGGTTACTGCAAATACCCAGAGGTGGGGGGGAATTAATCAGAGTGCAAGCACTGGTGGCACCCTCCCTGCCTCGGAGAACTACTATAATTTGTCCATGCCAATCTTTTACCTGCCAAAATTTCCTGTCTTGAGGCATTTGTTTGCAAGTCTTGGCTCCTGTGACTTGATGTCACATTACACTTACCTGGGTCTTCTTGGATGTTACACTTGTATGAATGGCTTCTTCCACGGGATAAATGTCTGGGTTCTGCCTTCCTCAGATAACACCATCTCTGAAGAGTTCTCCCTGACTGTGCCTGCAGAGGTGCTGGAGGGATCTGCCCGAGTCACGTTCTCTGTGATTGGTGAGAAAGGCTTTCCCTGCTCCTGGGTCGGCAGTGAAAAAATCTTGCACAAATCTTTGGCTTTACTGATGCATTGACCCAGCTCCTGATGAGATCATCTGTAAAGGGTGTGATGTTGGCCTCAGAAATGTGGATCAAGTAATCCTTTCCAGTATTTATTCCTCTCATAAGGAATGATTCTAGGTGATACCGAAGTGTCTGGGGGAAAAGGCACAAAACAGGATATTCTCTCTGACTTCTGTCAGTGCCATCTGCTTAAGCGAACCAAAACCATACCTGCAGATTTCCACCTTCTTTGCCTCTGTAATTCCTTTCCCACCTTGGTGTCCACTCAGGAATGACAGCTCTTTATCTTCCTTCACACCTCCACAAGCTTCCCTTCCTCCTCCTAGAACCATGATGACCTCCCTTTCTGTGCTGGCCTAATGTAGGAGGGGTCACCAGAAATCTCAATCAGGTCTGTTCAGTCAGGGACTGGCTCTTTTCTAGGATCTTAGTAGAGTCTAGGGAAGGCGGCAGTCCCTTTGTTTCACACTGCTCAGTGTCTGTGCTTTTCCTTTCTCCTGTCTCTCCTCTCAAATGTAAGGTGACATCATGGGTCCAGCACTTCAGAATTTAGACCAGCTGCTAAGAATGCCTTTTGGCTGTGGTGAACAGAACATGGTCCAGTTTGCACCAAACATCTTCGTACTCCAGTACCTGAATAAGACTAAACAGCTGAACCTAGAAATTAAGGATAAAGCACTGAAATTTCTGACAACAGGTAAGCATTGTCCTTCTTCCTTCCGCTGCAAAATTAAGCTGCTCTAAATCAAGAGTGTGGGGCATGGGTCTGGTAGGGAGCTGAAGTGCAGGAGTGGGAGCAACTGCCAGAGTTTTGACAAAGGAAGGTATCACAGAGAATAGGGAAATGTGTCATGGAAAGAAAAGTTTCTGAAGGAAGCACAACTTCCGGCTCTGCCAGAAACTGAAGTACTAAGTCCGCTTTTTTGAGAAAGGTGTAGGTAATTAGTGATTTCTATCATTATGTGATGCCTGTTTGTTCCCTTATCAGTCCAAGGATGACAGAAGCACCTTGTGAAAATAGGGCATCAGCTGCTATTACATGGAATAAAGAGTGGCCTTTGGGAATAGATAGAAGTTCAGTAGTTTAGTGTTTCCCCATGTTTTAGAAAACATATTTTGGGAGCATGTCAGTTCTCTCCAGTATAATCTGAATTTAATAGAGTGCCAGTGTCTGTGTCTCATGTTGTAACGTGCCTTGTATTTCAGCCCGCCAGTCTCCTTGTCTGGACAGGATTTGACTCCTTTTCTTTCCCCCTTTTTCTCTGGTACTGCATGCATGTACTGAGAACAGGTACATGTATCTGGGAGAGGGGTGCCTACCCAAGAGAATGGTGGTGGCAGAGAGGAAAGACAAAGAGTAAATAATAAGGTCATGAGGAGAGTGAGGGAGAGCAAGCAGATACAGACAGCATTCTGCCCTCAGAGTTCAAAGGCATGTCCTTGTTGCTTCCTGTACATCCCATAAAAAGTGCTTTGTTAAGTCCCAACAGAGCCAGGAGAAGTGCTGAAAGGCAATTAGGGTTTCATTTGTGTCCCCTCTAGGGAAAGCCTTCCTCCTCACTTCTACCACTCTTTTTATTCACAGCAAGGCCCTTGAGGGCTCCCTGGCTCCCTGGCTCCCAGGCCCTCCCTGAGGGCTCCCCACATGGGGAGCCCTGAGGTGGCTGAGCATGTCACCCTTCTGCAAAACAGCAGGGCAGATACCCCCAGCACTTGCTCCAAACAGCTCCAGCAGGCAGAGCAGCCTCAAGGACATTTCAGCAGTGCTGTTCTACTGCTTCTTGTCATGCTGCTGCTGTGGGATGTAGGGGGAACTGGGGTTGGTGTGCTTCCCTCAGTAGCTCTGACTGTGGGACCTGGTGAAGCCTCTTGCTGTGTGAAGCCATCTTCCCATGGCAAGGACACAGCTTAAGATGCTCACAATCAGCCACGTCCTGTTGTGACAGGTTACCAGCGTCAGCTGCTCTACAAACATGACGATGGCTCCTACAGTGCCTTTGGGAAAGGTGATGAGCAGGGCAACACATGGTGAGTGACCAGAATTGCTATTGTCATCCTACACCTGTCCTTGCTGGTTCATCTCCTGGCTGTGACATGGGATTCCTCCATATCTGCTCACAGGCTGACAGCTTTTGTGGCCAGGTCCTTTGGACAAGCCAGCTCTCACATTTACATCGACAAGGACCACGTGCACAGTGCTCTGCTCTGGCTGCAGAAGCACCAGCTGCCCAGCGGCTGCTTCCAGAGTGTAGGGAAACTCTTCAACAATGCCCTGAAGGTATGGCTGCCAGACATGGGAGGGGGAGCAGGAGGAACACAATGTGAGGCACAGGGTTGCTTCCTCAGGATTTTCCACTGTCAACAGCAGCACAAAGCAATGTCCCCATGGCCTAGCACAGCTAAGGCATCTTCCCACGGCAGAACGAAGAACATGGCCTAAACCAGCAGTCATTTCCTCTGGGTGAGGTTTTAGACTCTGCTAGGCTTTCTTAATTTTTACTCTAGCCAAAAGACAACACACCTAATTGTGCCAAGGCTCTACAAGGGCACAAGGAAATGAGAAATACTTCTATATTTTAGTGCTTCTCTAGAATACCCTGGCTAGATTCTCCCTCTTCTCATACCTTACAGTGCAAAATACTCTATGTGCTCTAATATAGGATTGTCTGAGGAAACAGTTGTCCCTCCACTGCCCCAAAAATATGACTTCTTCTGGAGCTTGGCATCCCCCAAATGATCCCTGCAGTGTAGCTGGAAATACACCAAACTCTTGGTGAGCATGCCCTAGAGGTACCTAAGGTACTGAACAGTGCATGTGCAGTATGGCAATACATGGGTTTATCGCTTTTGTAAAGCTATGAATAATTCACACTGGTCAGATTGCAAAATTGCCCACATTAAATACAAGGCAGATTTATGAAAGAAAACAGGCTGCTACATTAGTAAAGCAAAGGGTTACACTTTTTTTTCCTAAAATTTGGATGCAGTACAAAATAAAACCAGAGTTTACATGTAGACTGTTCATCCTTGTCTGACTGTCATTACTTTCCCAGTTTGAGCTTTCTATCTGAACAGAACTTTTTGGAATAGGTTTTGCACCCCCACCTGCCTCACACTCATAAATTTTCTTCTATTCAGTGTGAATGATGCTTCTTAGCATCTTAGCCCAATTTCCCCCTCTTATTTTAGATGTATTCGTCTCATATCTGAGGATGTAAGCAGAACTTCCCCAAGAATGGCTATCTTCTGAGGTGAAAAGAGGCTCCTGAAAGCCTGTTTAACACATATTAACCTGTAGCTTCTCAAAGTCAGATGAATTATATGTAAGCTTCCACAACTTCTTGTATGCAAATCCTGCATCATAAAAACTTTATTCAAGTTGTAGCATATTTAATAAAATAAATTGTTTAACAGTTTGCTTCATGCCTTTCTATGAGAAGGGATGTCTAGGCTGTGTGAACAACGTGGCTGAGACTGCCCTCAACACCAAACTTTCATGATATCCAGCAAGTGAGCCTGAAGTGCTTTCCTGCCCAAGAATGCCTAGAAGCATGTTGCTGTACTTTTCATGATATCCAGCAAGTGAACCTGAAGTGCTTTCCTGTCCAAGAATGCCTAAAAGCATGTTGCTGTACTCTCTCAGATGCAGCTTTAGTGGCTGTACAATGACAGGCAAGCAGTGGTTGGGTTTGCCCTTCTCTAATGACTGTCTGTGTGCTTGCAGGGCGGTGTGGATGATACCATCTCATTAACAGCCTACATTGCTGCTGCACTGGTGGAGCTCCATCTGGAGAAGAATGTAAGGCACACCTGAACTCCTGCAGGGCGTGGGAGCATGCTTAACCATTCATTTCTTCCCTGGCTGGGGGCTTCAGGGAGTACCCAGCTGGAGTTGGTGAAAGGTTCTGTCATTCCCACCTTGATATACAATAAGCTCAATAGGAAATTTTTAGCTTGGTGGGGAGTTCTTAATATAAATGGCCTGATTTTCAGCAAAGCAGAACACTTACTTTTCCTAGCTGATCTCAGGGGAAAAAATTGTCTCTGAAAATAACAAAGGGCTTGCAGGGAGAGGCAATAGGTTTCATTAAACTGATCAACAGAGCTAAAGCATATTTTTCAGGTATGCATTGTCCTCCCTCCCCCCATATAAAAGCAATGATCTTCAAGACAAGCGTAGACTGTTCTAGCAAAAAAGAACTGATATTCCAGGCTTAATGGTACAGTTCTAAAAACAACATCATATTCCTCAGGATCTAAGACCCACAGCATGTGGGTCTGACAATTCTGAGCCAGTGTGTTACCAGACACTTCCTACACTGGGTTCTCCAGTGTATTAGCAATCCCCTATGCCAGTGATATGTCCAGCACACCTTTTCTTTCAACCCACAGTCAGTGATGCTTTGACCACTCTACTTCACACTCCACAGCCCTGTGAGTGATGCTAGCACTAAAATACATCAAGGATGTGTCTGGGATAGATGTTCACAACAAGATGTT
This sequence comes from Erpornis zantholeuca, assembly GCA_013400515.1. Classification (NCBI taxonomy): domain Eukaryota; kingdom Metazoa; phylum Chordata; class Aves; order Passeriformes; family Timaliidae; genus Erpornis; species Erpornis zantholeuca. The sequence continues at coordinate 77,904 of VZTN01030587.1, read as the reverse complement.
GTTTGGTCAGAGGAGATTCAATTGGTTTGGACTCCTTTTTCAGGACACCATGTTGGATAATGCCTTACATTGCCTCAAGAATGTAACACTGGATGAGACAAGCCTTTATGTGAAGGCCTTGATGGCTTATGTCTTCACGCTGAGTAAGGACATGGAGATGAGAAAGCAGCTCCTGGATATGGTAGAGAAAGAAACTGGTAGGTTGTTGCTTTGGGGCCCTAGAGATAATGACTGTGTTCAAGGTCTGATATCTGTGGCACTTAATCACCGTAATCTGGGAAATTTAGCTATTCTCAAATATGCTTTTCTGTCAGAAAATCATAATTTATTGAGCTGTGAGAAACTCTAGTTTTCTCAGATCCAGGAAACAATTTCTAATCAAAAGCAGCAGAGGTGATCCATGCTTAATTTGTGCAGTTAAAATGCTTATTTGTGTTGTGGTGCTCCTGTCACTCTTCAGCAATTCACACATAGTACAGCAGATCTTGAAGAGGAAACTTGCTTCACCATGTCAGTTCAGCTGCTGGTCAGGAAATTTACTTGAAAAATTCAAACATTTTGACTGCTTTCCCATTGCTGCTCTACTCAGCTCAGGGCCCTTGGGTGGGTGGACCTTTATTGCTGTGTTGCTGAGCTTGGTTTTTCCTTTTGTCTCATTAGCTTGGGGAAAAAGTGGACTTCTGTCCCGAGTGAGGATGATGGGGTGGGTGTTCAAAGTGCCTAAGCTTATGGTTAAATAGTTGTTAATATTATCTAAGTTGGTTTAAGTAAGTTTTCCCCCACATTTTTTGTCTGGCAGTGTGGTGAACGACATTGGGGGCTGAAAAATAATATATAAAAAAATATGAAGGAGAGAGAATTTTCCAGCCTGACCAGCTACCAGTGCTGAGTGCTGCTCACTGCACAGCCACTCGGGCTGCCAGCTGGCTTCACAGGACAGCCAGTGGGCAAGCTGGAAGGAGTAGGATTGCACACATTCAGTGCAGTATTTGTTTAGAGCTGCCTCTGTGATAATACACATGGAACAAGGGAAAAACCTTCCACTGTGATAAACATAATGAAGGCTCTCCATAGAAGACCTTAGCTAAATTCTGAAGTCTTGAGGCTGGTATTATGCAAACAAGTGATTTGGTGGTTCTTCTTTCAAAAGTGAAGGTTCTGAAAACTGACTTTGAATTTAAAAGCATTTCAGGTTTTCACATTTGTACCATTGCAGAAGGTGCCTACACAACTAAGCCTGGCACAATTAAGCTAAATTATTACCTGAATTTTTGTTAGTCCCCTCCTACCAGTGCAGCAAAATATTCGACTGGACTCAGATGTATTCAGTGCTTGTGAGCTTGGACCTGAGGTGGGAGCCCAGCTCTTGCTTAAATTGCCCTTCACTATGCACTGCACAGTGAGGATGCAGCACAGTAAGCTGGGCAGTCTTTCTCCTCCAGTAGCCTGACAGCAATTCTCCCTTGAAGGCTGAGTAGTTCTTGCACAATAGGTACAAGTGACTGGAAATGAGTCCTAGAGCTTTTCAGCACAGGGGGTCCTGTTACTCTATGCCAGGCAAACATAGAAACAGCAAAAATGCTGAGTCTTGGACACATAAATTTGAATATACACAGGGATCTACAGTTCTTCTCTTCCATGTATTTCTTCCCCCATCAGCACAGCTACTGACATCACAATCTGGCAATCAAAAGTCTTCTTCCATGATTGAGACAGTAGCCTACATCATCCTGGCTCATGTCTCCAAACCAGACTTGTCACTCAATGACCCCTCGGTGAGCAAGCTTGTGCGCTGGCTCAGCGGACAAAGAAATGCCTTCGGGGGATTTGCTTCCACCCAGGTAACAAACCAGGGACAACCATGGGGGAAAGACAAGAATATTGTGCCTGGAGTGATGTGCACACCTCTCATGTGCATGTCACTCTAGACACATCCTTTGCAGAGAAAGATATATGAGCCCAGTTTGGGAAAGGGAGCACCACGGGGAAACGCTTCTCTGTATAGTGTAATTGGGATTACCTAGGGTCCTCTGGCACCGCTAAGCCCAGAGCTCACAAGCTGCCCTTTCCAGCTAGCAGAAATCATCCTGCTGCCTGGGGCACAGACCCTACCTATGCACTTATTGGGACAGAGCCTGCCTGTGTCAGAGGGTGAATCAGGGCCAAGAGGACTGTGGTTCTCTCTGCAGTCCCTGAACTAGTGTGCAGGGTCTTGACCTGTATGGCCCCACAGCAAAGCAACTCTCTCTCTCCCTTCAGGACACAGTTGTCAGCCTGCAGGCTCTCGCTCAGTATGCAGCCCTGATTCCTCAGGGGATCAAGGATGTCAAGGTGGCAGTGAAAGGCAAGGGGGCTTCTCCACTGGAGTTCCATGTGCACAGGAACAACAAGCTGGTCCTGCATCAGGCATCTCTCCCTGCAGACACAGGGATCTACACAGTGCAAGCGACAGGCAGTGGCTGCGTTTATGTCCAGGTGCGTACATGTAAGGAACAGAGCTCTCAGGTTTTGCCTCTGACTACTGAAGTGAAGTTTGGCTTTAAGCAGGCACTACAGCCTCAAGTTTCGAGCAGGATGTTGTCTTCTAGGCAGAATCATGTCAAACTTGAAGGTACTCAGGTGTACTTTGTTGACATGGTTTCCTGCGATCATTTCCGGTATCTTGTCAGAAATGTCTCAGCTTTGCTGTCCCATCCTACAGAGGAATGTCATTATTAAGAGACCAGTAGATACAAAGTAATGAGACACAGAAGAGTACATGCTTCTGTTGTGAATGTGTGTTCTTGATGTCATTGCTTCAGGAGCTGGACACTGTATATCTTCTGACACAACATTCTCTGGGTTGTTATCACATGCAGAGATGAGGATTGATGTGGTACCAAGGTCTTCTTATTCCAGTACACCAACACAACTGGTCCATCAGGAGGATACATCTTATTGTTATGGCAGTTTTGATAGTCGTCCACTTGTGAGCCATTCAGGCAGCAAAGAACTCAAGTCACTTCCTTTTTTGCTGGGTTACTTCTGTTCAGATGATGCCTAAAGAGAATCTTAGGATGCTCACAGAGATTCTGCAAGCAGTGTCTCGTCAAGGGGACACAACAATTATTGATTGTTAATGTAGGAGGTAACTAGAACCATATTGCTCGGCTACACTTGCATATAGTCAATGAGCATAAGACATCTGATGAGTACATGCTGGGGAGGCAGTCATTCACCAGGCAGGTGGAGGAAGATTGGCCTATGCTGCTCTTTTGATGAGTGTCATCATCCCTCCTGCTGAGTTGTCTTCTTCCAATTTTTTGTTCTTTCTTCTTTCTTAAGGGGTCTGTAGTTGTTTTACCAGTATTTTCCCCTTGAGACCTAGAACTACTGAGGAGTTTAGTTACACTTCTTTCTCCTTGCGGGGCAGTGTTTTAGCTAATGTGCTTCCTTGAACCTTAACAGTAACTTTTTATTTATGAGACTGGATGAAGCCTTGAATCACAGATAGGTGAGTCCCCAGGTTTTGGGTTGCATTTGGCAGGTGTATATGATGCAATGTACTAAAGAGCACATCTCTGAACAGAAAGTGCATCTGGGTCCAGCTGTGGTAGCCACTGGCTACCAATCCATTAAAAGCTGGAGGCACAGGTAGTCCTTTACTCAGGGGAACTCTGGAGCACTTCACAGAGATGTTTTCTCTCCCACCAGACCACTTTGTACTATAACATCCCACCACCAAAAACAGAAGAGGTCTTTGTCCTGGATGTGGAAACAGTACCAAGAGAATGTGGCGGTGTAAGGAAAGAGTTTGCCATCCATGTGTCTGTCAGGTATGAGATCCCTTGAGGCTCTTTCTTCAGTGGAAAAAAGTGTGAACGTAGTTATATGACTAGAACCCCATGAAAGCCTCATGTCTGTAGAATCAGAGATACAGGGATGACTCTCTTCGTCTCCATAGATCCCAATGAGATTGTTAACTGGGAATTAAGGCCTGGAGAAGCATGGCAATGCACTGGCAGTGTCTTGCAGAACCACAGCAACTATCTCAAGCAGCACAGAGCAGCTCAGCAGTTCTCAGAGCATCAGCAGCTGAGCTCCCATGTTGGGGGACACTTGGCATCCCAGGCTGAACCAGCCCTGAGGTGCATCCCCCTGTAGTGTGAACCTCTGCTGGAACTAGACAGCAGAAACTCCAGTCTCAATCCATATTTCACTTGCCTGCATCTGTTTAGGATGAGTCTTGATCCATATTCTCCATGCCTTACTGTCCTTCCTGAAAGAGAACAATACCAACATTGCCACTCTCAGCAAAAGTAACAGCAAAAGTCATTCCCACCTGTTGGAGGGGGCAACATGAAGCTATATTATTTCCACATTAACCATAACACATTTGCTGCCCAATCTGTCTCCATACAGAGTGAGTATATGGGGACCATTTTTTGTCCCTTTGTCCCACCAGTTAGACATGCTGATGAGCTTCATATCACTGTAGGGCAGGGCAAAGTCTGGAAGTGTCCATTAGTATTTCCTAGAAATGCTGTGGAAATGCCTTCCACATCTAACGTGTTTCTCTCCTGACCCCCTTCAGTTATGTAGGGGACCGTGGGACAAGTAACATGGCCCTGGTGGAAGTGGAGATGCTGTCAGGTTTCATTCCTGTGCAGAGCTCTGTGAAAGAGGTAAGACTCGTCCTTTGGCTTTCCTTGAGGATATCAAAATCTATTTTCCAGATATAGCTCAGTCAGAAATACCCAAACATTTAAGAACTGTCAGACAATTGTAACTACAAGTGCAGATATAACAGACTATTTCACAAGGCAACTTTCCACTAGCACAGGTGGTTGTACAGTTTTTCATGTTTATAGTGAGGACTGCATACGCAGTAAGACTTTAGAGAGAAGCTGAAAAAGCACCTAGTTAGAATCGCCTGGGGTGCATTGGGCCCCTTTGCAGTTACCAGTGCTATTTTTAGGGATATTCCATAAAGCAGTGTTGAATCCCATGGAGTTGTCCAATGACATGCTCCAGTGCTCCACACAATAGCTGGGAAGATCCAACACAGCCTCCTACTAACCAGTTTTCCCTTTCCTACTACTGATGGAAGTAGGAACATGGCCCAAGGACACTTGTACCAAAACTGAAAAATATTTTCTAAGGCTTGCTGTGCTCCCAGCAATCTCAGTGCTGAGGAAGGCAGACCTGACTAGTCCTCAGACTAGGCTAAGTGCTTTTGTCAACAGTAGTTCACTGTCAAATACCAACCTGCTGTGAAACAGGGAAGGCCAATAAGCTGGTGTTAACTAAGCTCATCTCTTGCCTTCCTATACAGCTGGAGAAGGTACCCCTCGTGAAAAAGACAGAGATAAAACCAGACAAAATCACAATCTACTTGGAGGAGGTAAGAGGAAGACCAGAAGGAACTGCCTATTCAAGTAGTAGCAACCAAAGTATTTTGCATGGGGACTTTTGCAGATCAGAAATACAAATCTCTAGACTGGTCAAGCAGGCTAAGCTTTTTACAGAAGAGGAAGAGGGGGGAAGAACCTGGAAAGATAGGAAAAAAAAAACCATGATGCAGAAGGAGTAAAGTTAGTATGTAGGTGATTTTGAGATGATCAATGCATTTCTGCTCACTTCCATTCTTCTCTCCAGTTGGGTAAGAGTCCTTTGAAGCTTAACATCTCAGTGGAACAAGATATTGAAGTGCAGAATCTGAAAGATGCAACAGTGCATGTCTATGACTACTATAAGCCAGGTGAGATTTCACTGACTTTGGCATAAAGTAACTATTTTACCCCCCAGTCAGATATAATTCTGTGACCCTAATTCCCTTAACTGCCTTATTCCAGTCCACTTCCTCCAGCAACATCAAGCTTGGGTTTCCTCTATACAAAACTTCAACATTCAAGTCGTCACTTGTTTAGAAAATTTCTTGAGACAAGGCTGCCTGGCACTATGATTGTTGTGGGGTGTTATGTATTCCAAATGACTGTGTTCGTTTTCTTCCTCCAGCTTCAAGCTAGAAGACTTCTCTGATAATTTGCCATGCTCTCTCCAGCTTTTTATCTCTCTTGAGAATACTTAGGCATTTATTAAAAACCAGTATTACATAGTGCTGATCCACTAGAAGGCAGAATTTAGTTGTATGCATTTCATGTATAGTGTAATAATTCTACCATCCATTGCATCCTGCCATGTCTCAGAGGATAATAGGAAAATGATTTGTTACACTTTAAACCTCTAAATGAATTATCAGCACAGAGAAGAGAGACCTTGATGATATTTGGAGTCTCTTTGATTATTCTATGCTCAGTATGAGACAAAATAGCAGATGGAACATTAAGAATTATTTTTTAAAAACTTTGAGAACAATATGTAAAAACTGCTGCTGGAGATTTAGAAAGCAGCACTACTTGTTGTGTACTAAATTCCGTTCTTGTTCCCCCTTCCACACCATAGCAAGAAGAGGAGGACACTTTTCAATTCAGCTATTACAAAGCTAAATATTGTCACCTAACATGCTCTTTGCTATTTTGTCCTGTACAAGAATTTTTGTGCTTAGTACATACATGAACATACTAATTATCACTAAATAAGCAAGGCTATCAGGACACACTACTGAAAGGTTTCTTATTTACAAAAAGTGTCCTTGCAATAGAAGGTATCACAATGTATGAGGTGGTCTTTTATTGCTGTATGGGATACATGTTGGGGAGACAGATTGCTGGCCTGACTCACTACAGACATTTTCTTTGTTCTTGCATTCACAGTCTGAAGAATGAAAAATTAAGGTAGTGGGATGGTTGTGCTACAGAGAAAGAAGTTTGGCACTACCCCACCATGCAGTCCTACAGCTCTCCACCCCTCTCTCTCTTTTGTTTCTACAGATGACCGCACAGCAGGAGAATATGCTTTCCCTTGCAGTTCAGATTAGTGTTAACAGGCTCCCAGCTGGAACAGAGCAGAGGACTGATGGTAAGCAGGCAAAGCATCCCACCTCTGCTCTGCATTTAATCCTGTCATGTGATGTAGAGCCTTCTAGGACTCCAGGTTGAATTGGGATCTACTTACTACTTGTGGGCACAGTTTGTAGCCCAGGTATTAATCTCAGTGTAGGCTAAGTCTAGAGCATACCATGGAAGGCTAAGATGATCTATTTTAATTTCATTTCCGAACAGTCCTCACAGCATCCCAAATCTAAGTACAATTGGAAATGCCTATGTCAATGATAAAAAGATGTTGCAACTCATCCCGTAAGATCTCTTAGTCCATAGACACCTTCCCAAAAATTCATCAGGCACTTTCCCTTTTCTTTCATCTTTCTTTCTACAGATGCCTCAGAGAAGGTTTCCTCCTAGCATGCTCTGACTCTGCAACCTGAGTTTTCTGCCTCCATAGAGAAAACATCACTACTTCAGCTCTCCTCTTCCCTGCCTTGTTAGAAACACCCCATTTCCTTTGCCCTGTGTTTCTATGTGAAAACTGGCTTAATACACCTTAGTTTGGGAGCAAGTAAAATAAAGCATGCAGAACCTGGAAAGAAGGCAGTGACTTGACATTTGATGAAGATTTCAGTGCATGAAAAAGAGGGAAACACTGTGCATGTCACAGTTACATACTTTGCATTTGGTCACCATAGTGGTTTAACTCTCTCTCCTCCTGCAATTCCATCTCTGATCTCCTTTTTCAGTTCAATGAACACAATAGTTGATCTGCAACCAAACTCCACGCAAAAAAAACCCCTCATTTTTAACCCTGAGTAGAAACAGGCTAGGGAATGCTAAGGAAGGAGTACTCGACCAGTTCATTCAGACAGAAAAGGACTGTGCAGCAAAGGCTGAAGAAGGGAGAGCATGAAACCAAAATAATGCTCACTCAAAATTCACTACATGTTTAGTTAGACTCTGACAGCACCCAGCCCCATCCTGTCAAGACATTAACCCAAATGACTAATCCTTACCTGTGGCACTACTTGAAAAAGACAACAATGTGTGGAATTCCAGGATGCAACACATGCAACAAGGCAACAGAATGTATGCAGATGGCTCAGCAGGATATGCAGTGCCATTAGGAAGATAGTGCTCATCTAAAGGGGGATAATAGATAAGAAAAAATGGGCACTAGTTTTACAAAGCTGATTGCTAAAAGAGACATTACCAGGATGATCATGCCAAAAATATAAAGTAAGATATGAAGTCGACAAGCCCAGGGGCAATGTAAAAGAAGTGAACAAGATGAGCTGGGAATTTGGGAAGTGGTGATGATGCTTCTGAAAAGAAAGTACTTTGGGAGAAAAAAACAGGGGAAAAGGAACACAAAGTGAAGCAGGTAATGTGACACGGATTGCTTAGGTTATCCCTGTGTAGTATCCCTTTACCTGATCAACACAGCCTGCAAAAGGACAGTAAATATATTTTTTCTCTGACCATTCAGAACAATTGGTCCATAAAGTGTGCAGAACCAGCTCTTCCACGTGGAGAAAAATAAATAATAAATAATATTTTTCTTCCACAAAAGAAAAATAAAGGCCTCACAGCAGTGCTTAACAAGCATTTAGGGGAAGTAGAAACCCTGAGAAACCAAGTGCTACATTCTGTGGGCAACTGATACAAAAAGAAAGCATGGTTGACTCCAAGGAAGCAAAAATATGAAGGGACTGAGCAGGCCTCCAAGGATTTTTCCCCTAGCATTGCCCCTTCCCAAGATGTTGTAGGAGTCAATAGAGACTCTTCAATGGTGCTCTGCAAAGGGAGCAAAGTAGGACCTATTGCCTGTCCCAGCTGCCTTCCTGCCAAGTCTCTTCCTCTGGATATTTGGGCTGGAGCAAAAGAGCTTTGGAGGCAAAGCCCTCTGACCTGTTGGACTTCAGATAGGGAAGTTGTAAATAAAACCTGACACCTGTAACCCAGCACGCTCATTGTGCCCATAAGCTGGGCTCTCCCATCTCTAAATGTGCCAGGGGTCTGCTTTGCAATTTATAGGATCAGATTGCCAGGAAGTTAGATCTTGATAGAAGCAGGCAAGATTCCTCTACTTCTGATGATAGGAAGTCTTGGCACCTTGTACCTGTGTGGGGTAGATAAGTGAGAAAAACAAGTGTGTAAAATATGAATACAAACAGATATTTCCAGGCTGTGGTTTCAAACCAGATCGACATTATTCAAGTGCAGATGAGAGGGGCTGAGGAAGCTGGCAAAGCAGAGAGCTGAAAAAAAAGCTGCTGTGTGGCAAGCTGCCTTAAGATAGGAATCTACAGTAGAAGTCAGTGAGGTCTTTGCCTGTTGAATTAAATATAAGCAAATGCGTTGTGGCTCGTCTGTGCTGGATAGGCAATCTGATGCTTGCTCAGTTCTGTTGGCTGTTGAAAAGTGCTCCCTGTCCTTGGCGACATCCATAGGAAATACCTTCCAGTGCAAGAAAGGAACCTTTGCAATGTGTTAGGAAAGGTAGGGCTGGTGGCCAGGAGACTTCCTCCACCACCTCACCACAGCTGCTGTGTGGCTCTTGGTTGCCCAAATGCTCTGGAGGCAACTGGGAAATTTCCTGCTTCAGCCTGTAGAAAACAAGGTCCAGAAGAGCATAGCACAGGAGGGAGCTAACAGGCAATCTGGTAACCAGCATCGCAGGCAGAAAGGGATTTTTCTGCAAAGAGAAGCTCTTAAAAGGAGTAGGAAGTAGACCCCTAAAAGGAGAAGAACTGTAAGCACACAAGATGGCTCCGATGGATTCTGACCTTGTTAGGGCACTATTATAAAAAATAAATGGCATATTAAAAAACTATACATGTAAAATGTAGTCTGTAAAATGAACAGTTTGCCACAAGAATCGGGGCTTTCCTTCTGAGGTGCCTGAAGGTGACGGTCTCACTTCCAGACTGAAGTGAGTAAATGAGTGTGGGAAAGGGAAAAAAGACAAGTGCAGTTACATAGACTAGATGTCTGTTTACATGTCTGTACTATGTGATTCTGTACGGCACAGTGTGCAGGCTCATGCTTATGCTACGTGCTGTTTATTCACCTGTGTAAACTACTACGGTCTTCCCGATAAATTAGGAAAAAAAACGCCGTGAACTCGGAAGGTGCATTTTTCCGGCAGGGCCACTGAGTGTCACCATCGTTCCGTGGCTTGCTCTGCAAGATGCCGTTTCTCCAGGGAATAAACCTTTTACAAAAACGGTTGGAACGGGGAGGGAAAAAAAAAATAATTGGAATGAAAATGGGCTGCTTCTTGCTTCTTCCCAGAGCTGGGAAGATCTGCACCTAGTGTGAGCAGACCACACTCACACAAAGTGTGAGCCATCTATGAAATGAATTCTGCGTTATGCGTAGGCAAAGCATTTGTCAGGCTTCCAGCCAGACCCTCTAAGCCAGTCTTACAATTTGCAGCATGATCCTCAGTGACGACAATTATGGGGTTGAACAAGTGCTTTATCAGGGGACACTAAGAAGGCTGGGATCCCATCATTTGGTGAGCAGAATGAGCAGAATTTGTTGAAAAGATGAAATACCGATACTTACCAAAATAATGAAGGTGATGGACATAGTGAATGGAAAACTGCTCTTCAGCAAATCTTTCCAAGGCAGACCGGGCGTGTGTGATGAAACCAGTTGGTAATCAATTTAAAACAAATAAAAAAGGTACCCAACACTAAAAGAACCATGGAAGCCAAAAATATCATCAGATTCAAAAACCTCATAGACAAACCAATGGAAAGCCAGTCTATACCAAAGAGAAATTCTCCACCATTCCTACGACCACGCTTGGATGTGGGAGTGGAACAAGGGGAATGGACTGTAGATATTGGCCAAGTGCACCTGCTTTCCCTGGAAAGTATTAAGGGCAGCTGAACCTGGTGGACTGAAGGGTCCAGTGGCTTCCTTTTTTCCTGGGTCAGTGGAGGTGAGTGAGAGCTTACTTGTTTCACATCCCAGCAGTAGCAAAGTGGTGTGCAAGTTCACAACAGACATGCACCCAAAGGTTGATGCTAACAGGAGACGATACTTCAGAGACACTCATATAAGCACAGAGTCAGTGGCCTGATCCTGTTGCTAAGGGTTGGCATTCAGAGAAATGTGCTTTCATAGCTCTCAGGTTTTTGGACCAATAAACCTTTCATCCTACTTGCTGACTAGACAGACCACATGTACACAACAAAGAGCCCAATAACACGAGAAACAATTCAAATAATTTTCTAAAATGTCATGCAGGCTGCAGTGATCAGATGCAAAACATGTGCAGACAAACTACTGAATTGCATTTGACTGGCTTTGTTTATCCCTACCTTTTCTCCATTTGACCCGCCTTGATCCCTCCATTATCCTGCCTGTGATTTTACCCCAAGCACAGCAGTGCAGTTTTGAAGACCCTAAAATTCTCTTTATCGGTTCTAACATCCCCCCACAGCTGCTAAGTACTTCCCTGTAAGTCCTAAAGCCTCTTTATTGCAGTATTTTCCCCTAGTCCTATTGCAGTAACTCCTCTTCGTTTGCATACATTCCAGAGAGTTTCCTCCTTTGAATCCACTTCAGTGGGTTTTGCAATAGGGACAAATGGCTTAGTCGTTCATCCAGTTGTTGTGGCTTTTAGGTGTGGTTGATTCACAGGGATTACTGTTTGCTGGGTTTCCTGCCTTGTCACTGTTTCTTTGTTCACTGTCTGAACCTTTTGTTTTGAAAAACCTTAAATATCTCCTTGAAAATCAGCCAGACAGTTTTCCATCTGAATTGAAAAAGAACCCTCAGCATTTAGAGCAAGTATGTTTGGTAACGGCCCAAATGCCCTCCTGTATGTGTGTTTTACTGCTTTTCAGGCAGCAGCAAATATTATTCTGTGATTCTAAGTCGATGAGAATAGACTGCAATTCATAATGGGAGTTTTCTCCTGCAAACTGAGAGCACAGCACTGTCATTACAGAGCCAGATGCAACGTTCTTGCAACATGAAACTCAAACATGCCATTAGCAGGAGTATTTATGCTGGTCTCAGTGGTGCTTGAGCTTCTGCACCTCTTGTACATGTAGATGGAATGTGACTCATTCCTGTTTGTCTTTTGCTTCATCCCACTTGTCCTTGATGCACGTGATAGCATTCTGAAAGGAAACTCACCAGCTCTCATCAAGATGACCCACTCGTCTTATCCGATGGGCATTTCTCATTTTCTTAGAAACAAATATGTTGATCATAAAATCATAGAATGCTTTTTTAATCATAGATGATTAAAGATCATCTAGTTCCAAGTCCACAGGACATGGACATGGACACCTTCCGCTAGACCAGGTTGATCAAAGCCCCATCCAGCCTGGACTTAACACCTTCAGGGATGGGGCACCCGCAGCTTCTCTGGGCAACCTGTGCCAGTGCCTCACCACGCTCATAGTAAAGAATTTCTTCCTGATATACAATCTAAACCTGCTCTTTTTCATTTTGGAGCTACGGCCCCTTGTCCTGTCACTACGTGCATATATGGTTCCTTTCCACTTAACACCTAAAGATTGTTATCTTGTTATATATGTTAACATCTAAAGATTCCACTTAACATTACGGTTAAAATTTTGTAAGTTTACTATAAACCACCACTCTTACCCTAAGCCAGACAACTGACAGGCAACACAAGGGTGGTCTTTGAGAGTAATCAAGAGAAGCAAGGTCCAAGTGAAAGAGAAAGTCTCCAAAAGGCTTTCTGCCTGCACAGTGCAGATTCTCTTCTAAAAGCTGCCAGCAAGCTCTAGCACTGTGGTTTCTTTATGCTGTTCATGCAGGTTTCCACTGTGCACCTCTATATATTCTCTACACGATGAAGGCAGAAAACCTCCTACTGTGTCCTGTTTGTTCATCAAAGCTTGTTCCAGGTACCAACACAGTTTACAACCTACATTCTTCTCCCAGGCAACTAGCAACAGGACGAGAGTATATAGTCTTTGTCTGCACCGGGGGAAGTGTAGGCTGGACAACAGGAGGAATTTCTTCATATGAAGGGTGATTAGATATTGGAAAGAGCTGCCCAGGGAGGTGGTGGAGTCACCGTCCCTGGAGGTGTTTAAGGAAAGACTGGATGTGGCACTCAGTGCCATGATCTATTGCCATGGTGGTGTTTGGTCACAGCTGGGCCTCGATGATCTTAGAGGGCTTTTCCAACGTAACTGATTCTGTGATACATGAAACGACTAACGTTTAACAAGGATAATCAGTTTTCAGAAGGACGGACGGCGAAGAGAGCCCCAGCAGGGCTCCTCCCTCGGAGGGACACCCGCTCAGGCTGGCGAAGAGCGCTCTGCGCCCGCCGAACACCACCAGCACCGCGATGCCTCGGTGTCCGCCCGCCAGGCCCAGCAAGAAGCC
>VZTN01030587.1:40601-64093 GCA_013400515.1 Erpornis zantholeuca | reverse complement strand
CCTCCCGCCCGGCGGAGCTGCGGGCACGGCACGGCACGGCACGGCATGGCACGGGCGGGCAGGGCACCCGCACGCCGTGTCGGATGAACTTTGCTGCCGGAGTTGCCGGCGGCCTGGGTGGCTGCCGCCGCGCTGTCCGCTTCCATTCTTCCCTCCTTCCATCCTTCCCTTCTTCCATCCCTCCCGCTCTCCCGCTGCCGGCCGGGCGAGGCGCTTGGCGGGGAAAGGCGGGCTGGGCACCGAGGGGTGGGGACCAGGTGGTGCGGGGGTCCTGCAGTGCTCTAGCGTCGCATCTACTGCTGCTTCCAGAGCATCCCAGGGCAGAGTCGGTGTGTCCCGGAGTCAGAGTTCCACACCTCTGCTTGTGTGGCTTGGAAACTGTTGTAGAAGCATATAGTAACAGCAGCGAGTATGCCGTAGTCCTGGTTGCTAATTTTTCTCCCCCAGACCTGTAGCGTAAACCCCTGCAAATCTTACATGTTTCCTCCCTTAGTTTCTCAAGGATGAAGTGACAAAACCACTTAGAAAGTTAGAAAATGTTCTGCAGGCAGCAGTCATGTCCCGTGTGGAGTGGATGGAGTGAGCAAGTAAAACTTTTCTACCTCCTACCTAGTGCTCAGTGATTGGAGTAGTGTTTGGCTTGACTCTTGTCTGCCCTTGTGCTTGAGAAAGGTCGGGAACTTGTAGATGGCCCACCTGCGGTGTTCTCGGTGTGTGCTGAGATCAGCAGTGTGGGTTAGGCTCTGGACTGACCCACGTTCTCATGCTTGTACTGCTGCCTGAGCCAGTTTTCTCCCTTCTCCTTCCTGTCCTCTCTGCTGTGTGGTCATTCCTGCCATGGAGCTAAAAAGCTTTTGTATCCTTCTGTGTCTGCCTTTTAGGGGTGCAGTTCTAGCTGTTGTTCAAAGGTTAATTTCCAGTAATGGCCACGTTGTGATTCTGGGTTGGTTTTTTTTTGTCGTTTGGAAAATTCATGGTTTAATAATTTTTAGTAGGTTATCCATCTCATGGAGCAGCGAGCTGAGTCAAGAGGTGTGATAGCCCAGTGATCACTAGGTTTTTGTAAGGGGAAGGTGCTTGGAGATGCAGTTGGAGGAGCGGAGAGGGTGTAATTCTGCTATTTTGTGTGGAAATGGCCTGTGTTTGGATCACATTACACTGACATGGAGCTGCATCCTTAGATGAACTTGCTTGGGGGAGTGCTGTGCCTTTTCACGTTTGTGTTTGGAAGGGGTTTTGCTAGATAACTTTCCTTGCTGTGAGTGATTTTAAATTCTTACTGCCCTTCTGCAAAGGGAGTGTATGCATCTGTGTCCATGTCTCCAAAAGGCTTTCTGCCTACACAGAGACTAAAACTTTTTGATGGCTCATGCCAGAAGAATTTAAATAAGATTCCCTTTGTGCTAGGACCTGATTTTAACAAGATCTAGATCAATATGGAACTCTCAAAAATGCTGGAAATCTTAGGAATCAGTGGTGCTGCTTACTGAGAAAACAGATGGATTGGTGGAGCAGAGCACCACGGCAGAAGCCTGGTCTACCCTGGTGAAGCCGTTGAGGCTAAGGGTATTTGCTGTAGCTAAGGTGAACATTAGTTACATCCTTCCCTCTCTCACTGGCACTTGTGGCATCACAAGTAAGGTAATTCAACTAACTGAGGTGGCAGAAGATAGGGTTTTAGGGTACCTTTTCTGCAGTTAGCACATTGATCTAATGAGCACCAGAAGCGAGGCGAATGAGGAGGATCTGCATGGGGAAGTTGAGGATAAGCAAGGGAACATAAATTGTCTCCTAATGGCATCTGAGCTACTAGAGAACTTGTTGTAATGTGTGTAGCTTCACGTGCATTTTAACCCCACTCAAAGTACTTTATTTATCCACCACCGTTTCCTTCTTTCAAAAAGTCTGTATTCTCTCCCTTCTCAGTTGGTTTATTTTCAGGTTTCATTTAACTTTTCCCCTCTGGGGTAAGATCTTTACGGCAGTTGCTTCTCCAGGAGCTTTTATATTCTAGGTAGGTTTATTGACCAGCTGTTTCTAGCTGAAATAGCATTGTGCCTGAGGACAATAGTGGCCAGTTAGAAGGAGGTGTGTCTCAGTTGAGAAGAAGGTGTCCACTGCTGAACCAGTGCAGGAAGACAGTTTTGGATCAGCAGGGAGATGCCTGGGCAGGACTTAAGGACAGATGGATGTGGAAGACCAGACTGGAGCAGCAGTTCCCTGATTTAGCCACCTATCCTCTGCAGTGTTAATGCTGTTGCCCTACTTTAAAGTCATCTGCTGCCCTTAACACCATTTCAGAATTTGAAAAGTTGTCTGGCTGAGACTATTGTTGCACCTCCTTTTCTGCTGCACTGGTCTGTTTGCTTATACACCAGGAAAATGTTTGATGAAAGCTGTGAAGCTCAGAATCTCTGGATTTAAAAAGGACTAGGTAAAGGGGCTGTGCTGGTGGTCTGGCTCCTGGAAGCTCCTTTAGAGGTGTCTCATTTAGAGGTCTCGGATATGCTACAGAGGAACCAGCCGGTACTTTGGAAACAAATAGGCTGTCGATGATAATAAGACTATCAGAAATACATTTTTTTTTAATCTTACATGGAGTTTTAACTTTCTAAAAAGTTTTTTCCAGTGGAATTCTGCTGTATAATCACTTTTGCTCCCTTTTCTGACTGCAGCCCCTCCTGCTGCTACTCCCTGTGTAGCTCATGTTTCTTGCTGCAGGAAACTCCCTGATCATCTCAATGTGTTACTCTTCTGCTAAGCACTCTCTTCAGTCTCACTTCACTTCCTTTTGGCTGATGAAAGCCTTCTCCAGTCCTTTCTCAGTCCTGCAATTCACTGCAACTCTTCTTTCTGCTCCTGGAAGATCTCCCTGGTTCTGCATGACCTCTTCAGCAGCTTTTGCCTCACAAGTGTTGCCAGTGAACACTTCATCCACTCTGCTTCTGACTCTGTTTCTCCTGAAAGGAACTTGCCACCACAGATACTGTCTAATCTAATATTCAAGTTAAGATCTGTCGGGAGCAACAAGTAGCTGGAAAGTTCATGTGATCAGAAGAAGAAAGAGTTGAGGGATGGGGGCTAAACTGGGAGAAAGAGGGACCGAGCTGGTGTCAGTAGGGCATTGGAGCTGAGGGACTGGAGGAAGAGAGGATCAGAATTTGCCAAAGTGCATTGGAGTACTGGAAGCACAGTGCAATTTGCCTCAGTTCACTAGTCTCTCTTGAAAGGAGAAGCGGTCAGGTCTCTGCAGAATTGTTTCAATGAGCTGCAGCTGCTCCTTCATTCCACTACCTTTTTAAGAGTTCAGGATGCTGTAGCTTCCAACTATAGCACGGCAATAAAAATATGAAAATATGTGCATTACATTCCTGATGGTGGTAATAAAAAATGTAAACTGTGAGTGTGATTTTTGGGTGATTTCAGAATCCCAGCTTCCCTGGTCCCTGCAATGTAGTGAAGCTGTGCAGGGAGCCTGGTATAAAGATATTCTAGTAAAAAAGCTGTGTAATGTAGTGAAATACAGTCTGTTTTTTTCTGTAGCCTGACTTAGTTTCCAATTCTTTCAGTGTAGATCTGGAGTCCATCTCAGCCTGAGCTCCTGGGATCCTGTCGCCATGGAGACCGAAAGTGAGCAGAACTCCAACTCCACGAGCGGGAGCTCCAGTTCTGGAGGAAGCACCCGTCCTCAGATCTCGCAGATGTCTCTCTATGAGCGACAGGCAGTACAGGTGAGACATGGGTATGCTCTGGGATGGCAGTGCATCACTGGAAGGTGGTGGTGAGCCCTTTTGTGTTTCTCTGAGTTGTTGTGTGTCAAGGTGGGACTGTGCTCAGAGGACTGTTATGTTTTCAGATTTAGAAATTCTTATGCTAGGCCTGATGTTTAGTTCTTGTAGCCTGAGGCTTCGTGTTTTATAGGTTACTCCTTCAGTGTCCAGCCTCCTAGATTTAATCTGTACTGTGATCCGATAGATTGTTCTACGATCAGTAGATTGTACTGTTCTAGAGCAAGTCAGTTTGCCATCACAGTTCCTCTATGCCTTCCATACACAAACTGCACAGGAGCACTTGTCTGCATCTGTGGGCATGCATATCCCCAGATTCCTGAAGTTTATTGGAGTCTTGCAAGTGTGATTCCCACTGTCCTGGAATACACCTGTGATTCAGTGCGTTACCAAATTTGTACTATGGATTTGGATGTGCTAATCTCGTGCCTGCTTTTCCATGTGGTCTAGGGATGTTCTCATGGCTGTTATTTATTTCTTCATTGCTCTCCTCAATAGCATTTCAACAGATTCAATTTTTGACAATTGGGTTTTCTTCTTTGTCTAGGCCTTGCAAGCACTCCAGAGACAGCCCAATGCAGCCCAGTACTTCCATCAGTTTATGCTCCAGCAGCAGTTTAACAGTGCCCAACTTCACAGCCTGGCTGCTGTCCAGCAGGTGAGTTGCCAAGAGGCAGAAGGAGAGGGGTTGGATCATTCTCTGGGGAAGATCCAGAGAGTCTCTTTTTATACAGTGCCTTGTGCACCGAGTCATCCTGATCCCTGATGAGACAATGAGTCCCTAAACACATTGTTTAGAGTTAATACAAACAGCTAGTCAACTGGAAGCCTGAAGCAAAGATTAATTTGTTTGTTCGGGTACAGAGCAGGGGAAGATAAAGTTGGGCATCCCCATCAAGGAACTTGCACTTCAGGGTCCTATGACTACCCCCTGCACCTTCTTTAAATAAAAGATGGGTGATTAAATCAGCAGTGGATGCAATAGTGTTTAAAAACGGTATTAAAGGGAACAGTGGGTTGTTAACTTCTCTGAGAATACATGTTTGTGTTTGCATGAAATTTCAGGCATCATCCTCTGAAATTTCTGTCTCGGAACTTGGCAGCCCATGCTTTCTTTACCAGCAAGAGGGTAAACCTGTCCAACCAGGAGGTTGTCTCTAACTGAGACATATACAGATCAATATAAATCAATCAATATAAAATAAATCAATATATTTTATGATATATAATTGTTGAGTGATTTTTTTTCTTTGTCAACTTTCCTCACCTACTAGGCTTAATCACCAGGTCAAAATGGATTACATGTGATATGAATACATTTTGTTCATGTAGCAATATCTCAGTAGCTGTACTCCTTGGCAGTTAGTCCAGGATGTGATTGTTCTCAAAATCCCTGACTGCAGTCTTACAGTATAGAAGGAATAGAATCCCCTCATCAGTTTTGCACAAATCTTAGTTACAAAACTAACTAAACTCATGCAGGGGAATCCCCATGGCATCAGAGAGGGGGAAATAAAGAAATCTATCAATATTTATGTTCTTCCACAAACCATATGCTCTCTCATCTGAGTTTTGTTGGACTGCTATCATTGCATTGCTACTAAACTGCCTAATTAGCACAACAAATTGCTAACATTGCAGGGAACATCTGGGTGTTAACAGTGGATTTTGGTATCAGGGTGAGGGTTGCAGTGTGTAGCATGGTAAGCTGGGCAAGAGTAGTGCATATACCCATGGGTGGAAGGACTGGAGATCATATACTCTGAGGCTAAGGCTCTGACAGAGCCAAATAATTGGGCTGGATTGAAAAGTGTGTTCAGGCACTCATTTCTCTGTCAACCTCTCTTGCAGGCTACAATGGCAGCCAGTAGACAGGCCAGCTCCCCCAACACGAGCACCTCGCAACAGACCACCACCACCCAGGCTTCTGTAAGTAAAACTGCTCCCTCACACACATATTGAAGCCTCCCTCCCACTCCCCACCTTGTTCTGTCTCCTCCTTGACTTTTTAGGATGCACACAGCTTCTAAGAATGCTGGGAAACAACAAGATGCAGACAACTTTGAGGATATGGGGAGCTGTCATTATTGGTGGGGCTTGAGGAAACCAGATAAGGTTTTTGGGTGGGAGAGGCCTCTTAGCTGGAAACGTAGACATGGATTTCTGTTTGCCGAAGCTTTGGGGATACGTTGTCATGGATTAGAAAAGGATCAGGACTTCTGAGAAGGAGTTGTGAGCAGCTTGAAAAGGAATGTTCTTTTCCTCTTAGGCAGAGCAGTAGTTTGTTGAATGAGAGGATGTCTGGTTTTGTAGTGAGTGTTGAGGAGCCTAGATTTCGTCAGAGAGTAGGTGAGTTGGTAGAGAAGGTTTTGTGGATTTTTTACCTTTACTTGGGAGGCTGGGGAAAATGATGTATTTTTTTGGATCTCTTATTGCAGTTGCATGCTAACAGTGATTCTCAAGCTCAGCATACAAATGAGGTCAGTATCCAGGGCTTTGGCTAATTTAGATTGTGTAGCTTTTAAGACAAGCCCTCTAAGACAAGAACTTTCTTCTTCTTGGTCCCCTGCGGGATACAGGAAAAAACTAAAATGTCCGTTCTGACTGTACCCCACTAAGTGTATTTGTACTTACTTCTTGGCTTCCATCTCTTCATATGTGATTTGAAGCTTTTTTCTCTTCTAAGATCAACCTTGCCACCACCTCAGCTGCTCAGCTGATCAGTCGGTCCCAGAGCGTGAGCTCCCCCAGCGCCACGACGCTGACACAGTCTGTGCTCCTCGGGAACACCACCTCTCCGCCTCTCAACCAGTCACAGGCACAGATGTACCTTCGGGTAAGAGATGTGCATCACTGTGTGTCCTCACCGTGAGCCCCACTCGCCAGCCACTGCAGAGTTTCACTGCTTGGGATTACCAACACTTACGGACTAACCTAGCTTTAAGGATGTTGCAGTCTCTTTTAAAATTGGATGGGGATGCTCTCATTCCTGCAACCACAAGTTTGACTCTGGGCTCAGCTTTTCAGGTAGATGAGCTTTGTATTGTGTGGCTCAGGTGAGAATGTTAACAACTGTGTGTGTCTCTGCTCTGCATAGATGTTAAAGGTTCCGTACCACTTCTCACTGGAGTGTAAATGTGAAATATATGTCCTAGATTTGAATGTAGCTCACAGAAATAAAGCTACTCCTCCGGTTCAGTGCCGGAACAGATACATGGTAAATTCTTCTTCTACTGCTTTCTGAGCTCAGGGATGTAAGTTAGAATTCAAGTAAGCCTAGACAAATAAATCAATGTGAACAAATATGTCATCCTTTTAATTGCCTTGAGGTGCAGCTAGGTAGAAAACATTAGGCTTGACTATGGAGCTAGTTTGGGGTTTGGTTATCTACTTGCAAAATATTTTCTGTTTTTCAGTTGACTTCAGATACAGATTTTAATACCCTTCTCTTTAAGCAGCACTAATCTTGGATGTATTTTTTTTATCACTGTTTTTCAACCAGTTCTAGATATACAGCCTTGGCCAGTCTGTGGGAGTTAGCCTAGGCCTGTGTTTGACAGAAGAGTACTTCCTTCCTTAAGGAAACTGTTCCCAGTTTCCTGCTTTGGAGGACTATGTTCAGTGTTACAATGCAGGGAGGGTTGATGGTTTTGCAGTGTGTGACACTGCAGCCCAGTATTCCTTTGTAATCTGTTTGCTTGTGTTTTTTTTTTCTTTCTCTCTTCCACCTCCATTCCTTTCATTCCACATCACCTGATCCTCGACAGCCACAGCTGGGGAACCTGTTGCAGGTGAACCGGACCTTGGGCCGCAATGTGCCCCTTGCCTCCCAACTCATCCTGATGCCCAATGGTGCTGTGGCTGCTGTCCAGCAGGAGGTGCCACCCACGCAGTCTCCTGGGGTCCATGCAGACACAGACCAGGTCAGTGACCCCTTCCCAGAGTCCTCCCTTTCACCTGCTTCTGCCACACCACACACTGGTCTTTGTTTCAAGCTGTCCCTGTATAGCAGATTAGAGCTATTTTATCCCCAGCCCGTGTCCCTGTGCAGGCAGGAGATTTTGCCACCATGTTTTCATGCTTGTTTTTTGCCTCCAGAGAAGAGGTTAATTTTGCTTAAAATTCTGAGGTGAGCAGAGTGGTTGTGCTTACATGAAAAGAACTTGGTTGTGCTTGCGTGAAAAGAACTCTTGAGTTCTATGCACAGTTTTCAGTCACTCTGCAATTAAGAGTCTTTGCCACAGGTAGTATTCCTTCATCCAGTTGGTTCATTGTTGTAGAGATGCCAAAGACTTGTCTGAAGCCATTTTTTTTGAAGAAAAGTCAGCTGTGATCAAATTTTGGCAATAACATGGCATTTGGAGGAGAAGTAAATACAGAGGATGGCTGCACCAAAATGCAGAGGAGCTGGTGAAATCGGAAGGGGTGCGGGCCATGAGTAGATCTGTGGGCCTGGGGTAGGCAGGTGGCACAAAAATTGAAAAGGAATGACTGGTCTTTAAAGGGGTATCTCAGTGCTTTTAGAGCCATGCTAAGCTGGATTTTACCAATTCCAAGGTATGGCAGGCAGGTCTGGAGGCTATCCCATGCCTTGGAGAAAGATGGTGTCCCCAAATCCTGTTCACAAAGTGCCATGAGATCTTTAATTTCCACCAGAGATGGGGCAGGAGGGAGTTCAGGATAATGTGCTTCCTGGGGAGGGCCATGCTTGAGCTTTGCCCTGCAGTGTCAGCAGCTCCTCACATGAGACTTGAGGCATCAACTCAGCCTGCATCCCAGCAGAGTGTTGTTGCTTATGTGTACTCTGTCACACTCCCAGCACATACCGTGTGTAAAACGAGTGGGTTCTGTTTGGTGTGTGTGTCTCTAGGTGCAGAACCTGGCTGTGAGGAGCCAGCAGACCTCTGCCACTAACGCCCAGCTCCAAGGCTCTGCTCCGAAGACAGCCCTGCCAGGAAGCTCCCAGGCTTCGGGCCTACCGCAGGCCACCAGCACTGGCCAGACCATGGCTGTGGCCCAGGCCTCCTCCAGTGGGGCCGGCCAGTCCCTCAACCTGAGCCAGGGAGCAGTGGGCAGCAATGGTGTCTCCGGAGGTGTGGTGGCCACTGGTGGGAGCCAGCCCTCCTTGGGATTGAGCCAGAGCTCCTCGGCAGGTGCTGCTGGCAGTTGCCAGAGGAAAGGCACGGGAGTGGTTCAGCCCTTGCCGGTGGCGGCTGCCCAGGCCGTGACCGTCAGCCAAGGGAGCCAGACAGAGACAGAGAATGCAGCTGCAAAGAAGGGCGACACGGACAGTGGGGGACAGCAAACGGTGGGCATGAACCTCACCAGGACTGCTACACCAGCACCCAGCCAGACGCTGATCAGCTCAGGTAAGCACTCGTCTGGGTTTTTTCCTCTTCAAAACCGTTGAGCTTTCACAAGAATGACATTTGAAAGCCTGGTGGTAAAAGGTTTTCCAACACATCTCCCAGCTTCTGTCTGCCCAGAGACTTGTTTCAAGGGGTTATCCCTTTCTATTAGCAGAAGAAGTTGATTTGGTCCCTCATGTCCCCCTGCCAATAAGCTGTCAGTCATTTTGGAGTTTGATGTCTCAAACAAGTGCAGTGGCTGCCTTATTTTTGTTGTTGTTGTTCCCAGCTGCACTGTTGCTAACTTCTGTGCTGTTTTTTCTCACTCTGTGTTTGTATAGCAACATATACGCAGATCCAGCCACACTCACTGATCCAACAGCAGCAGCAGATCCATCTGCAGAAGCAGGTGGTGATCCAGCAGCAGATAGCCATTCATCACCAGCAGCAGTTCCAGCACCGCCAGTCCCAGCTCCTCCACACAGCCACCCACCTCCAACTGGCTCAACAGCAGCAACAGCAGCAAGCAGCATCTCTGACCCAGCAGCAGCAGCAAGCTCAGCCTCCGCAGCAGCAGGCTCCCCCCCAAAACCAGCAGCAGGCACAAACCCTTGTGGTGCAGCCTATGTTGCAGTCCCAGCCACAGCATTTACAGCTCCAGCAGGACAGTCCATGCCAGCCGGCCACCAAGTCACCTGTTCCTATTCAGTCAAAATCTCTGGTCACCCCCATCAAACCCCCTCAGCTTGGGCCTGCCAAAATGTCAGCAGCACAGCAGCCTCCGCCACACATCCCCGTGCAGGTGGTGGGCACTCGGCAGCAGGGCTCAGGCCAAGCCCAAGCTCTGGGCTTGGCTCAGATCGCTGCAGCAGTGCCGACATCCCGTGGAATGCCGGCTGTAGTCCAGCCTGTTTCCCAAACCCATGCTGCTTCCCCATCATCATCTTCAGCTCCAGCATCCTCACAGGAAGCTCCCCCTCTCACCACAGGGGTGAATTTGGCACAAGTTCAAGGCACAGCCCACATGGTGAAGAGCCCAGCTTCCTCTCCAGTTGTGGCTCAGATGCCAGCAGCATTCTACATGCAGTCTGTCCAGTTGCCAGTAAGTGATACCATTGAGAAGGAGAATAGCATATGGATTCTCTTTGTTCATTCCTAGGACACCAATCGCAGTCCAGGCCCAGGTCAGTGGGATGGGATGGGTAAGGGGTTTGGGGAAAGGGATGTGGAGACTTTTTTACCCTAATTCCAATCCAGCCCCTGGGGTTACTGACTACAAGCATGTCTCTTCCACGTTATCATTCAAAGGCTTGCATGAAGTTAAAAGGTGAGACTCCAAATGGAATAGGTGTCCACATCACATATTGAGTATCACATTTAACAATGGAGTTGGGTTGACCTTGGCTGGCTGCTGGGTGACCACCAAGTTGCTGTTCTATCACTCCTCCTTCACAACACAACAGGAGAAAAATACAGCGAAAAGCTTGAAATAAGCTTTGGTTGAGAAAAGGATGTGGACTTGCCAATTACCATCATGGGCAAAACAAACTCAGTTTATGGAAATTACCTTTATATGCTGCCAATTTAGTGTAGGATAATTGGAAATAAGAACAAATCCAAAAAACACCTCCCCCCTTCTTCACAGACTCAGCTTCACTCCTCACTTTTCTCCCTCCTCCTCCTGAATGGTGCAGGAGGACAAGAAATGGGATTTGTGGTCAGCTCATAAGGTTTTTCTCTCTCACACACTTTTCCCTTGCTTTAGCCTGGGGGATTCCTTCCCATAAGATACAGTCCTTCACAAATTTCTCCAATATGAGTCTTTCCCACAGACTGCAGGTTTTCATGAACTGCTCCAGTGTGGATATTTCTGGGTTACAGATCCCTTGGTATGTGGTATCAGCCACTGACTCTAGGCCTCAGGGGATCCCCTGGCAGTGGCTGTGCAGGGGAAAACTCATATTCTAAGGCCTTGTCCATGCTGTTGAGAATTGTCCAGATAGGGCCTACCTAAATCCCTGGGAGAACAGCACTTTGCTAGCTCAGATCATAGAATCATAAATAATTGGAGTTGAAAAGAACCTTAAAGATCGTATAATTCCAACACCCCTGCCATGGGCAGGGACACCTTTCAGTACACTAGGTTGCTCAATCCAACCTGGCATTGAACACCTCCTTAGCCAGTTGCTGAGACTCTTTCTAAACTCTCTCTGCTTCTTCTGGAAGGTGTTGCAGGGTTAGTCTGATTTTTAGAGTGGGGGGACAGTTCTGCTCCTGGTGAACATGTGTGCCCTACTCTTTCGACTCTCCATTGAAACTGATCTGATTTATTCAAAAGCCTGTTTGGAAACTGCTGGGTGAATGCTATTCCTTTTCTTCCTACAATAATCCTTTGAGATTTACACAGTGTCTTGGTATTATACCGATGTATCAACATGACTTGGGATACCAGATCCTAGTCCATGGCATGGTAGTAAGTCTTGTCAAGCTTTGTTCCTCGCTAGGCAAATGCTCCCAGCTAGAGGTATGTACTGAGGAAGCTAGAGGCATCTCCAGAAGCCAGGCTGGAAATCAAGGATGATGGAGCAGGATGCATCTTTTTTTTTGTTTTTGATCTGGCTTGTTCTTTGCTTTGGAGCTTTTCTATCTGCTTACGTGTTCCTCTTTATTCATGCAGGGCAAATCTCAGACCTTGGCAGTAAAACGTAAGGCAGAGTCAGAGGAGGAGAAGGAGGAGTCACCCAGTGTCACCGCGCTCCTGCCTGCCAGGTCCTCTCCTGTAACAGACAGCCCAAAAAACATGGAGGAGAAGAGTGGCCTTGGAGGTGAGGTACAAAGGAGAGCTCTGCTTCTGTGTGCTTATGACCTGATCTTGAATTCAGCTGAAGTAGGTGTAGCAAAGATAACTGACTCCTGTGCTGTTAACTTCCCAGACAATTCTGATACTGCTGCCATTGCAACCTCAAATGCCACATCAAGTGAAGGAGCCTCAGTCACCCCCACCTCTGCTTCCACCCCAAACCTGGCAATGGTGTCACGTCAGATGGGAGACTCCAAACCTCCTCAAGCCATCGTCAAACCCCAGATCCTTACACACATCATTGAAGGCTTTGTCATCCAGGAGGGAGCAGAGCCCTTTCCAGTAGGGATTTTTTTGTTGTGGAGGAAGGAGGTGTAGCACTTTCTTGGGAGGGTGGTGGGCTTCCAAGTTTGCTTAGGAGTATCTTTCCCTGTATTCCAATTCAGCATTTTCAGCCTGAGACACAGACAGTGAAGAGCAAGGGAGGGGAGGAAGGTGTCATGAATGAAGCAAGGCATTAAAGAGGTGTCATTAAAGAGAATGGGTTTGAAGGAGTAAAACAAATGCAGAAACTGCTTACTCCCATAGTCACCAAAACAATAATTAATGCAGGAATTGTGAGGAGGCTCTTCTCTCTATGAGGGAAAGATGCATTTTGAACAGGCAGCAAGTGAAGTGGAAGTAAATGAGGGGAAATGGAGTTACATGGAATGGGGCATTATTCAAGGCAGATAGTGCTTGGGGATCTTTAAACGAACCACCAAGCCTGTGAGTCAGGAAGCAGTAATGACCCTTTTCCGTATCTCTCCTTCCCTGTTAGGCAGAGAGATTCTTCTGAGCTGAATTTTGAGCTGCACGTGTCTTGGCAGAGGGCGGTGGACGCAGGGGAATTCTTTACTGGTGGGTCCAACTCATTCTCTCCCTATCCAGGTGGGTTGTTCTCAGCTGCTGAAAGAATCTGAGAAACCACTGCAGGGAGAGGCTCCTTCTGGCCAGAATGAAAACCTGTCCAGCAATTCTCTGGGAGAAGATAGCGCTTCCATGGGTGAGTTTCAGCACCGGGAGAACTAGCTAGTATTACTGAAACTTTCTGCTCTGTATTACTTTTTACATTAAGGACTTGTATCTCTTCCTGCTAACTCTTTAGAGACTCAAGCTATGGAACTAGTGTCTCACTTTTGAGTGCCAGAAGACCAACAATGCATTTTTTGTTACTGTAAATACGATCTAACACATCCTGTGTCAGTAGTAAGCAGGAGATTCTGAACTGTACCTGTCTTTAATGACTGAAGGCTGTGAAGGCTGTGTGGACAGAGCAGAGAATGCAGTGATGGAAATTTCCCCCACAGCCTTGTAGTATGTGAGGAATATGCCATTTTTTTGCTTGTTCCAGGAAGTGGTACTGACCAGGAGAAAAAAAACTGCTGTTTGGTATCCTGGCATCCTAATTAGCAGAGCTTTTCCCAGTTTCTTCCACAAGCTAGCTACTTACTAGGTTCAGTAGAAAATAGTGCTTGGAATCTGCCTGCTCAGAAGAAGAGCAGTGGAATGGGGAATAATTGGGTGTGTGATCTGCTTCAGTTCAGATCACCAAGTGGTGTGTGTCTCTGTATCTCACTAGAGCTTGACAAGAAGTCAAACTTGTTGAAGTGTGAATATTGTGGGAAGTATGCCCCAGCAACCCAGTTCCGTGGCTCCAAGAGGTTTTGTTCCATGACCTGTGCTAAAAGGTAATAACAGCAAGATGTAATATTCCTTATCTCTGGCTACATGTTTGCTGGAACTGGGCATGTGCCCCTTCTCCAAGTAGTGTACCACACTTCAATGCATCTGATTCTCCCTCTGTGGCATGTACTGGCCACAGAGATCCTATAGCACTCTAAATGATTTGTAAATGCTTCTAGGTCTGGAGAGGTGGACGTGGTGCTGATGATAAACAGGATTTCTGGCTTGCTCAGAAAACGAAGTGGGAAGGGGGAAATTCTGGGGCTGTACAGAACCTCTCTGCAGAGAAATGTACATTTGATTGACTAAATAAATGCATACTGGTAGCTGTCTGATGCACTGGTGCTAGACAAAGACACACGGGAGCACTGGGGAAAAAAATGGGGAGAGGTTAGAGTAGTCATTGCTGCCTCCTGTTAATAGCAGAGTGCTTGTTATGGGTCTTTTTTCCCTTAGGGGAATGACTTAATTGACCCTTCAGATGTTAGATCAAGACTCTGGTGTCCAAATATTGCTTGTGTCAGAAGTCTGGACTGGTTCCTTCCATGGTGAAGTCTTAAAAGGAGGAGGAACAGAACTTGATGGTAAAGAGGAGTCTTACCCCCATCTAGAGCAAGGAGAAGTATTAGGTTTAGATAGTTGCTGCTTTCTAACTGGTGCTCTGCTTCTGCTTACTTGAGGTACAATGTCAGCTGCAGCCATCAGTTTCGGCTGCAGAGAAAGAAGATGAAGGAATTGCAGGAAGCTAACTATGCCCGTGTGCGCCGACGGGGACCACGGCGCAGCAGCTCCGAAATCGCTCGAACAAAGATCCAGGGCAAGCGCCACAGGGTAAGGACACAGACCTGTCAAGGCAGGTCTCTGTAGAATTTGTCCCTGCTGCCTGTACCACTTTGTCACAGAGGATGCAGTCGTACAGGATGTGCTGAGTGCATGCTGACACACTTGTTGTACAAGGCACTGGGAGCTGTTCTAATCACTCACAGACTGCAGGAAGTGTATTCACATGTGTACTTGTTCTGTGCTCTGTGTTCACTCCTGTGTGCGTCTCGAAGGTCTCAGTGAGTCTCAACTGATAGCCTTGGCAGGAAACAATCCACTTTTCCCGTTTGATTAGCAGTCTTCCACAGGAATGACTTGAATTGGCTTATAGAAGAATAAAATGAGCTGCGGTCGTGATGTGAGAAAGAGAGAGAGCTCTTGTGTCAGCTGCCACTGGACCAACAGCCTGAGACAACAGACTGTTGGGACAACTTCTGCTGCTCCCAGTGTCTTGTAATTGTGAATTTCTGACAAAACCCCTTTTGTTTTCTTTCTTTCTTATGGGCTTGTAGGGCCAGGAAGACTCAAGTCGAGGCTCTGATAACTCCAGCTATGATGAAGCTTTGTCTCCTACATCTCCTGGACCCCTGTCAGTAAGGGCCAGTCATGGAGAGAGGGACCTGGCAAACTCCAATATGGCCCCACCTACCCCAGATCTACATGGCATCAACCCAGTCTTCCTGTCCAGCAATCCTAGTCGTTGGAGTGTGGAGGAAGTGTATGAGTTCATTGCATCATTGCAAGGTGAAGTTAAGATCCTCTCCTGCACTCCTGTGATCAAGTAGCATGGGGAGATTGGGCTATCTTTCTGGAAAGAAAATGGTGTCAGTGGTGCCTACCACTTTTGGACATGTGTCTGAATTGGAGTAGATCATAGAGATGGATTCTCAAGTAGCCTGTGTGCTCTAGGACACTGCGGACTAGAATGGGGAAAGGGGTTGGTTAGATTCCTAGCTTCCTTTTCTGTACCTGCCAGGGGTGCAAAGAGTAGGAGTGAGGGGAGTGCCCAACGCACATGTGTTTCTCACTGCGTTTTTTTGTTTGTTTGCTTCACAGGGTGCCAGGAAATTGCTGAGGAATTTCGGTCACAGGAAATTGATGGTCAGGCCCTGTTGCTTCTGAAGGAGGAACATCTCATGAGTGCCATGAACATCAAGCTGGGACCAGCTCTCAAGATCTGTGCCAAGATCAATGTCCTCAAGGAGACCTAAGAACTCTGAAGCCGGAGGTCTCACTTTTGCTCTGACCCCAGGGCAGCTGCCAGTTTTGGAGCATCCTGCTGGGGCAGGGAAGAATGGCACAGTCCCCTGTGGTCTTGCATTCAAGAAGAATGAGAAGGACTTTAACTGATTGAAACTGCCACGCACAAGCCCATCTCTTGGTCTCTTAATGGTGCTACAAGGTTGAGGAAAACTGCTACCTGGGGCCTTTAAACAACTTTCCTTCTTCCTGGTTTTGAATATGCCTCCCCTATATACCACATAAAAAGGGGATCTCTTTCTGTCTTAAAAGACTGCTGAAAGGGAACTGCCCTCACCCCTTTTTGCCACAGCAGGTCTGCTAGAATCTTAGCTTCGAGTATCATTGCCAGAATTCAAGGCATAGGAAGAGCTGGCCCCACATGGTCATTGGGAGCACCTGTGCTTGGGGCTTTTATGAAGGGGAACTAGAAAATTGCAAGTGACAGAGGTGACAAACAGGAATTGGAGCAAAAGGGGCTGCTGCTTTTCCACTTTCAAAAGTACCTAGCTCATGAACTGGGTTTAACAGCCATTCCAGCATGCATACCAAACTTGAAGGCCTGTGGCAATAGGAGCTGTCCTGTCTTCACTCTGCATGTCTACAGGAAACAGTAAAGCTAAAGTGTTGTGGCAGCTATTCATTCCAGGTGCTCCTCTCAGAACTAGTCAGAGGATTTTTCCTGGGTACTTAAGACAAAGTGATGGGAAACTCAAAGGGGAGGGGGATTGTCTTACATTAGGGAACCTTGCAGCACTAGGTTTGTCTTCCCATTGTGCTGGAGCATAATTTACAGATCCAAAGCAGTCTCCAGAAGCACCAAGGCTCTTCATGAAATGGGCTGGGGTTTTGTGTGTTTTCTTACCAGTTTGTATTATTTTCTTTTCGTGTCTGTCTTCGTTATCCTCAGGAGAGCATACGGGACAAAATTTAGGCTGGCACAATTGTTCTGCTTGCCTCCAGCTTTTTTTTGTTTTAGTTTGGGGTTTTTGTTTGTTTTGTTGTTGTTGCAAAACAAGTATTTCTCAGTTACAAGGAACCAAACACACACCCTGCAACAACTGAATACTAATTTTTTTAAGTGGCTTCTCATTTCTAAAGGGCAGAATTTATGTTATAGGCTGAGTTTCTCCTACTCCACTCCTCCAGGTTTGGTTGGGAGTTCTTTGTTTGGTTTAAGAACCAAGTGTGGTATTCTGAAGTTTTGTAGCCAAATTGCCAAAGGTGAAAACCTGGGCAGAGTTATTCTCTTCCAGAAGCACCTCTGCTTCAAACAGGCAAAATACCTGAAGGAGTTACACAAACTGTGAAGAGGTAAGTGCCCTCTAGAGCCAAATACCTGAAAGCAAGATGGTGTTATAAACCATGTATCTCAGCTTTTCTGTTTTCAGAAGTTTCACATGAATATTTGAGTGAAACATAAGACTGTTCTGTGTTAAGCACCTACTGTTGCAGGAAAGCTGTAGTGGCATGGGAGAAAGCCTAATAGCATAGGTAGGAAAACATTAGGTATCTTTGAAATGGGCTCTTTATTGACCCATGTTAGGAAAAGAGGAAGGAAAGTGCTTAGTGGATGAATAAAATGTGGCAGCAGCTTCCTTCTCTTAAGTGTGCTGTTGAATCTCACTTTTGTGACATTCTTGTTCATGTGAGAAGACTTCTGAAGCCTTGCGAATGCAAATAGGCCCAAAGGAAAGTGCCCATGCTTGCTTGCACTGTGGTACCACTGTTTGATCTGATGTAATGTGGGGGCAGGGAAGGGGGAGGTTAGAATCAGCAATGAGCAGAGGAAGGCTGCCCTTAAACCATTTTATCCTTAGCAGGTGGGGTGTGATAAAACTTTAGTTTGACCCTTGGCAGGGTAGGCAGGCAGGTAGCCTGCCACTGTTACCAGCTACTCCTGAGGACTGGATTTTATTTCAGTCAAATGGGAAGGCTTCATTTCTTCATTTCATGTTCAATGTTCTTAATAAAAAAGTGCTTGATCAGGCTTTGCAGGTCTGGCTGCTTTTTAACCTGTCCTGTGCCCAAACATTAACTGAGCATTTTTAACCTGTCCTGTGCCCAAACATTAACTGAGCATTTTTAACCTGTCCTGTGCCCAAACACTAACTGAGCATTTGGGAAGTACATATTTCACCACAAAGTTACTTTTGACTCACTGCTGCAAAAAAAAACCACCCCAGAACATCATCCATCCATCCATGCATCCATCCATCAATCCATCACTACCTGAGCTTCTGAAGTTCCAGTTTTGAAAGATGTGGATAGCCTCCCCTTGTATGCCTCCCTAGAGGACCTGGAGCAAACTAACAACAGCATGTTCATTACTGGCACGAGTTCAGGCACAAGGCAGCACACACTAAGGACCTTTTACTTCTGGGTAAGAATGATGCTGTGGCAGCAAAGCAAGCTCTTGTTACATCAGCACAACACTTCACCAGGTTTTTTGGTCACTTTATTTTTGAAAGTTTTGTTTTGTACAAAAAAATTACCTTAGACACCACCATGAAAAACAGACTTACTGACTTCCTATTTTTCCCATGTTATGAGAAAGAGTGAGACTGTAACAAAAGTCAAAGAAAGCAGGAATTGCTTGCCCACTCCAAACCCAGAAAGCAAGGTCACCCCTTTTCTCTCAGTGTCTTAAAAATACATGAACCTTGTCTGTACTCTGCTGTTAACACAGTAGTGGCTTGCTTATTCACAGTCTCTACCCCCCAGGCTGAGGGCAATTCTGTGCCAGTCTACAGTAGGGTAGAATGGGATTGCTCAGAGTCTAGCCTCTCAAATAAAAAGCAATTTAGAATCAAGGTGCCAAGTTCCTGAAGGTTCCCATTAAGTCTACAACTCAACTGTACCTGCTTTTCACCAGGGCCCAAAGAGAAGGTCTTTCTCACTCCCAGCCAGTGGCAGTATGTTAAGTACCATCTGCACAGGGCAAGTGTCTTAAGACTGGCCTGCACCATGCTTAAGTGGACAGTGAGTTATGAAAGCTGACCAGGTAAGAGTCCCTTATGCAGTTCTTTATGTGTTAGCATTCTTAGCCCAGGCTTCCATGGTTCCTTTGATAAAAAAATAAATTCTGACAGCTTCCTAGGAAAACCCTCTGCAAAACAAGGAACTTCTGGGGACCATGAAATCACAATGCTGACAGTGACTGAGGTGTGTGGGCAGTCACCTCGGGAAGCTTGTGTCAGAACTCAAGTGGCAGCTACCTGTCTCATTTTGTCTTGATGTCACTTTCAGTTTCAGCAAATGTTCCTTTTCCTTAGCAGCAAAATCATTTCCTTTTCCTTCTCACTGATTGAGAAGACTGAGTCAGTATTTTCACTGAAGTCACGAGACTCCATTTAACTCCTATAGTTTTTTAGCATTGCCCCTCTCTAGTCTGAGAGGATGGCATGCATCCCTTTACAGCTGTTGAAGGAAACTGTTGGGAAGTACACACTACTCTGCCATTAGGGAAACAAAAGACTGCAGAGGTGCTAATGCCTCTTCACCCCCAGAGTCTGGCATAGAGCACTCTGTGCCAGTTATGCAGGCAGAAATTGTATAGCAGTGCAGAAGCTAGAAAAGCTGAAAATGCATTCAAAGAAAAATCCAGTGTCTTACAGATCCTGTAAACCCTAGGGAAAAAAGACACAAAATATCCCTTTTAAAGTGTCAGCTGTTTTAACCCATAGCCTTTTTCCCTTTTTGCACCCATCCATGCCCCTTTTTTCCCTCTTAGTGATTCATCTCCCATTACTGCTCAGTGCTGAACACTCATATTGCTGATTTCTGCTTAACTGTCAACACTTCTCCCCTCAGCTCTGCTGCATTTTTAAAACCTAAGCCAGCATTATATTTATAAGACATGCCATTAGGAACCAGTGCTGTTCACATCCAGAGGCACCCATGGGCCTTGACACACCGGAGACAGCGGAAGCAAACAGTGTAAAGAAAATCAGAAGTGAGAGAAGGAGAACTGGCTGGGAGGCACCCGGCTAAACAAGCACTGGGGAGATGGGGAGAAAAGATCTTGGTGTGGAAAGCCTATCACATGGGCAGCAAGTGGTCGTCCCGTTCTTCTGACTCCTCTCCCAGCTGGTCATCCCCCACGCCGCGGTACGCGGCTGGCGCGTTCCGGGGCTTGGATCGGCACACAAAGTCACAGCCATCCTACGAGCACAGGACACAGCACCACCATCAGATGGGTTGCAGTTGACTCAGCATCCAAAGCAAAGCAGCTCCTGCCATTTCTCTTTTGCTAAGGGATTATGCCTATCCCTGTGCCACCTGAAACATCTCCCCAAAACTTGGCATAAAAACATCCTACTCAGTCTTGAAAGCTCTGGGCATACTGGTTAATGGTATGGAGCAACATCAGGCCAAGGCAAGTATGAAGGATAAATAGCACTGCCTACAGTGACCAAGGAAGGATTTCACAGTCCCCAGGTGAACATTTCTACCTGGAAAGTGTTAACTCCTGAGGAGCACATGTTCTAGTTAGGTAGCAGTTGCAGGACAGAGGCAGGGAATTGGTCTCAGAAAGGACTCAAAAACTGAATACTCAAGAAAAATGAAACAGATATCCTCTTCTTCCGCTTTAAGGTACTTTACCCTGGTGGTAGGTCTACCCAAAACATGGAGTCAGTGTCATTTTCTCCTAACATGGGCCAGGCTGAGAATACATAAGGATTTTCACTCACCGCCACCAAATTGCCTAGATCTTGCCAGAAGGCAAAGTGAGGAATCTGCTCCATGCCCTTTGCTCCCACAACAAGGCGCTGGTAGAGGAACCCACCAATGATGTAGACTGCAATCAGTGACACAAACCTAGAAGGCAAAATTTTTTAAAAAGAGAGGAAAATCAAAACTGAGGAAATCCTATAGACAATCTCTTCTGAGCCAGCTACCTGCCTCATATTAGCATCAGAACAAGCAGCTGAGCACCACTCAAGAACAGAGCTATTAACAGAAACCAGACCATAAAAGGTCCCTAAGTTATCAATCTGCTTGTATAAATCTTTTAGCAGCATTATGTGAAGTAGTGCCTCTAAGCACAAACACAGAAAATGAGTCAAGACTCCTGGTCTGAGTTCCCAGCTCTGGCAAAGAGCCATCATACAATTTTAGGAAGTGAAATCTCCCATGTTTCAGTGCACTTGTCTGTAAGCTATGAAGAAAAATGTTTACTGGCAACAGACCAGCCCTGCATCATGCCTTGAGCAAGAGCTTTTCTCCAAAAAGCTCACAGGCATAGTAACATCAAACGGTGGCTGTAGGAAAGTATACTGCAGTTATTTAGTCTTACTATAGCATTTGCTATGTTTCTAAGTAGCACTAGAGATTATGACTCGGGCGCAAACAACTCTTCCAATGACTCACGTAATCAGTAGAATGGAGCCAACGCTGAGGTGGGAATTCTCAGCTGGACAAGCCACACTGCTGTCCATTTCAAAGAGGTAGAAACACTCCTGCTCCTTTTCCCGCTCTTCAGAAATAATGCTGAATGAACTCTGCAATTTGGTAAAAGTAAAGTCATGTGAAAACATGCCCATGCACACTGAACTTCACCAGGAGAAGTTTTACTGCTGTTGGTGCAGCTGGGCACCAGACACTGGAGGCCAGCTCGCTGCCCCCTCAAAGCCCCTCTGCTCACAACCAGCCATTGGTCTGGCAGCTTCCTGATGCTCACTCACCGCTGTAACTCCCCGCTTGCAAGAAATCATTATCACAGCTCGCCTCTTCTCACCACTGCAGTGCCTGCCGTATGAATCACCGCCTTTATAAATCAGCATGATCCAGTCACCTGCCAGGAGAGAAGCAATACAGGCTACAAATCCAGATCAGGAGGCGAAAGGCAGCTACTGAGTAAGCAAAGTATTGAGTAGAATCGTACTTCCATTGAAGACCTGGGTTTCATTGATTCTTCCTATGACTGTGGTCTTTCCATTCTGTCTATCTGTTTGCACCAGGCCACCAAAATCGTGCGAGGTGCTGTTGACCTCCCTGCACACCCTGAAATGGTAGATGTAGTTTTCCGTTTTGCCTTTCTCCACAGTCACGTTAAACCTGCAGCAGGGAGAGGACAGAAGAGACAACCCATTGGATTACAAAGAACACCCACAGCAGTGGCACTTCAGACCTGGAAGCTGGTCACAGACCATACTAACAGGGGGAGCCCATTCTGCAGTCTGACCCAAATCCTCCCCTCCCCTTGGCCCACTGTGAAGCCCCGAGGCCTGCAGGGTGTTGTGCTGTACCTCATGTGGCTCAGGGGCTCCAGTTTCTTCAGCAGGGCTCTCTCCATCTGTGACTCACTGCTCTCATCACCAATCACATCACAGCTCCTCTCTTCTGACTGCTCAGCCCCCGATACAGCCAGGGCCATAAAGACCAGCAGCAAGGCAGAGGTATGGCAAGGTGGTGACATCCTGGACACATGCCACAGAGAAAACAGAGGATTAACTGTTTCAGCCCCTGAAAACTAACTTCAGGGTCATGGAGTCAATGATTAGCCACTTCCTCAGTCCTGACTGTAAAAAGGAGAAGTTGAATTCTAGAAACAACTCACAGTTCACAAGAGACACACTAAATCTGAATCCCTTGCACAGCCAAAGACAATTTGCTGGGCCAATTTGGGGCTCTTTTCTGAATTTGCCTTGAGACCACAAAAAGTTTTGCTACTGAGCACATTAATGAGCTGCCAGAGCGGAGTCCAGCAGGCTGAATGCTGGAGTAAACTTCAAGCATACTCCACTGTTGTTATTGCATTGCACTGAGAAGCCAGTCAGCAGAAAATTATTTATCAGGCCTTTAATCAATCATCTTCACAGCTCTCGTGTAAAGAGTTTGTGGGGAAGAGCCACTGTGATTAGTCAGGCTCTGTTTGTTCAAGCGCCTTAATCTTAAGAATGATCTTTCCAGTACTCCTTTAGCTGAAAATCTGAAAGACATTAATAATGGTAAACCACAACTTCACAGAATATGTTTTTTTCTTCATTTCTTTTACACGAGGGAAGGAGGAAAGTGAAGCATCCTATGTAAGATCCAACCAACGAGGCAGTAATGAAGACGACAATGATAGCAACAACAATAATAACCTATAAGATTTGGCTTTCAGGTTCATGCTAAAATCAGGTAGGAAACCAGCTGAACAGAGCAGTGCAATATATTCCCCTCTCCTTCTAGTGCCGCAGATTTTGGTAAAGCTCCAGACACTGGTGGAAGGCAGACACTCCATTAAAGGCGCACCTGCCTGCCGGCGGACACAGAGCCCGTTTGACTGAACCTGATGATTTCCCCACTGGCCTGCAGAGCCCACGGCGACAGCTCGCAGCTGCTGGGCGGGGTGCTCTGCTCGCCATGGGGCACCAAAACAAGTTTAGAAACGGAGAAATCACAGAATGGGTAAGGCTGGACGGGACCACAGTGGGTCACACGGTCCAACTTCTCTGCCCAAGCAGGGTCATCTTAGAGCACATGGCAAAGGATTGTGTTCAGACGATTCTGGAATACCTCCAGTGAGGGAAACTCCACAACCTCCTCAGGCAATCTGTTCCAGTGCGCGGTCACAGAAATGAGGAAGCCCGTGACACAAGGGCTCGTGACTCCTCTCTCCCGAGGCCAAAAGCAGGACCTGCCCTCAGCCCTAGACAGGGCTTTCTCCCGGGAACTCGCCGCGCGGCGCTGGGAGCTGCCCGGCCGGCCCCCTCCAGCCACGGCCCCAGACCCACCCGGGACGGAGCGCGGCTTCACCCCGCGGCCTCGCTGTGCCCCGCT
>VZTN01030587.1:0-40282 GCA_013400515.1 Erpornis zantholeuca | reverse complement strand
CGGCTCACGCGCATCCCATGCTGGGCGGCCCGGGGAAGCACAGGCACGGGCGGCACCGGCCTCCTCCGCGTCCCGACCGGCTCCCTCGTTCGCACCGCGAGCCGGAAACCGGGAAGAGCGTGGCGGAACTGGCGCCCGGCGCCAATGGGAGCGCAGGAGCGGCCGGAATCGCCCACCCACGAGCGCGTCGGCAGCGAATCATTCGCGGCGGGGGAAAGGCGGGCGGGGCCGGGGGCACCGCGGGACACGCCCACTTCCTCTCCGCCAGCCAATGGGCGGTGAAACTCGGCGCGGAGGCCCCGCCCCCACTCGCATTCCTGCCAATGAACGACGAGGGCGGGCAGAGAGGCACCGCCCTCACAGCGCGAAGCCGCCGCGGAGCGCGGTGCCGGAGGGAGCTGCGTCTCCAATGGCGGGCGCGCGTTCCGCCCCGCCGAGGCGGCGGGAGGCAGTAGGAAACGCTGGGAAACAGTGGGAAGCAGCCCCGCGGGATGGGAATCCCCGGGCTCCCGGCTGGAAATCAACTCACCGGAGTGCCCTGTGACTTTCTTTCGCTGAAGTCGCGCTCTCCCCTCTCCCGTGCCCCGCACAGGTTCGGAGCAGCCGCAGGCAGGTGGCCGCATCAGCAGGAACGAAAAGCTTCCCCCTTCCCTTTGCTCCCGCTGCTGAAGGTGGTAACAGTCCCTCAGTGTCGTTTGGCTTTGCCATCCCCATCAGGTGCCTTGCAGAGTGACTTGGGTTGGACGAGCAAGGGGTCTCAACCACTTCACAACACTGCTTTGTGGCCTTGATCCTTCGGATTTTGTACCCACTTTGTGTCTCTTTGGTGGATTCTCCCGATGTTTTGATATACTTTGGAATAAAGGTGCCTCCCCCAACTCCTGCAAGTTTTGCTACTAGAGGAATTCTAGGTACAGCACACAAGGTTGGTGTGCTTGAGCATCCTGGGTGTCATTAAAGCTATAAATGATTTGATACTGGCCTGTTCAAAGAACATCTCTCTCCTTATGATGTGCTCCCAGAGAGTCCACTTTCCAGGGGTCTGTTACTGGAAGAGACAGATGTTCTTTGCCAGAGTTCTCAGGATTTTGCATCTTCTAGTTAAGAAAGAAATGCTGCATTTAGTGAACTTACCAACATGCTGGAGAAGGCACTTGTTAGAGAAATTTGGAATGAGGTTTCCCCACGGTACACTGCTTCAGAAGAACTGGGGAAGAAGTGCTGCTGGCTCCTGAAAAACTGGTTTAGTCCTGCTGTGGTTCCATACTGACAGTATGGCACAGGTACAGAAGTCATATTTATTCACACTTATGTAATAACTGAAAGTTGTTCTCACACCTTCTACAGTGTGATCCCTCTCTCTCTACTTCCTGTCCAACGAACTTAACTTATTGCTGGTATTAGAAAAAAATCTATTAAAACAGCTTTCAATTCTTTCCCACCAGCTTTCCCTTCTCCAGTTCTTCACAAATAGCGCTGTCTGTGTGGTCACTTGGCCGGCAGGCAGCCTGGGCACTTAAAAAGTGGCAAATTGGCAGGAGCTGGGAGAGACACCTTTAACCAAAGTATGACAGAACATGGAGAGAATCTACCAATTCTACCAAAGAGACAAAACCAGATCAGGACACTTAAGTTGTGTCTGAATCCTCTTAGTTACTTGTCAGCTATACAAATTATATATACATATATATAATATATATGTATATATAATATACATATATATTCCCAGCTAAACTCTCCCTTATGAGCATAGCAAATTCTCTGAGCTTGAAAGCTCTCTTTAGACTTCTATTTTTTCCATTCAAATCATTTAAGAGATACTTTCTTCCTCTTGTCTTGCTCTGCTGTCTTCTGCCTTTTCCTTCCTTTCAAGCACACACTCCCTGTCTTGCTGTCCACAGGCCCTACTCAGGACTGGAAGGAATCTTGTGGGTGCAGTATGCCACACTTAAAAGGCAAGTGAAGAAATTTGCAGAAATACCCAATTCCTTCCCAGATGTGTGCATTGTAACACATTGGCCACTCTGTGTCAGATAAGCATCCTCCCATGCAATCATTTCTCAAATTTAGAACATGTCACCAGAAGGGGGAACAATCATCCCTATTGGAGGTAGCAATCATTCCAACTCCTTTGTCGAGCATGCCCAAACAATTACTGGAAACTGTACTGTACTGTGCTGAAGAAGTGCAGCCTGAGCCTGACAAACATCCCCATGAAATGGAAGGGATCAGAATGTGGATTAAAATAAAAACCAGCTAACCATGCAGCTAAGAGGTTTCTTGGGGTGCTGGAAGCATCAACACTCTCCACCACTGAGCCACAGAATCTTTTAAGTTGAAAAAGACCCTTAAGATAATTGAGTTGAACCTGACACTGCCAAGCCCAGCACTAAGCCATGTCCCTAAGCTCCACATCTGCATCTTTTTAAAATACTTTCAGGGATGGTGACTCAACCACTTCCCTGTGAACCCTGTCCCAGTGCTTGGTAACCCTTTTGGTGAAGATATTTTTGCCAATATCCAATCTAAACCTCCCCTGGCACAACTTGAACTATTCTCATCAATGGTCAGTACTTCAAAAGAAAAGTAGCCTTTTCTGTTGTTGCTGACCACAAAATCACTAAGTGATTGAGTTGGGAAGGGACCTTTCAAGGTCATCTGTTCCAACCCCCTGCCCAAGCCAGGCCACCTATAACCTGGCCCACCTACAGCCCAGGACTGTGTCCAGGCAACTCTCCATTGAGGGACACACCACAGCCTCTCTGGCCAACCTCTGTCAGTGTTCAGTCACTTTCACAGTAAAAAAGTGTTTCCTGGTGTTCAGAGGCAACACCACCTATCTTTTAGTTTGTGCCCATGGCCTCTTGTCCTGTCACTGGGCACCACTGAAGAGTTTGACTCTTCTTGTACCCTCCCTTCAGGTATTTATATACATTGATTGGATCCTTACCAAGATGTCTTTTCTTCAGGCCAAAGAGTCCCAGATGTCTCAGTCTTTCCTCCCAGGACAGAAGGTCTGGTTCCTTTATCCTCTTTGTGCCCCTTTGGTAGATTCTCTTCAGTATGTCCATGACTCCCTTGTACTGCTGTTGGGATGTTGACTCTGAGGGACTTGAGGGATGCTAGCTCTCAGTGCCTGCCTCGTGTCTCAAGCACATTCACACTGCTATTGGGTGTAGACAGAGTTCCCAGTCCAAAGCGGAAGTGTCCAAAGCTCACAAGGCTTCCTTTTCAAACCCCTGCTGTCCACCTCTACTTTCCTTTTGACAGCAGTTGAGCTGCCAGTTCGCCGTAGCCATTGCTTATCCCACTTTTCACCTTGTACTCTCACTATTCGCCTTTTCTACCTTGTCCTGTCACTATCCTGCTGCTTCTGCCCTGAAGGGAGCTCCTCAGAGCAGCACAGTGTAACCACACCCTATTGCATTGGCAACAATTAAAATATCCCCGAACTTTGTGATTAATCACCTTTTCCATTAGCAGCTGTTCTTAAGACATCCTCCATCAGGTTAGAAAATGAAAGCTGCTGCAGTTCCACTGCTCTCCATTCCACTGTAAATTTGGTTATCTTGAACAGGTGAAGATAGAGGTTGCAGCTTCACATTTTGTGTCTTCCGAATATAGCCTCAGGTTTCCTGTTTCTCAGGCGTTGAGCCTTGTTGTTCAACAGCCAGATCAAAACATTTTGTTGTGCACACTCCTTGGTTTGGCATGGACAGAAGCAGATCAGAAATTTCTGCAGCTGATGAGAGTGAGGAAGTAACCTATACTTCTGTCAAATTCTCTCAGACTCCTCCGTCAAGGGCCAAAGCTGCGCAGGGAAAAAGAGGTGAGGAAAGACGGATGAGGTAGGTCAACCAAAATTTTTAGTTTGAGTGGAAGCAAGATCTAACAGAAACACTCTGAACTGGCCACTGATTCTGAGTGCCAGCTTCGAGAGCTCTTGCTTTGGTTCTAAAATTACTGTGAATATTTTAATGTGATAAAAGGTGATGATTTAGAGACCCAAAATTTTCCCCCTCCCTCTCACCAACCTCCTTCAGTGTCTACTCCTGGGCATTCAACCCAGGCATCCTTTTCTTCAAAACAGATTTAAAGTTGCCTGCTTGTAAAGTTGTCAGCAGCAAGAGGTTGTGAGCCATAGTTCTTTGAAGGGCAGGCAAGATGCGAATACAGATAAATTAGAGGCGTATGCTAATCAGAGATCAGAGACAGAGAAAGCATATGAGATCATCCAGCCTCTCTCCCACGGGGCTATGCAGGATTCTTTTGTGATACATTTTTTCCTGTTTTCTGTGTTCTAGTGTTACATACCTCCCAGTGAGGAAATTTTCAGCTTTTGCTGTGAAACAGTTCTTCAGAGCACTTTACTATCAGGAAGATTTTTCTTAGTGCTTTCCTTAAATTTTTTCTTTCCTTATTTCCTCTCTATTACCCCTGATTAGACCTGCAAATGTCACACTGAACAATTCCTCTGGCAGCTTAGTTGAGAAATACCACCTTCAAAGAGTGAAACTTTGCAGTGTTGATCATACTTTTTTCTAAATATTTCCTTAATGCGAAACGGTGGAGGGTTGGAACTAGGTGATCTTAGGGTCCTTTCCAACCCAAGTCATTCTATGATTCTTCTATGAAATGTCAGTGTGCTTTAGATGAGTTGTGTTGCATTGGCTGCAACACTAATGGTTGACTTAAATTTTCTGAGCTGTTACAGCAAAGGGGACTTTCACTGTGGGATACAAGATTTCTATGCCCCATCAGAATAATTTCTTATACCTGTGGTGTTTACTGCTGCCTGGTCACTTGCTTTACTATGGAAACAAAGCCAGCACAGACACCCCCAAGTTCCTATCTGGTACTCACACTCCATCTGTTTGGAAGGCAGTTTTGCTTCTGCTTATGTTTTCATCAGAAATTTTGTTTCCTGTCCCATCAGAAAACACAGTGACATCCTTTCCTGCCATTCCTGTTCAGCCCCATTGTGTGGAAAGGGGATTACCTGGTGCCCTCTTGAGATGTTTGCATTTCATTTTTAACATCTTTCCACATTCTTTTATGGACCCTCATCTTTTTGAGCTACGGTCAGAGAGCCTAAAATAAGGAAGCTGATATTTGAACACACTTTTTGTGCATATTATTTGATTGTTTCTCAGCTCTCTTCAGCCTGCCAGGGATCACTAAGGAGCTCACTTTAAGTACTTTTCTTTTGAAGATCTTTATACTCAACTCTGTCCCTGCCTCCATCACTTCTGAGAGTTGTGCTGTCAGGTATTTCTCCTCTGTTCAAAATGCACACCCTGCTGACTTTGTAGGCACAATATCACGGGTGTGTAGATAAGTCCTCTGGTCAAACCAATAGGTTTTGGTGCTTATGGACTCCTCAAATATGAAGAGTTGCCCTGGTTGTTCCCTCTATTTCGCTTCCAGAGAGCCTTAGATAGGCTGCACTACCAGAATGTCAGTACAGCAGTCACTGAATACAGTGTTAGCCTGTGTAGTGTGCTTGTAGTAACAGCAACAACCAGGTCTGTGCCACAGCCAAGAATGGAATCCTCGTATCTCAAATTCTCCTTCTTGGCTCTAGGTAGCCATGCTGCTTCCATACTGGGGTAGGCAGAAGCTGAGGGGAGCTATTTGGGACAGTGCCATGACATTCTTCAGATTGTCCTAGATGAATTGAATTGTAAAATGCTAACAAGCTTTCAGTTTTTGAACTGAATCTGGACTCAAAAATCTTAAAATATTGGGTCTTGTTGCTTGCAAATGAATGGAGAGTATCAGAGTTGTTTCTCCAGAGCACTAAGAGACCTAATGGGGGGTTTGTACACAGAAAGTGATAACACTGGATATTTGCATTAAATGTCCACCAGTCCACTTCCCCCCTTGGATAGACTCTTCCACAGTTCCTCAGACAACTGCATGGAAATATTTCTGGGTGCTCCATTCAGATTTTTCTCCTGTCTCAAACTCATCTTAGGTACTTCTCCCATCCACTCCTACAAGAGCTTCACATGTAGTTCGGGGACTGAGGATCAAACAAAAACCCTTGAACCTGTTTTAAAAAGTGTGAACTGCAGGGACTCCCTTTTGCAGCAGGTAAAACTCCTGATTTGTGAAATACTTTATTCCACTTCTCCGGATTGATCTCTGCAGTTCAAGTGCAGCTTAGATTCACCTCAAACACTTCCTGTTTTCCCACTTCATTATATTTTTTTCCTTCCATAATTATCTGATGCCATATTTTTTTCATTTTTACGAACTTCAGTGACTCTCCCACTGCTGGGGTTGTAGAGGTGCCCTGGGATTTTGTTTTGATGATGAGTCATTCCCTTTTTTCTGCGGTTGGTTTGAAACAATAG
Organism: Erpornis zantholeuca; assembly: GCA_013400515.1. NCBI lineage: Eukaryota > Metazoa > Chordata > Aves > Passeriformes > Timaliidae > Erpornis > Erpornis zantholeuca. The sequence continues at coordinate 33,923 of VZTN01030587.1, read as the reverse complement.
AGAGTGAACTGCTGTACTCATTGCCAGGAGGCACCAGCTCCGTGCCCGGTGCTGACATTTAAGGATTAACTATTTCTCAGACTGCCATCCCTGTTGCCTTGTCCTGGCAGTAGCTTTCCCTAAAACGTAGCAGTGATCTGAAGGATGCAGGAGACAGCTGCTTTGGAGAGGCAAGAGAGTAAAGAAAACAAAATTACAGATGTGATCTCAGAACCAGGAGTCATGTTTCATAAGATGTTTATCCCCTTTTGCCAAGTTTTCAGTTGTAATCTGCAGAGAAAAATCTCCACCCTACCCCTTACCCTTGGACTGACTTCACTCTCTTGAGGCCTAATCTGATGACAAAACCCAAGCTGCCAGGGATACAAACAAGAGGAATAGAGAGTAGAGTCAAGTTTAAGTTCCAGATGCAGTCCAAGCCCTTCAGTTCTCCTGTTGTCCCTTTGTGTGAAGCTGAGGAGTAGGCTGTAACTGAAAAGTCTTTCTGTATTTTGTCTCTGAAAAGAGATGGGGTTTTGTTATTTAATAATGATTAAAAAAATAAGAAACGTTACTATTTTTAAACTATGTTTGGGACAGCTAGAAGATCCTACAAGCTTCAGGAAACGTGAGAAAACCTCTATCTTAGAAAAGATCTTTCTACCTGAAGAATGATACTTGCAACAAAGCTCCCTCATGAGGTCCCTTGTTACCTTAGAAACTTCTAGCTAAAACCGCAGGCCTAAATGTGTTGCAATAGATGAGAAACTGGCCTTAACATTAGAGAGCCTGCAAACTGCTCAAGATCAAAATAAATTAATTTTTATTAATTTACTGATCTGGTCTACTTTCTTTGTTTGGACAAAGTTTCCAATGTTTAAAGGATGCATTCTTGTTTTTAAGTGGAGTCCCCTCCCCCTCTTTTTTAGCACTGGCTTTCTTTGTCTTTCTCACAATATTCTTCATATGTGATTTGTTTTCAACCTCCACCAAGAGATCAAATGTGTTTCTTCGGATCTTGGGACATGACCAAGAGTGAGCATCTGAAACTTCATGAGATCCATGGGGATGTTGCTGCTAGATTTGGGTAGAAGGCTCTGGAACATCACAAGAGCAGGATGTGGTACATAAGTCAGCTGTACATTTAAGCAATTTCTGCTTCTTAGAAAGTGCTTTTGTCTGTGCTATCATACTGAGGTTAATAAAACAGGCACATCAAACTCCCCTGGAGCTCATCTGTGCCAGTGTCATCCTCTCCTCTGTCTGGGAGAGAGGAGAAATGTTTTATGCAAAGTGAATGCCTCTCAGGTCAAACACAGCTCCAGGAGATGACAATGGAAAATCAACACGTAGCCTGGAGGTTAACATTTTGTGCTGTACATAAGCAGATCTCTACAGGCCCATCCTGACCACCCCTTTGGAAGGAAACTGTGCTGGGCTACAGTGGAGGTTGCCCCAAGGACTCACCCACTGCCCCTGGCAGCCAGAGAACAGCAAGCAGTGATGGTGAAAGTGTGAAGGGACAGATGTCCCAAGATCTTCAAGGCTGGCTCTCCCTCCTGCCACCCCACCATGGAAGATGAAAATGTAGGACTGACTTGGGATTATCCTGGGAAGATGTAGTATGGCCTTGTGTCCAAGCCTGTGAACGGGATGCTGAGATTAAACCTGTTGTCATTGGTGGGAGAGCTGGGGGAAAAGCTTTGGATTTATTTTCACATGGTGGCTGTAACAATGCAGCTCTGAGTTTCCACCCCAAGCTTCAATGCTGAGGCAGGAGTGGATTTGTTGGGAGGTGCCACATGATGCCTGGGTGGCTCCAGCTGACTTGTGGCAGGTGCTTCCTCTGCTGGGGTCAGGCACCACAGAGGCTGGACCAGCAGGCTCTGTGGCCAGGCAGGGGCAGAGCTGAGGCTGATGTGAAGACAGGTACCCCCTGGGAAGCTCAGGCAGGGACTGATGGCCCCAAACCCAGCTGAAATGGGGCCCTGGGCTAATGGGCAGGGGCATGGGGAGGCCCCAGTTTGGCTGGGCAGGGACAGTGGTGTCAGCCATGTGCAGAGCATAGACAGACACAATGCTCTAAGCAGTGCAGTTCCTTGTGGAAATGCAATGTAGTTTGCCCACAAGCAAACTACATAAAACCACAGTCAGTGCTCATGTAGCTTCTGCTCACTATGGTTTCTTTTCTCTTTTACAGCTCCCTGTCTGTGGTCAGCAGTTCTGAAGGGCTTGGCCATAGGCTTTGGGACACTGAGCATCTCCCTAGCGATTGCTTTGATTTGGAAGATGAGTAAGTGCACAAAGTGCTTCTGAGAATGAGCAACCTACAGCAAAGGACCAGTGACACATCTAACCAAAGGAACTCCATTACATGGAGTTAAAACCAGAAGCTGTTCTGGGTTTCTACCAGCCTTATGTACCCACTGCCTATCCAGAATATTTTGAAGAATATATTCCTCATGCAGACTCCAGGCAACCCATTTCAGATCCTGTGGCAAAGAACAGCTAAACATATTGAAAAGTCTTTGTAGACTTGCCTGGTAAATGTAGTGGTAAACTGTAGAACAAATAGGTCTGTAACATATTTGCATGCATGCAGAAGGTGCTAGACCACGTGCAGGAGCTTACTGTTAGCCGCTTAAAATCCTTTCGCCCATGGTGAGATGTGATCACACCATACCCACAGAGTGTCATCTGTTTGCAGACAGTTTTAGTTGTTGGGTATCTGAGTGGTTCAGTGGAAACCTGATGGTGGAGTGGATGTGTGCATGCTTGCAGCAGCATCAGAGTGCATGTGACTATTGTGAGATTTTGAAATTACTCCGTTATTTGCAGAATCTTATCCTGACTTGAGTTTATGGCATTTTAACTGCCCAAAAGAGTTGTTTCTCAGGAGGTTCTTGCTGACAAGTGTTTCTGTTGGTTAATGATAGAGAAGAGTTCGAGTATTTTGACTTCTTTACAGGTGACTGCCACCCACACTGCCCTCAAGAGTGGCTGGCCTACAGAGGGAGCTGCTACTCCTTCTCCACTGTGAAGAAAAACTGGAATTCCAGCCGGGAATCCTGCAGGGCACAGGGAGCTCACCTCCTGGTGATCAGTGATACCGGGGAAATGGTAATGGTTTTCTTTGACTTTGAGGATCTCCCACTTCCTTGCAGATACCCAAGTGACTGACATACAGCAGTGCTGTCACTTCAGCAATATTTTGGTTTTAAAGGAGAGGAGGGATTTATGACAGCGATGTTACACATCACACAGTTTGCAGGAAGCAGGGAAGCAAAGGGGAGAAGGGAGACATGAGGGTCACTGTCAGGTACTTGGAATCATCCTATGAAGGCTGGTAGGAGACAGCCTTCTCCACTGCTCTTCTCCACCTCCCCTCCTGTTCTCAATAAGGCTGATATGTGCCACAGGAAATGACCGTGGCACTGAGCAGTCATTGTGTTCATTGCCACAAACCGATACGTCCCCGCTCTCAAGGAATGCTTCCTATGTAAAAGTGATGCTTCTCCTCCCTGTGACCGCTCCAGCTCTTCCTGCTCAGTGACCCATGCCATTCCCTGTGTTCATGCTTAGATATTTCTTTCTCAGTCTCTTTTCAGTGCTTGCTTCCTCTCTCTGCCAGAGTACCTCAGCTGTGCTGGTGAAATAAGGAACCATGTGTTCCACTGCAGGTGCTCTGTGGGGGCAGGGGCATGTATGGTCACTAGAGAAGTGGGTAGTGCTGATTACTGAGGCACATCTGCTTAAGTAGAGCAGAAACCTTGATCCAGTTTTGCTCAAGCCAGGACTTATTAGCTCAGGTCCAATGAACGTGGACAGCTTCCAGTCCCTGGACAGAAGTTGCATTGTATGATGTTCTCTGGAGGATTACAAAGCCAGGTCTCTGCTCAATTAGGAGTATGTACCAGGCTCTCACATTTGCTTGGACAAATTCTGACTTCTTGAGAAATAGGAGGAATCTTTCCCAGATTACCCATTTCTCTGCATGAAGAAAGCCTTCCTGCTCTTCCTTTCTTACTACCATCTCTGCTACTAGAATGTTACCCATTATCCCTGCTCAAACTCACCCATCTAAACAAGACTTTCCTTGCTATCCATGCCTTGTACTACAAAGGCTGTGATTGCTCGACCTCCAAGTGTCAGGGAAGTGCAGTCACCTCCAAACCACCAGCAACACTCCAATGATTCCTCACGCTGCTCCTATTCCCACAGCTTTACCAAGCCAGCTTTGTTAATGCTTCTCTGTGAAGATGTCTTCTCTGAAGCTTTGCTTATGGCATCAGGAGATAAGGATGGAGCACATACCATACCCCTGAAAGGTTGCTGTTCTTTGGTTGCAAAGGTGGACAAGCCAAACTTACCTCTCCTGTCTTTGTCTTTTTTTGTGGAGAGGAGGGTTGGGGATCGGGAATTTACTTCAGTACTGAGTTTCTGTTGAAGGCTTTACCTTTTAACAACAATCAGAAGTTAAAAGCTAGCTAAAAGGAAATAAACATTGAAAACACATAGGAGGAAAATGTGTATAAAATTTAAAGAGCCTTCATACTGCGTTTATTACACAGATCTGTCAGTGCCTGCACTTCCTACCCTACCCTGGCCTGATTTTACCTTTAATTGTTAATACTTAATATTAGCTTGCTAGTTAGCTGTATTAGTAGAGTGTTAATATTAATAGCATACCTTCCTACATAAATCTCTGTGCAGGAAACGCCAGGAGACTGGGCTGCAGTTCATAGAATCAGTCATAGAATCATAGAATATGCAGAGTTGGAAGGGACCTGTCAGGATCATTGAGTGCAACTCCTGGCCCTGTCATTAACAAGGTGTAGAGAAGCAGTATTGTCACTCACTTAAGCTTAACAGTGAGGTGAAGGGATGTATCTTGCTCTCTGCTCTCTTTGCTTATCCTTACCTCCATTTTCAGGCTGGCTTTCATTAGTCACTTTGTAATTCATCATCATTTCTAGGGTCTGTTCAAGCGTATTCAAGAAGGAAGTTTCTGGATTGGACTGAGGAACAGTACAAGCTCTGGATGGATTTGGGAGGATGGCTCTATATTCAATGATACAAAGTGAGTTTCATTCTGTTTTAAAAACAATAGTGCTTATTCAGATTGCCTGGTGTTCCAGAACACACAGAGTTCCTCCTCCAAATGTCAGGAGTTTTCTTCCTTCTTCCTGGCACCTGTACTGCACTAAGCTCAACAGGGTTTACTTTTTACTGCCCTGCACCTTGTAAGGGCATGTACTTGTGAAAAGCAGGTCAAGTATTAGTATCTCACTCTCTACTTCCCTCCAGCTTCTCAGACCAAGGACTTTATTTAGCTGCACCAGCACAGATGTTTGGTCAGAAAGGCATATGGTTTTACTGGCTTTAGACACCTTGCACCCATTCTGTTGAGTGCTGGTGCCACCGGGTGTGAGGACTTAGCCCTTTGCTGCTCTACTGGTTCCAACCTACATCAGAACCTTAAATTTTATCTCAGTCTTTGCTTGGACCAAACTCAGTGTTTTGCATGAGGGAAAACATGTTTTTATCCAGTGACTTTGCTGGGCCCTTTCCTTTTTATGGCAATTAAGGAAATGAGTTAGTTTCTAAAGACTCTCCAGCAAGGAAAACTTGCCCAAGATCTCACTGTCAACAGGTCAGTACACTTGGCTTAGTTCCCTGAAAAAAACCCAGCTTTCTGTTCTTAAAAACTCCTTGAAGGCAATGATCATTCCATGAAACTTTCACCACTGCCACTCACATGCTGGTGGATATCACTGCCACTGCAGGGTATTGTGTCTATGTTTGTTCTGATTTGGCTTCTTTGATGGCAAAATTACTTAGTTGTGGCAGGTAGATAGGTTCTTTGGTGTACATTTTATTTTCTAACAGCTGCTTTTTGGAGGTCAGGTTGTTTCTCTTCCTCTGGGCTACACCCTTCAAAATCAGATGTTTTTAATTTCTTGTCTCCAGGAGACAATCTCAGTACTTTCTTTCATTCTTACTACTGTTCCTTGTCTCTTGCAGGGTCCACTCTAACAGCCCTGTGCAAAACTGTGCTGTCCTGATGAAAGGTCTGTTTCATGCCTCCAGCTGTGAAGTTGAGGCTCTATGGATCTGCGAGAAATCATTTAGATAAATCCCATGTGCTTTTTCATCTCACAATGACCTCCTCAGTGGTATGAGTTGATCATTGTCCTGCAAACTGAAGCTTCACACAAGAGCAAGGACTTCCCTTTTCCACACCCTCACTGAAGTGTTCTACAAGGACAGGTTTGTTGCCTATGAGGCTGAGTTACCCTCAGCAATAAATCTATTCTCAGTCCACAGGTTTGTGGATTACTGCTGTTTGTGACCAGATGAGACCTGGGACATATTCCCTGGCCTAACCTTTCCCTTATTTGTCCTATAAAGGCAAACAAAAGCTTTGTCACAATGGGTGTTTTCAGGTCCCTGAGGCGAACCTAGTCATTGTCCTTCAATTTTGAGCATCAGATTTCATTTCCATTCCCCACATCTCCATTGTCTGGTATCAGAAGGACTGGGAGAATGAAGCCTGCTGTTCATTGACAAAAACATTTAAACAGATTTCTCCCAGTGGCAACCTCTGCTTTTGCATCCCAGGGGTATGGGTGGAAGAGAAGAGGGTGAAATGAAACTACAGCTTCTGTAAATCCAGCAGTGAAAATAAATCTCCAGGACTGCGCTGGACCAAAAGTGTGTATCTGTGCCATTTCTTCTCTCTTTTGGAAGGAATTAGGCAGGTTTAACCAAGCTAGTCAAGAGACTGGACTTCTGGAGTCAAAGGAATACAGTTAATTCTGTGTAATTATTTAATCCACCAAGAATCTGTTTTCCTCCCCACCTTTGCCTTTTCATACTGCAGAGAGAGGAAGCAGTGGACAAACCCTTAATACAATGATCTTTCAGCTCAAATAGAGCAGAGACAGGCTCAGAGTTTGAACACCATAAAAACACAGTGAATATTTGGGACCACTGTGTTCAGTTCTGGGCTTCTCAGTACGAGAGAGACATGGACATACTGGAGAGTCCAACACAGGGCCACAAAGATTGTGAAAGGACTGGAGCATCTCCCCTATGAGGAGAAGCTGAGACAGCTGGGATGGTTTATTCAAAACAGAGAAAGCTGAAGAGAGATCTTATTCCTGCACTCATAGAAGCACAATAACCAACTTTAGCATTTCAATTCAGACTACATATATTTGCTTAATACTTTTATTTTAATTGCAGGAAATCCTTACCAACTGCCAGTGGCATTATCTTCCATCTGCTTAAAAGGATGCTACATATGAAGGTGTCAAGGCAGATAAAGACAAAATTACAGATCTTAGCATGCTTAGTTAAGTGGAGGTCTTCTGAGCCTCATATAGAGTTCACTGAGATGAGGGTCTCAGGTGAGAATGTTTTACAGTAAAGGTGGGCCTGCTTTTCTATAACCATGCCTGCAACAGGCAGACCTGGGGAAACTGCAGTATAGTGGGCAGTTACAACTTCTGTTCTTCTACACAGACATCTTGGATTGTCTGTGTTACTTTGTGTGAGTAATTTTATCTGTGCCAGACTCCAGTCAACTATCAAAAGATGGTTGTTCCTGACTCCTAGAAAGTTGCTAGACACTATGAAATAATGCTGGACACTTTGCTTTGTAAAAATGGTGGTAGTAGCTGTAGACGGGAACCTACCAGTTACCTTAGCAGAGAATACCACTGAAGAAGCAGCTTCCCATATTATCATGATTTGTAGGTGAGATGAGCATGTTTCTGAGCTTGCTTAGTTTACCTTGCCTGAATGGATTGAAAACATTTCTCTTCAGTTTTTGGCTACAGAGGACATTTTTGACCAAGGTCCTAATGATGGGGAGCTGGCTTGGGAGCCATGTGAGCTGTTTGGCTGTTTGACAAAAAGGATAGATCTAGCTCCCTCTGCCATGTGCAGTTCTGCATCTTGTTCTTGTTGGGTTTATGTTCCATCAGTCCAGCTCCTGACCTTCACCACTGCAAATTGTCATCTTCAAAAGGGCTTTGACCAGCCCATGTACAAATCATCTTCTCTTTGGGTGAGGAAGACTTTCCTGTGTTACATTTCTTTTGGGCAAGCAAAGCCATCTTTAGGTATCAGATGCAGAAGGAAGAGCACAAATCTGGGCTGTCTTTTGTGCAGTCCCCAAGGAAATTGCACATGCACTACTATCCTCTTTTTGCCTATGCAGGTCACTGCAGGGCAGAATGAGGTCTGTAATGAAGGTTTGTTATTGCACTGCACTTGGATTTCTAAACTCTAGAGTTCTTGAGCTTACCAAAGTTTTGATGATTATAGTAGGAGAAGGATAGGACAGACAGAAAATCATTTTATCCTGCACACTTTTTAATCTGAAAACTATCCTTTACATCCTCTAACATAGATCTCCATTCTTTGGAATTTGCATTAGAACTATAAGTAAGATTCTACTGCTGCTTGCAAGGGTAATAATTACCAGAGCTATTGATCCTCCTGCTGCAGACCAAGAGAGTGTTCTAAAAACTCTATTTCCCTCTGTGGTATAACATTGCCCATCACAGTGCACTCATGACATGGATTTTCACTTAATTAAACTAGGATGACTCCAACAAACAGCAATAATTTGATCTAGATGTACCAATAACTTGACCTGGAACAAGAACCAGTAGAAGGAAATTAAGACGCAGGCCACATACGTTCTGCTGCGTGAGGGTAGCTGCTGCTCTGGGCAGCTGGTTAATGTGTTACATGCTGTTAATGGGTTGAACTTTTGGCAGCTTCCCATCATGTCACTGTCCCTGTTTCTGTCAGGGTGAAGGTCCCTGTTTCTGTCAGATTATTTTAGATGACTTGATTGTCCAGGCACTTTCTGGCCTTTTTTCCTGGCATTAGCTTTGATGGGACCAGGAACAGAGAGCAAAAGGGAACACCGTGGGTGGAGAGGGAAGTTTTTTTCTGTGTTCATTCACTGTTTTCACAACCTCTTAATGGGAATTAGGCACACCCACGCTTGTTTCCCAAATCCTACCTCAATCTCCTGCTCCCAATTTGAAGGAAATCAAACAGCTCCTGCTCTTCCAGCAACCTCCATGACCAGTGCCGTGTCCAGCTCCATACAAAAAGCCCTACCAGAAGCAGAGGCTTTCCCCTCGTGCTCTGCTGTTAGCCCTTCTTTCCTTAGCTACAACCTTTCCTCTTCCATTGCCTCTGTCCCGCCCCAAAAGAGACACAGCTCCGGCCTGCCAGGAACCCTCCCCTCCCTCTCTCCCCCAGCACTGGCATTCTGCCCGGACTTGGAGCTGCTAGTTCCAGCTCCTCCTTACTGCCTCTCCCTGTTTCCGGATGGGCCCTGGCCCCCAGCCCTTATCTCCGCCAGCCCCCGAGCTATTTGCGGAGGAGAGTATAAAGGGGTTGACTGGGAGAGCAGAGGGAAGTAAAAGCAGCACTGGACCACACTGACTCCTCCACGTCCTGCTGTGTACCATGGGGAAAAACGGGCTGCTTATCAAATCAAGCATCTTCTTCCTCCTCTTCTTCCTTGCGGGAGACACTTCACCCATCACAGAGCCGTAAGCTATGCTGGGGGGTATCTGGCCAGGCAGGAGACCTCGGCTGTATTCCTGTTGTCTATTGCTTTGTCCCTTGTCTTCTATATATTTTCTTTTATCCAGGAATAAAGACACCAGGACTGAGCAAAGTGCCTTTTACAAACAAGAACTTTAGTGCTTGAGAAAGATGCAAAACAAGCTGTGAAACTGAGATATCAGTAAAACTTCAGGGGAAGAAATAAAATTGAAAGAAGAGGGAAAGGTCTATGAGAATACCTTTTGCTGTTTCAGTGAATTGACAGGATTTCAACAAAATTTTATGCACAAGATTAATTCTTTTGAAAGACAACTTTTCATAAATGTCTGTGCAATGAGTTCTTCTTAAGACATAAACTGTTTTGAAAGGACAATGAAAGGTTTAATTTTGGGTTGTCTGTCCTACTCCCAGGCTGAAATACCCAGGAGTTGGGAGTGGCTTTTTCAGGTGATAATGACAAGAAAAGAAACAAATAGCTCATCTGGCATGCTGAGAAATTGCTTTATTTTTTAATTCACATTTTTCAGCTCAGCCAATGGAATGCAAATTCCCTTCTCACTCAGGATAATGTGCCACAGTAAGACTGTGACCGTCGACGTCTGTGAGGGTGTATTGTCCTGCCCCCCTTCTTCACCCCTTTTGCCCTGTTTGTATGTGAAGGTCATTTGTGTTGTATGCATGTGTGTACATGTGTGGTAGGAGCAGTGCATGGAGGGTCTTGACATCCCAAAAACTTTCTCCTTTGACTTTTTGGCAATGTGTCTTCCTCCCCTACAAAGCACGGGGCACCTCACCCATCACAGAGCTGCAAGGGGTGCAGGGGAGTTTCTGAGCAAGGCTGTGCTGCAGTGCTTTCATCAAATGCAGGAGAAGCAGACAGTGGGATCTGAGGGGCCAGAGCTTGCTCCCTACAGACCAGCTGATGGACAAAAAGGTGCCAGAGCCTCTGCTACTGCTTATGGGAATGTTTTGCCTTACTGCTGAGGTGTTGAGGGCTCTTTGCCATCTGCTCACTGCCCTGGGTATGCCCATTGGAGGCCGGTCCTCATCCACCTAAATGGAAGCATCGTTCGTATTAGGTGGGTTGGGTTTGGCTCCCAGATGCAGTGCTGGGCATAGGGACATCACCAGCAAGTTGCCACGCTGGGAAGGAAGGAGGCTACATAGGGCTGAGCAGGGATCCCCTGTTGAGCTGAGGCAGAGGGATTTGCTTCCCTGAAAACCTGAAACTTGTTTGTGTTTTTGCTTAAGATCTGGCACCACGCTGTGGCAGTTTTTGATCTCCGTGAGAAACAAGAGTAGTGCTACAGATGCTTTGCAGTGTGTAGTTAATGGAATTTATTCACTGGGTACTGGCATTTTTGTGGCTCCTGAATGCTACTAACAGTGTCTAGCAAAGGTGACAACTGAGTTCCCCCCCACCTTTATTCAGGATGCCAGGAAGAAGTGCTACTGTTGTGCCAGAACCTAGAAAAACATATCCTTTCCAGATGTTTGCGTGGAGGATTTCCTCTGGTATTTTACATTTGAGACCAGCCTCCCTGCTTTCCCCTGCTGCTATAGACGTGCTGGAAATCCTGCTGCACTCTTAGAAAATGCATGCTTCTCCCTGTGCAGCGAAGGCTGTAGTCATCAGATTCTTTATACACAGCTCCTGTTACCTGTTCCTCCTCCTCTGACCTATCCTTCTCCCTTATTCCTAGGCAGTACATGGTGCTGGTGCCCTTTCTGATACACACAGATTCTCATGAGAAGCTCTGCGTTCAGCTGACCCACCTGAACGAGTCTGTGACGCTGAGTGCCACACTCGAGTATCTAGGGGAGAACAGGAGCTTGATTGATGATGTGGTGTCAGAGAAAGATGTGTTCACCTGTGTCCCTTTCTCTGTGAGTATCTCATCCTTGTGCCAGGGATGATCCTTTGTGCCAGGGATAAAATATAAAGACACTGAGAAGTAACAACCAGAGTAACAGGGTATAGATAATCACTCACCTCTTGGCTAAAGGTATGTTCATGTCCGTCCTCAACGCCCTCTTACTGCTGAGATCTCCTCACTATACTAAATGACTATGAGATGCTAAATCCTAGAAAGCCACCCCCTTTCTAGGACAGGAGACGAAAGTGGGTTAAATATATCGACACTCCTGATGGCTGTTTGGTGAAATGGTTTTCCACATTATCCTTCAACGTCCATGGTTTGTCATTTGAGCGCCTTCAAATTGTGGTAGGGCTTTTGGACCTCAGATACTTTTCCCCTGGTGTATATGGAATTAATGTAAGAACACAGAGCTGTGATTGCCTCTATCTGAAAAAAAACAGCAAAGCAGAAAATTTATTATCTAATATAATTGATAGTGCCAGGGAGTATAACAAATTGCTGGCAATTAGGAAAGCTAATCATGTAGCTCAGAGCCTAGAATATATCTTTGGCCTAAAGACTGAAGAACTGGTCTTCAGGACACCAAAAAGGTTGGCATTTTTGTCTTGCTTTGTCAGATGTAGGCTGAAGACTGACTTTGTCACTTGTGTGAGAGAGGTGTAGATGTCCGGCATGTCTGGTTTGGAAAAGGAAATGTTCTGCAAAGACTAGGGACATTACCTGAAAGAGAAGACAGACTATTCCTCTCCCCTTGTGAATGCCAAAAGGAAAAGGATGGAAAGGTTCAGTCAGGGAAGTAAGAATTTTTTAAAACTGGGTAAAATTGGTAGAGCTGCAAGTTCCTTTGCTTCTCAATACTTGCACAGTTACTGCACAGCAGAAAGAATGGGTAGGAATATGGGACAAGTATAGATCAGTCTCTTGTTCCTGGTTATAATTTCTCTAATCCATGTGTTGGACCCACCAGGATTGTATTCTCTCTCTTATTTCATGAAGGCTGGTTCAATTCAGGAAGCCTTTAAAGGTGGTCTGTTACATAGTTTCCTTCTTACTCTCCAGCTTCCAAAATCAAGGTTCCTGTTACCAGTCATGTTCCTCAGTGTGATGGTGAAGGGGGCCACGCTTCAGTTCAGCAGCCGCAAATTAGTGATGGTCCAGAACTCTGAGAGCTTGGTCTTCATCCAGACAGACAAACCCATCTACAAGCCTGGGCAGACAGGTACCAGGAAAGGGGTGGAGATCTGCATTTGAAACAAATGTTCTAAAACTGTTGGATCATCCTGGCCATGTCAGTTGCTTTCAGTGGGGGTCAGAACTGCAACCTCATGGCTGAGGCTTCTGTTTTATTGCTTCATCCAGGTTTCAAAAATTTGGGGAATCTTAAGGTGCATGCATGTATCTGGGGCACCTGCACACTCTTCCTCTCTCACTGTGAACTATTGTTGTTGTGGTCCATGCAGTTAGGAGGTCTGCATTAAAATCAGAGGAAGATATTTATCCTATTGAGAACAGGGCTAAAACACAGACTAAGTCATAAAATAGCTTTCAAAGCAGCAGCTGATTTTGCTCAATGAAGACAGAAAGAATTATGTAAGCTATTTATTTCTTCTGGGCCACTGATCTCCCACATTTGGCCTGGATAAAAGCAAATGTCCTAAAAGAGGTACTGAATTCTCTCTCCACCCAGAGCCAACACAAACTTGCAGCCAAGTGCTGAAGTAATTTGTTTGCATTCATCCTTCCTAGGAAGTCAGTCTAGTTAAAACAAAATTAGAAGACACATGTGAATTCTGGCATAAAAGTGCCTCACTGCAAAGTAGATAAAGGCAACTTAAATTTAAATTTGGTCCCAATTAATGAGATTCTGATGCCCATGATCAGTCGGATGTTCACACTGCCCTGGATTTGCACTTAATATCCCCTTATTCATGTACCCATAGTAGATGGGTAACCTTCTAGCCTGACCTAGCATTCTAGTAAATAGAATTTCCTTGGAAGAGAACAGCCCTGTTGTCTCTTATACTGCTTGTTTTTGCAACTGATTTTTCTTGTTGCTGATTGCACTGTGGAACCTCACTGTCTTTCTCTACCAGTCCTGTTCCGAATTGTTTCTCTGGATGAAGAGTTCCGACCCATGAATGAAATGGTAAGCATGATACTTGTTTTTCTAATTATTTGGCTTTAAGTTAAATGTGGGGAAAGGGAAGAAAAATAGTCTCTGCTGGGGAGAACTCTCAGTACACTGAGATAACTGTGAAAATTCTGGGTGACCCCAGATCATTTTAACAGGATCTGTTGTCAAATTTCTGCACAAGGCTGCCTCCTGCATTCTTGGAAAGGTTTGACAAACTGCAAATGGGCAGTGCTGGTGTAAACAGCGAGCAATCTGCCATTTCCACATCATGATCATCCTGAGTTAGTAATTAGTCATTTCAGTTATCTTTTGAGCCTAAGGATTTCACAACCCCCCCCCCCATACCAGGAACTTTTTTCCTTACCCCATTGGATCATTAGCATTTACCCTGAAATGTGATCATAACCCTTGTCATTTGACTGTGTTGCTTGCACTCTGTCTAAACATGTTGCTTCCTTTCTTCTTTTTCTAGATTCCACTGGTGTATATTGAGGTATGTACAAACATTTAATTCACATTCCCATCTATTGCAAGTCAGCCTGGGCAGAATAAACAGTTGCTTCAAGATTATTCTTGTTTATTTTTTGTATTAAACCAGTCCGTTACACTAATTCAACTATACAGAATTTTAACTCATATGGTGGCTACCATGTACCTGGGCCTGGGTTACAGCTCCTCTGTCATCGTGCTGTGGACTGTCCCCAAAACCCTGCTAGTGCCCTTTGCTCCTGGCCTGCAGCCTCCTGGAACACAGGGGCTGTGCCTCCCCTCACTGCTTTTGCTAGACCTCATTGCAGACTCCCATTGTTCTCACAATCTTCTTGTGATCCCATTATCTGCAGGACCCAAAGAAAAATCGTCTGTACCAGTGGACAAACGTAGAGTTAGAGATGGGATTTATACAGCTGTTCTTCAACCTCACCTCTGAACCTATCCAAGGGACCTACAGAGTGGTGGCAAACAAGGCCTCTGGGAAGACAATTCAGCATTCTTTCTCTGTGGAGGAGTATGGTAACTGTCACTGCCATTTCAAGTTCCTAATAGCTAGTCCTGTGGGGCATGAAATCTTAATTGAACAGCATTGCAGATCTGACCAGGATGTCCAGCATGGCTGGAAAATTGCTTCTGTGTCCTTTCCCTCCCAAGAATCATCTCTTTAGGACAGGAAGACTGAAAGACTTGAGTGACCTATCTCCAATCCTCCCTAAGCCCCAGACCATGCAGTACAGCTCTTCTGAATGCCCACCTCAGCAAGGCTCCTATCGGGGGAGCAAAGTGTTTGGATCAATCTGTGCCGACAGCCACAAGCCTCATCTCTTTTCAGAGGTGCTTTTAAGCCACAGCCTCATTTCCATTTGGCTACATACCTGCCAATTGTCATGCCACAAGTCTGGATGTAGGCTGAGGCTGTCTAGACTGTAAATGAAGATCTTTCGTTTTCTCCCCCACAAGCTAAGCCAATAGCTTGTGTGATGCCTTAGTCCCTTAACTTCCCTTTAGTGCTCTCACCTCTATGCCACTTCCATCTGCTTGTCTAGAAGGATGGCATCTCAGTACATATCTGTACATGAACACAACCAGCATAGCTCCCCACCCCAGCAAGCTGGCTGCAGCCCTTCTTATATGGTCTGACATGATCTGGTTCATGCAGCAGAGAGGTGTCCTGGAAGATGAGTCTCAAAGTCCTTTGACCTCTTCCAATTGTTCTGTTGCCTGTGCCCTGAATACCTCCTAGTTCTCCCAAGACAGTCATCATCCACTTCTCCTCCTGCAGCTGGGTTTGGATGGGATGTCACCCTGTGCTGTGTCACTGGTGAAGCCAGGGTATCTTCCTGTTTTGAACATTGGTAAGATCTACATGCTTTGGAAATGCAGAGATCAGGCTACAGCCACAGCTTTGTATATTTGTGGGAAACTTCTTTTGATTTATCTCTCTATTTTACTGTATCCTACTGCTGTGGGACTGATAACCCATGTGTTACCTATGAAGCTGCTGTATTGTAATAGCTATTGTAATAATCTTGTCTTCTTACCTGGCACAATGCTTGGCTGAGGGCTTTTTAGTGACTTCAGTGGGATGTGCAGGTGACAGCCTCTAAAATCTGACTGTTTAGATGTAAAAGGGTTTTAGGTAATTTGTGTTTTCCTTTGGTTCTGCTGCAGTGCTGCCAAAATTTGAAGTGACCGTGAAAATGCCCAAGGTGATCAGCATTCTTGATGAGAAGCTGAAGGTGACAGTTTGTGGACTGTGAGTGTCACTCTTTCAAGTTCTGCTTGGTTTCAGTGTTTTCTTCAGTTGCTGCTGAAAGTTCAATTGGGAGACTGAGATATGAGACTTAATTATATTTCTCAATCATTTTGGGGTCCCAGGACCAAACAGACCATATCCACTATTAGATAAAAGGCAACATTTACTCTTTAATGCACTTTGTATGTAACTTATAGAAACATATTTTTGATTTGGTTTTTTTGAGGGGATTTTTTCTTGCCTATTTTTTGAGTCATTGAGGTTTTCACACCAGCTACTGTGCTAGGGAAGAGGTCTTTAGTTCAGTTTACCTAGGAATGATGTTTTAACTGTGTCTTCTGCTTGTTATTGTGGAGAGGAACCTGCAAGCAGTGCAGCTGCCCTCTTTCCTTTGGGCCACCTCACTGGATTCTGCCTTGCAATGTTCCATATACCCTGTCGGGAGAGCCATGGCTTGGGCTGAAGAGTGAGAGTAAAGACCCAGTGCTCATACAAACCAGTTCCATCAGAGTTGAGTGGTGGGGTAGATGCTTGCAACATGTTCTCAAGGATGAGGGGGACTCAACAAAATCAGTATTAGCGTATGGTACCAGATTCCTTTCTGCTTTTCATTTCCTGTGGTGACCCTGTGCATCCTGGAGGTGGCTCTAGGAAAGAATCCTGGCATCACTGGGGATGAGCCTGTAATTTTTCTACATCCCTCTTTCATTCCTAACGTCTCTGTTTTCCTTTCAACCCTGCCTGCTGGTAGATACACGTTTGGGAAGCCTGTTCCTGGCCTCGTGAACTTCCGTGTCTGCCGGAAGTATGAGCATGCAGACGTGTCCTGCTATGGTGAAGAGGCCAGAGCAGTGTGTGAGGAGTTCTCTGGGCAGGTCAGTCATGATTACTCTGGTGGGTAGAGTGATAGGAGGAAGTGTGGTTTATTGAGCATGCCTTGTAGGCACAGGCTTGCTCTGAGTATGTACAAACATAGTGTAAAAATGTGGTGAGGCACTGGCACAGGTTGCCCAGGGAAGCTGTGGCTGCCCCATCCCTGGAAGCATTCAAGGCCAGGTTGGATGGGGGTTTGAGCAACCTGGTCTGTTGGAAGGTGGCTCTTCCTATGGCAGGGGAATTGAAACTTAGATGGCCTTTAAGGCCCATTCCAACTTAACCATTTTGTGAAAATCCATGTGTTTTAAGGAAGGCTGAAGAATGAGAGAAGATTTGGTGCCAGATGAAATGTAAAAGGTAAAACCAGGAAGGTCTGTGCAGTAAGAGCAATGTGTGTAAAAGCCAGAATCTGATGGAGAATGAAGAGATTAAAGAAATAACAGAAAGGGCAGATGAAGTGTAGAGAGTATAAGAGCAAAGTGAGCTAGAAAACCCATGAGCAATGAGAACAGAGTTGGAATTGGCTTACACTGGAGATAGTGTATGGGGTGAGAAGCTTGTGTTAGAGGACGAAAGGAGCAGAAACCTGGGGAAAGGCTGATGCATTTTGAGCAAGAAGGAAAGAAATATGTGTTTAGCAGCAGTGGTTAATACAAACAGAAAAAAATCACTTTTTTCGCTTTTTAGACTGGCAAAAGCAAAACTGAAAGGTGTTTGGAGCACAGCAAGGTGCAACAGTACTGGCTTAATTGACAGAAGTTGGAGTAATAGCAATTGTGGAAATATGCTAGGAGAAGAAAGCAAACAGATGTTCTCGTGGTCCCTGGGCTCTGTTACAGCATGATGTCCACAGCTGCCTCTGCCACTGCTGCGGTTATCCATGTCAGAAGAAAATATAAACACTTGGTGCTAACCTCTGTTCCAGGCATCTCTTCTGTGGAGGCTTGCATCGTATATGAATTTGCTGAAGAGAGGTGACAAGCTTTGGAAATACTTTTCCAGCTGTCATCTGCTTTCTACAAATACACAGGCTTTGGTTTGTGTATCATTCATATGGCTTACACATTTTAAGTAAGCAGTTTTGTTTTCTAACATGCCTGATGCCTGACAAACATTTCTTATGTGGCATACATTAACTAATTCCCTACGCACTTGTACTGAGTGTTGGCAGCTTCAAACTGCACAAACACACACAATAATCATCTAGTTTGCTAGCTTTTTGCTCTAATGTTGCTGTAAGTACCTCATTGTGCTTTTTGCTACGTTATTTATGTCTTTTTCCAGTTTTGATAAGAACAACAGAGGTAGATTATCTGTGAGGTTATGGGCTTCTCTTTCAGTTTAGAGCAACACACAGTGATGGATTTGTTGAATAATCATTGTACAAATGAGAATGTAATGGTCTTGTTTGTTTTCCTCCAACAGACAGACATCTATGGCTGCATGTCTGAAGTGGTAAAGACCAAATTATTCCAGCTCAAGAGAAGTGGATATGAGAATAAGCTTCATGTGGAGGCTAAGATTAAAGAGGAGGATACAGGTATGAATCATCTGGATGAAAGGCTCATGTAATGAGCCCAGGAGAGACCAGCAGAGGGCCTGCCCAGTAGGAATGAGGGATAAAAGCAGACTCTTGACCTTCTGGAATCTTAGAGTTCTCCTGCTTCTAGTCCAGGACCATCAACAAAATAGTTTGTCCAGCAAAGGGGGGTTGTCCTAGAGTAAAAGGAATTCTGGACAGGCAGAGGCAAATTAGTTCTTCATGCTTCTTTCTGCAGGAGTGGAGTTGACTGGAACAAGCTTCTCTGAGATCACAACCACCATCAGCAGAGTCGTGTTTGTGCTTTCAGATACCTACTACAAGCGAGGAGTCCCCTTCTTTGGGCAGGTAGGGAAACCATGAGAATGGAATGCCACGAGTGCCGAGCAATGATGCTACTGAACCTTCTGGTCAGATGTATGCCCCAACTCTGCAAGGATGCTGGACCTCAGTGCTGCTAATCCCTGTAGGTCTCCTATCCTCTGAAGGCTCTTGAACTGGGGAACAGCAGCTGAGAGCACAGCCCTCATTCTGTCCTTGTGCTTCTGCCTCTCCAGTCTACTAAAATTCTGCTTCTACAGTCACCTGTTTAACTGGAGGCCTCAGGGGTGTGAGTGCGTGTCATTCTTCCCATCCACTCCTCTGACCTGGAGGCAGAGATAAGAAAGAGAGGAAGTAAAAGTATTCAGAAGCTTTGCAGCTGCCTCTGAAAGACATGTGTGTAAAGTGCTGTTGAGTCTTCCTTATCTGACACGGACCCAACAATTTTACCTTGGTGTTCTACCAGGCTGTTGAGGTGGCAGCCATTCCTCTCCTTCTGTACTGCACTGGTTTTGCTCCTCCAGGTGAAACTACTGGATGGGTCTAATGCTCCAATTGCCAATGAAACTGTGAGAATTTATCTTCAAGGAGGACAGGAGGAAAACTATACAACAAATGAAGAGGGCATGGCAGAGTTTGCTCTAAACACTTCCACATTCAGCTTTGAAAATGTTGGAATTAGGGTAAGTCCTAAGCAGAGAAGGTAATGAAGCCCCACACAGGGCTGGAAGGGAAGGTCTAAAGTTTCTATTATATATGCAAAAGCAGTTAGATTATTGTTGCTTGTGTGAACCTTGACACCAGTTTGGTGGAAATAGTCATACAACAAACTGAGGTTCCAGGTCACAATTGCACTTATCTTGTAAATATTTGATTTCTGCTTGGCAACTGCAATACAGGGTTAGAAGGAGCATCAAGAGATCATAATAGTCCATTCTGCTCCAAGGGATCACCAGCCCTGCCTAATAAAGGGCGGGTCTATCTCCCATCTGCATATCTCAGAGTTTAATTTAGCATTTCAAGTTTCTAAGCACAGCTCCTGGGTTTTTTCAAGGAGGTTGGGATTTTTTGTTTGTTTTTGTTTGTTTGTTTTTGCTTTGGGGTTTTTTCAAGGTTTTTTTTTTCCTTTTTCCTGCTGTAAAAAGAGTATCAACCATTCATATAAATTCTCTCCCAGTTGTGGAATTTGTTTGTCTAGGACAAACAGGTGCTTCTGAGCATCTTTTAGTTAGTGGGAAATGCAATTCGTTGTGTAATATGCATATTTCATAATATCACATCCTGGACTAAGGGGAGAATATTTGTGTCTAGAACTGTATTTGCCCTTCTCCCTATAACTCCCTTGTCAGATTTTTGCAGGATAAAGAAAAAGCAAGGATTCCCAAGTATAATGAAAAAGAAAGAAAGAAAAAAGAGCACAAGGCACATCAAATGCTGAAATAACACCCTTCTAAACATGAAATATTTTCCCCCTGCTCTCATTTTTCAGAGGACCTGGACTCTCTCAGCTCCTAAACTTCTATTCGATTTAGGTTTTGAATAATTAGGTGGAGATTGTCTTCCTTTTCTATAGCATCTGTAGCTTGATCTTGGCATTGGTAATATCTGAACTGAACAGCGCTATCCTTTCTTCAGTGCCAATGATAAGGAAATAAATGAAAATTGACTTTTTTTTCCTTTTAGACTAACTATAATATTAAAGAGGGCAAGGCATTTTTGTAAAAGGCCCTTAAAGTGACACTGATAGTAAATAAAAAGCTGATATGATTCAGCTTGTTTGACACAAACTCCAGCTTCTCTAGGAGTAAGATCGTTCCCAATGATTTGCTAAAGATACCACCATCTTGTCTTGCACTTTCCAAACTCATGTGTTGGGGTTTTTTTTGTATTTTTGTAGACTTCCTTGTTACTTCAGTGCCAAAAAAATACTAGAACTTTAATATTAGGCTATGAATTATTGTCTCCACGTTGGCCACTTGTGTTTGAGAATCTATGTATGCATTTTCTCCTTTTCCAGGCAGCTCATAAAAGACTCATCTTCTGCTATGAACGTTCCTGGGTTGTTCCGAATTATGGAGACAGCTATATCCAACTAAAGCCCTTTTACTCTCCCAGTAATAGCTTCCTCAAAATTGAGCCCAAGCCCAAGCCACTAAGCTGTGGCTCCTCCACAGAGATCCGAGTACATTATATCCTTACTCCAGAGGCTGTAGGAGAGCAGAAGAAAATCACATTTTACTACCTGGTAAGTTTGCACCTGCCATACAGAGGTAGTCACTGGCAATTATAGGGGGATTGGAAATAGAAGGTGTGGTTTGTGGCAGCAGGCTTTAAACACTTTCTTGTCATCCTTCATATGTTCTTTAGAAACAAAAAGGAGGGTCTGGGTTGGGAGTAAAAAAGTCAGGATGTCCCTGTGCGCTCTGGGCAAGCACTGGGATTCTGCTACAGGGAGGCAGAGAGCTGGGTGTGAGCAGCAGACATACAGCTCAGTTGCTCTCCTTGCAGGGTCCCCCACTGTAAGGTTTGGCTAATGCAAAACTTCAATCACAACAAAGTTCCTCTTTCCATTCAGGTGATGGCCAAGGGAAACATTAAGCGAGCAGGCACTCACATTCTGGATTTGGACCAGGAAAGTGGTGAGTTCCTCTCCCCTACCAAATTGTCACTCTTATGGGGGGCTAGGCAACTGTGGCAGACATACACTCTGCATCCATGGGATTGACATCTGCATGTCCTCTAAGATCTGGGAAGAGTTTGACCTTTATTTTCTCTGCCTTTAGGCTTTTCACAGATTTGCTCTAGTCCCCTGTGCCACTATCTTTCTCCTGACACTGCATTTTCTGGGGCTCCAGTACTCCCTGGAGATAGATCTGATGGTCTGTTTTTAGAACCCGAATCAAAATTCAGCATACTTACATACTGGGAAACATGCCTTTTCAGTCAGACAGAGAGACTTACACATCTCTTGAGCACCAATTCAGCCCACTTGGATGACTGGAATTTCATAATATGTAGGATAAAGATCAGCCTAAAGTCAAACCTAGAATTTTGGCTGCTCCAAGAGAAAGTTTTTTGCACCTTAACTTTTTGCCATTGTTTTGTTTGCTAGACAATGGTGTCTTCTCACTACAGCTGTTTGTGCAAGCTGATATTGCTCCAGTGGCCCAAGTGCTTGTCTACACCACAGTCCCCAGCAGGGAGATGATTGCTGATTCAGCCAAGTTCTACACAGAATTATGTTTCAAAAATAAGGTAAGTGTCCACTTCCTGAGGGAACAGCCACCAGACTGCAGTGTGGTCAACTCACTTATTTAGACTTGGCCTGGTAAAGCTAATTTCTCTAGATACAATAACACTGGGCAAGCAACATCGATTGTTGTAGGGTACCTTCACTGCTTACTGGTTTGTGCTAGCCTGGAGGAGATAAAGTGGTGGGAAAAAAGTGCTAGCAGGGGCTACACTGATATAACCCTCTTCAGCAGCTGGTCAAAGCTTCTGATCCTACAGATGGTCCTGGCTAAGAAAAAGAGAACAACCTGAAAAATTCTCATCAGGACTTAAGGATACTAGACAGGACTGTGATGAAGACAGGCCCTTGTCCTTCTAAAATCAAAGATGAATGAGTTCTTGAGACCTGTGTCACCACAGGTGCTTGGTCACCTGAATTTTTGTCATATATTAAACGTCATATTATGCAGTGCATGAAGGTCTGGGTGCAAGCCAAGTGTCAAATAGTTTATGTTAGTAAATACTGCTTTCCTCTCTGAAAGCATGTTGCATCCAAAGCTGTTGTCAGACCAGATAGGACAGACTTTGGGCTATCTCTATAGCTAGACAGTTTTCCTAGTAACAAGCTGTCTACAGTCCTTTTTCTGCCTTTAGAATATTGTTTTTGCAATCTCAAGAGCCCACCCTGGGAGAGGTGGAAGGTGTTGGGAGCAGAAGGCATGCTGTGTTCTGGTCGGGACATGAGGGAGACTGGCAGCTGATGCTGCTTTTTCAGGCAACACATTGAGGATGCTTTGAGCACTGCATGCTTGGGGAGGATTTGTAGTGCTGGGGAGAGAGATTTATGCAGGTCAGCCATCTTATTATAAAATCTTGTGAGATGGTGGTGACAATTTTGCTAGCAAGAACTTCCAGGGCAGTGGTAGGTAGGGGGTTGTTAGAGTTGTGAGCTAGGTTTTGGAGAAGGCACAGAAGTCTGGAAGGCATAGCCAGCAGATAAGCTCTTCAGAATCATTATCACCCAACAGATACCGCAGTATTTCTCCAGGGCATCACTGCTTGTCATGTTACCAAAGAATCTGCTAAGCAAGATCTTTGCAAGCTGGTTTTCTCTCCACGTAGAGTTTCTGGGTGTAGTACAGTGACTGGTCCTGGTTCAAGGACATGCTCCACTGACTGATCATATCTAGCCCCTCTGTGGCATTGCCTCATCACATTCACAATGACCATAAAACCTGAAAACACCTTAAAAGTTTTATGAGCAATTGTGATGCTTGATGTTGCCAAGAGCTCTTGGTGCTGATTCCTCTGGCACTGCTGGAAGGGAACAGTAGCACAGAGGAAGGGTAGAGGGAGGTGTGCATGCATATGAGGGCCTTGTAAAGTTAGAACTGAATGCACTCAATTGTAGGAAATGTCCTGTGAGAGAAGGGCATCTGTGATGTAGCTTTTCCCGTGGTTACAGGTGGACTTAAGCTTCTCCCCTTCAGAAGCCCTGCCTTCCTCAGATGCTCACTTGCAGTTCCAAGCCTCCCCGAACTCCCTCTGTGCTGTGCGTGCTGTGGACAAGAGCGTTCTCCTCATGAAGCCAGAAGCTGACCTGTCACCCACCTCTGTAAGTTCTTGGTCTGTGGAACAAGTCAGAGCCTGGTCAGAGCAAGCTGAGCCCAGTGCTGGAGTGGAAACAGGGAACAGTCCCTCTTGTCAAAGCTGGCACAGGAAAGCTCCCCTGTGCTGTTTCTCATCTTCCTCCAGTGGCCAAAAAGATGAGAACTGGGCAGAAGTTTTTTATTAAGGGGTTTCTGTGATTTTAGGGATAGGAATTAGAGAGTTCTTTTAAGAGCCCTGCTTGTCTTGGTCAGAGCCAAACACTGTTGGGTATTTGATGATAGTTTTTCAGTTATTCTCCTCATCCACGGATTAATTTCTTTGTGGTAGCATCTGGAAGTGTCAAAGAGTTTATTTGCCTTTTGCCAAGCAGAAAATGACAATCCCCAAATAGGGACAAAGTATTACAGATGGTTTGGCCAATGTAATTTTTTACATATTTGAGCCATAATAACCAGAGTAACATGAAGAGCATAAAAAAAGAGGCAGTATCTCCAAATTTGTATCCTTTTTTTTGATTCCCAAACTCTTATTGCTCCCAGCACAGGGAGGACCATGGCAATGTGAATGTATGTGCTGGTGATGTGACTGTTACAGTGCTTACATCCAACTCCCTCACTTGTCCTTCGTAACAATGGACACTAAAATGCCAAACACTCTGTCTCTTTCTGTCGAGGTGTATGACTTACTTCCAGTGAAGGAATTCCATGGCTATATCTATGGCTTAAACGTAAATTTGGAGGATCCCATGGAGAATTGCATGACCGTGGAGCCAATAGTTCGGGATGGGATCACCTATGTTCCAGTAATGGGGATGTACGAAGAGGACAGTTACAGCATCCTAAAGGTATAGCCCCCTGGCATGGTTAGGGAGTGGGGTAGGAGAATGATTGAGAATCCTTAAGCCTTCTGTGGCATCATGCAACTTAACAAGGGAAGGGTTTGTGCATCTGAATGAGCTGACACTTTTTGCTACCTCTAGGCACATCCAGTGAGAGTCATAAGCTTTCCTTGTCTTGCCAGATATGCTTCACACTGGGTGGAAAAGGGATCAAAGTTTTCTTACAGGAAAAACTTTGAGGCTGACTTGAAGTGAGGTTCTAATTGGAGGTAAATGATCCCATGCCATTATAGTTACCTCAAATAAATCAGTATGTCCTTGAGCTGCATTGTAGCCACAGACATTTCATTCCAGAGAGAAAACTGTATATCTGCTTCCTGGCTAGTCCTGACCTCTAGGCTGAAATTGGACTGGAACCAGTGTCCTAAAAGCAGAGGGGATATATCCTTTTGTCTCTCTGAGCCACCCAGGCCAGACCAAGGATCAGGGGATCATCTCAAGGTCCAATCCACACACAGAAACAATTCTTCCATTTTGAAGCAGTAAAATGCCAGTCAGGTCTGCTGTGTAAACCTCCACAGGATTCAGTAATAGAAAAACATTTTGTTTCTCTCCAATAGGAAATGGGTTTAAAAGTTTTCACAAATACCAAAATGAGGAAGCCTTGGTTTTGCAGCCGTGGTAGTGACATGTATCCTGGCCATCCATCAGCTGGAGTACCCGCAGCTATGGCTGCACCACCTGTGTATGCAATGAGGACAAGCGGTAAAGGAACTCGGTTATCACTTCTCTTCTGAACAGAGATCCTGTATTCTGGAGTGAAAACTTAAACAAGAGCTGGGGTTGTGAATTGAAACCTTGGCAGTCATACTGAGCTGATGGGTTTCCAGATTTCAACTTCTGAATGGGTCATGTGGGTCTACAGATAAGCTTTTGTAACTCCACATTAGAAATCAGCAGAACCAGACTGTGTTCAAAGACTGGCAGAGCAGAGGATATTATTCTGCTGATAAATTCACTGTTCATTAGGTTTTTGCAGTAGACTTATGTTCCTAGATTATCACTTACAGAGTCTCCAATACCCTTTTCAGGCTGTTCTCATTGACTCAGCCAGCTTTATCTATGGTCAAAACCACGAAGTAGGTAACAATTTTTTCAGTGATGAGTTGGTAGACTCTGGGAGCTTGGTATGGTAAGACATGTATGGTAGAAGTCCAGTCTGAAATGGACCCATCCTATTATCCTACTTTTAAGAGCTATCTCAACTCTTACACTGTAACTCTTTGGGCAACAGAATTGGCCTTATCATCCCTCAGTCTCATATTAAGGAAAATATCTTAGAAATTATAAGTTATTCTAGCTGGATAGCTGATTCAGAGAGTTTTCCCTTGACACTAGAACCTGTGCTTAGGTATGTGTCCAGTTTAAAAACAATTTCAATTTATGACAGAAGTTGCTGAGATGCAGGATAGATGCCTTTTAATTATTTTAAACTGAATTAAGCAGCAGTAAGAAGACTGAAATACCACAATAGACAAACACAAGCTAGCCACCTGCCACTTTTGCCAGGAGCAATGTGATATAGCTCTGATTGCATCTTTCACCTGTCCCTGAGACCTTCTCAGGCTCTGGAGATGCCTGTTGCACAGTTAGTATGAATCCTTGTTAGTTACTCAATTGTTATCCAAATGCAGAAATTCAATTAGCCAAAGCAAAGATGATGAAAATTAGACTTTCCTTAAGAAATTTTCTTCTTTTTCTGCTTGGATGCATTTCTCTTTCTGTTTATGAAAGCCAAGCAAACCAAGCCCCATCTGCCCCATCTCTGTTTCCCAGTTATTGAAAAGTAAAGTAAAACAAAATGTTTAACAAATTTAATCCCGAACACAGAATATTTTATTCGGAATAATTTTTGTATGTGAAAACTTTGTTTTAGTCAGAATGGTTTCCCATATTCCGGCTGCATGTTTTTATTTTGAGCATTTTCAGTGTAGTTCTTGAGGAGGCCATAGCTTTGACAGGAAGGTGGTACTCTGAGACACAATGACCCTACAAAAACCACTTCAATGGAGGGATGTTCCATTACTAGCTGGCCTGATTAGGATGGAGAACATCACATCAAGGCTGTACCTGAAAGAGAAAAGGGTGCTTGCATAGAAAGTCCTCAACAGGTTTTTGCTCTAAATCCTTTTTTTTTAAGCTTGTAAAGTGCTGCCTTCCAAAGTTTGAGGTCTGCTGGAAGCCAGCAGAAAATAATGGAAGGCTAGCTCTCCTTGCTAATAAGCCCTGGCCCTGAAACTCCACTGCTGTTGCTAACATAGCTCACTACAGCTGCAAGCATCTGCTTCTGATTGCCACATAGATTGACACTTTCTCACCATGATGCTGATATAGGTCTTGCTTGTTTGGAATTATCAATAGTTGATTTCTTTTTCATCTCACACCTTCAGGCATTCTGGAAGGTAGATTTTCTGAGCAGTTAAGCACTCCTGAAGAGGTGACAGAGACAGTCCGAAAGTATTTCCCAGAAACCTGGATTTGGAGTTTAGTACCTATAAGGTGAGCACCTTGGGCTAGTTCATTCCTTTTTAATAAAACTGGGTTTATAAGGTGGAAACATTAATCCCGAAGTGTTTGTCCTTCATTGTTTGCAGAGATCACTTGGCAATCCTCTGAGATGAAATTACTTTCAGACATAGTTGGGTTTGTCCAAAGAGTGGACTGGAAGAAGATGTAGGGTGGTCCTACAGCAGCAGATGTACTGTGCCCCATCATTCACACTGTCTGTAGCAAATACTGTTCAGTAGGCCAGAACAGGTACAGCTAGTCACCAGAGTGCTGTAAAACTCATCTGTCCTTGCTGTCTGTGCTTTACCAGCTCTGAGGGAAAAGCTGAGCTAGAAGTGACCATCCCTGACACCATCACCGAGTGGAAAGCCAATGCATTCTGTACTTCGGCAGACACAGGCTTTGGCCTGTCCCCGACAGTGTCCCTGAGAGCCTTCCAGCCCTTCTTTGTCGAGCTCACCATGCCCTACTCTGTAGTGCGTGGGGAGTCCTTCACGCTGAAAGCCACCGTTTTCAACTACCTGCCCGCCTGCATCAGGGTAAGGGAGGTTTAAATTACTCTCCGTAGCTGTGTACCTTCTTGTGCTCCCCTTGCCTCCACCTAGCCTTCTTACCTTATCTCTCAGTAGCCCTAGACCCTTTTCCCTTGACATTTTATCTTATTTCTCCTATATACTCAAAGTGCAGAACGCACAGCTCCAGTTCCCTTCTCCTTTGCTGTTGAAGAAACAGCTGTTGCTATGGCTTCCTAGCTCCCTGTCTCTCATGATCACCCTTTCTTAATTGCACCTCTCTCTACAACTGGCAGGTCAGTGTGACTCTGGCTCAGTCTACTCATTTCCTGGCTACTCTGGTGGAAAAGGAGAAAGAATCTCATTGTCTCTGTGAGAATGTGAGGAAAACCGTGGCTTGGCTGGTGACTCCCAAATCTCTAGGTAAAGGTCTCAGGGTGCTGAAAACTGCAGGAAGGGTTTCTTTGTGCTGTTCTCCCTGTTCATTATTGGGTGTTAGGGCAACACATTTTCCTGGAAATTCCTTCAGTTGAGTGTGTTGGATCTCGGGGGACAAAGACTGTTATTTGGGAGGCAAAGACTGGGGGATTAGTACTGTCCAACTGTGTGTCTGGCATCACATACAGTACCATCAAGTCTTACAGCCCTTGGGCAGCATCTCCTGAAGCCAGAGATGTTGCTGGCCAGCAGAGATGTTCCGTTAGCTCCATTGCTCACAGAGATTAGATGCCTTCCCCATGGGATCTTCACACTGTTTTCACTGTTGGTGTGGTAGCAGCTGTGGTGTGCATGGAGGGCAGCAGTGTGCTGAACAGCAGTGGGGCTGGTCATACTCAGTACTGTGGTGTTCTGGAAAAGAGTCCCCATAATAGAGTCACCTTTTAATGACAACACAGCTTATATGCCTTCTGGTATAGAGAGCTTGTTTTTTGTGGGTAAGAAGCAGGGCCCAGCCGTGACAAAAATCTCCACCCATGAGCCTGCAAGTTGAAACTCCTGAAAGTGGCAGTGAATCCCATTGCCTGGCTCTACCTGGCAGGGCTGACTGACTCCTGTTTCCTCCAGGGCAGGTGGAGTTCTCAGTGACCACTGAGGCCCTACAGAACCAGCAGCCCTGCGGGAACTCCGTTGTGGAGACACCTGAGAAAGGGCGGAAGGACACAGTCATCAGAGAGCTGCTGGTGGAGGTATGTGGGCTGTGGGAAGGGAGGGCTGACCTTTCCTATGGGCTACAGCTTACACTGTGATACAACTGGATGGGATGCTAAACAATCTCATCTAGCTCCCTTTCTTATTAAAGGTTGGACCAGATGATCTTTTGAGATCCCTTCTAACCTGGTCTGGTCTATGATTTTATGGGATCACTATCCAGCATGGCAATATGCTGGCCTTACATCATCTTTGTACTTTGGCAGGGCTGCATAAAGGCTTCAGCTTAGTAATGTTCCTTGTGTCTCCTGGTACAATAAACTTTCCCTATCTTCTACTGTAAAAGGACTCCTACTGCAATCCATCCTTCCCTTTAGCTCCCACCTGTCACCTGCTATTTCAATACACTGCCTTTACAGCCTCTCTCCTTCTTATGACACACCCCCAGTAAATGGCCAGTCAGCACATGCTGCCTCTCAGCTAATTGAGTGGCCAAGCAAACTGCCTCTTAAGCTGAGTGTTTTGCAATTATGGTTTGGTAACATAGTCTGGCACCAGGATGAAGGTGAGGGATTCACAAGCACCTATGGTTATTCAATGACTGTAGAGGAATCCCCTTAGAGCTCCACATGAAAACATGTTGAAATTTTACAGCTTACCCATTTCCTGTGGAAGGAAGGGTTGCTGATGTGATGTGGAACACAAGGAAATACTCTGTGGATATATATTGGATATCCTTTATAGGAAATCGTTAGTTTATCATATACTGAGAGTGGTAATCTGGCAGTTAGGTTATATGTTCTGAGCTTTCCTCTGTATCATAAAAATCACTAATGTTTGCCCACTATGTCAAATGCTATCAGTAGTGTCACCAGATATTACAGTGTACATCTTCCTTTGCTATTGTAGCATACACAATTTTTTTCCCTAAAGCATCTGCAGCATTATAATAAATAGCACTGCAGACTTCTCCTCAGCAGAGCTCTCTGTAATGCTGCAGTCCCTTTGTCACAAGGATGTTAAGTGTCTCTCACTGTGAGCAATGGTTTCCGGCCATCCGTTTGATGGTCCTGCAGCGTTTTCCTCTCCTTTTTCTGTCCTTCCTCCATGTACAACACCAATCACTTAGGATCATGTTTCTTTTATTTGCTTAAATTATTTCAGAGCTCCATATTTCAGGGAATGTTTGTGACTGCTTCTCCTTCTTCAGTTCCCTCACTTTTCTTTTTATGTGTGCCTCTGTCCCTGTGAGGATTCCTGTCTGTATTTCCTGTTTCACTAATTTCTTACCTCTCTTGTTTTCCTTCGTCCCATCCAAGCCTGAAGGAGTTGAGAAGGAAACAACCCAGAATTCTGTGCTCTGTGTAAAAGGTAAAGCCCACTCTACCCACATTCTCTATTTGTTCCTTTACGATTTGATGGGTGGGATGTTGGAGGCTCAACTCTACCATATTCCATGTAGTCTCACATTTTTGGGTAATCAAAACATGCCACATCAGTTGGGAGTTTGAGACATAAGACAGAAGAAAGTCCTAATGAATTGACCATCCTGCCTAAGCATCAGAGTATGAGCTAGGACAGATTTAGCATGAATGTTTGTATCTCTTCTCACTTGAGTTCTGGCACTGACGTTACAAGTGCTCATGTTTTCCTGCACACTCAGGAGAAAGCTGTAGACACATATCTGCAGTCCCTAAAAGTGCCTGGGAGTGGTTTCATGCAGAGACTGTGTTACAGCCAGGGGAATATGAAGTAACTGAAATCAGGGCATTTCTAATAGGAAGAGTTCCAGTTGTTTCACTGAGGCCCCCTCCCCTTCCATTAGCCATTTCTTGGAACTGCACCAAAGCTGTTTGGGTCTTGTTTCTTTCTCAGGAGTGCCTGTGAAAGAGGAGTTTTCCCTGTTGCTACCTGCAAATGTGGTACAAGACTCAGGCAGAGCATATTTCTCAGTGCTGGGTGAGTTAACAGCCTGACAGAAGAGCCATGTGCTGTTTCTGACTCTTTGTGTTGACCTGCCTCACAGCTTTTTCTCCTGGTTTCTAGCACAACTCATTCTTGTCTTTAATCTCTTCTGTCTTGAGCACTTTCCCTTCTGTTTGTGTTATTCCTTTTCCCTTTCTGCATGCCTTTTTTCTCAGTCTTCTCACAATGCTCTAACCTTTCTCTAATTTCCTTCTTTTCTTTTTCTCTGCTGTTCTGTGTTTTGGTCCAGTATCTATCAATCCAGATTATTTTATGTTCCTGTCTGATACCTCCTGCTGTGGGAAAGATGTGGCCCTAAATGCTAGGGCTTGTCCACAAATTGACTCCATGTTCATAGATTTTCCAGAAGGCTTATTTATTATCAAGAACAAAGAGCAAATCTTTTCTCTCTCCAGCCTGTTAGCTGGAGGTCATTTGTCTGCTGACTGTGTCTGTGTCTCTTCAGCACACTCTCACAAAATAAGAAAACAAAGAAAGACAAAGCTATTTCATTGGTCAAGGGAAGCACCTTACCAAAACATCTTTCATTATTTACATTCTTCTCCTGGGAATCTACAGAAGTTCCATTTAGAAATGGAGTTAAATATTACAATTGAAGACAAATTAAAAAAGGAATTGCTTTCTCCAGTTTTTGCTGTGATCTCTCTCTACAATCCACCAAGAGTCAGCAACCATATCTGTCATTCAGTAGCTTCCTCTGATTCTGATAGCCAGCCCTAAATATTAACATCCATCTGGTGTCTCCTGCTCCTCAGGTGACATCATGGGCACCGCCATGCAGAACCTGCACCAGCTCCTCCAGATGCCCTTTGGCTGTGGGGAGCAGAACATGGTCCTGTTTGCACCCAACATCTATGTCCTGGACTATCTGAACAAGACAGGGCAGCTGAGTGAGGACATCAAATCCAAGGCCATTGGATACTTAGTGAGCGGTGAGCTGGGACATGGCTTCTGCTTCTGCTTTCTTCTAGATCCTGCTTGGGGTGGGTCTGTCAAATGCTGGCCAGGTGTGGAAAGAGGTCTTCTCTCATAGACATGGTCTCTGCTGTGTGCCTGAAGGGACCCTTTCCTGCTTTTTTCTTTCTTATTTTCTGTAGCTTAAGCAGTACTGTGCCTGATCATTGCAAGCACTTTTCTCATGGGGTGGCAGTGCAGTGCATTCATTGTCATTAACAGGTCCTGCCAGCCTTCTGAAGAAAGGCAGGTGTTGCTTTTCCTCATGTGCTACATGCAATGCAGAGAGGTGGGGATGTACCAGCACTTCATATTGGTTAGGATAGGACTGACCCCTGCCTCTCTCATTTGCCTTTGCTGATGGAGCTATTTTTCTATTTCCCCATCCCTCAGCAGACTCTTTCTGGCATCTGAATCTTGCCTTATCTTTCCATTGCAGGTTATCAGAGGCAGTTGAACTACAAGCACCAAGATGGCTCTTACAGTACCTTTGGACCACGTTATGGCCAACCAGGGAATACCTGGTGAGATTTCAATGCCACCTATGCCTCTCCAATATGCTCCTCTTTCTCACCCACACATTTATAAGAACTACTGCCTGACAGTAAATAGGAAATGCTGTTGTAGACCAGCAGGTTTTCCAGAGCTGGTGTGGTCGTTATGCTGCCTCCTTCTTAATAAATAGGCTACATCAGCCAGCTATATGGCTGAAGTACTTCCTCCCACCAGCAGCTCTGAGGACCATGACAGACAAAAAAGCAATGGAGATAAATTGGGGAAGAAGGGATCAGGGATTTAACACCCTGACTGAAGAAGGCTGAAGAGTTGCAGTGGCAGCTCTTCTAGACTAGCATCTGCTGAGAAGTCTGCCGGAAAAGATGGTTCCATATGGAAACAAATCAGGAAACACAAGTGGAGAGGTTGATAATTCAAGAGCAGTGCTGAATGGTTTTTTTCAAGTGTTTGTATGCTGCTAAGCAAAGATAGACTGGAGGAGCATGTGTGTTGCCATTTTGACTTATTGAAGCATGCGTTTTCAATTTTAAGTAAGGATAAGAATGGAAGAACTCATAGCCCTCAGTCTGGTTTTAGTTTCTGAAATGGTAACTGGCTTTTGACAGCATTCTGGCTTCTTACCACATGCCTGTTTCTTTTCCATAACTGCTTGCAACTACTCTTAACAAAAACTATTTTAACATGTTCTGCTTTACTTTTAAATCCATGGGGAATTCTGGGAAACCCATGAAGCATGGATTTACAGTTCAAGAGTTCTACCAGCAGACCATGAGCTAGCGGGAATTTAATTATTCTTCCATGTAATTTTGAGTACAACTGTTATGCATATTTAGTTATTTGGGATGCAATTGCCTACATTTTTCAAAGATTTTTTTTAGAGACAGATCAACAATCATTGTCCTTCAAACTGTAGCCTCAACACAAAGGTTTTTTGGGTTTTTTGAGCCAAGTGAGAGACAAAAATCAAGGTGGAAAGCAGTTTTTTGACGGAATTTTTTGACGTGAGGATATAATATGCAAAAGGTCTAAATAATTGGCCCACAGTTCCCAAGGCCTTCTTGCCTGGTTCCAGACAGATGAAGTGCACATGGGCCCTATCAATTGAGATGGGCAACAGGCTTTCTTTTTCTCCTTTTCAGGCTCACAGCCTTTGTTCTCAAGTCCTTTGCCCAGGCCCGGCATCACATCTTCATAGAGGAGAAGCACATCCAGGATGCTTTGAACTGGCTGTCCTACAAACAGAAGGAGAATGGCTGTTTCCAGAGTTCTGGGACACTCCTGAACAATGCTATGAAGGTAACAAGCCTCCCTGGTTGTTCCTTTGTGAGGCTAGAACTGGGCCACAAGTCAGATGGGGCCAATTGAGCTTCTAGAGCACATAGGCAGATGGGGTACTCCCATGCCAATGGCAAACACTGGGGAGGAAGCCACACACCGTTTTGTACTTATTGGTGACACCTTCACACCAGCTGCAAGAGGAAGGAGGCAAGCTAAAGGTCTGCAATGCAGGATATTGTATGCCCACTGAGTGGGAGAAAAGACTGAAGATATGAAGCTGGGTGGGGTGGGGTCAGCATCTGTCTTTGTGTTTCCCTGCAGGGTGGAGTGGACAACGAGGTCACGCTGACA
Source organism: Erpornis zantholeuca (assembly GCA_013400515.1). Lineage (NCBI taxonomy): Eukaryota > Metazoa > Chordata > Aves > Passeriformes > Timaliidae > Erpornis > Erpornis zantholeuca. Next base: position 351 of record VZTN01030587.1, on the reverse strand, counting down.
GCCTACATCACTATCGCATTGCTGGAGATTCCTCTGCCTGTGGCCGTATGTGTCTGCATCCTAACTTGAGCCAGTTGGGCTATGTCAATCTAGGGCAACACAGTACTGACCAGAATTTGCTCCAGACTGGAAAAATGACTTGGCTGTTGAGCTCTGTGATATAAAAATTACACACTGTCAATTTTGTTATATCTAGGATCATTGTACCCTGCTTGTTCCTAGATCTCCTTCTGGCAGTCCCCTCCTGAAAGTTCAGTAGGATGATGTACTTTTAGTAAGGCAAAAACCTCATTTCTCCTCAGCCTTCTAATCACTGGTTTTCACTCCTCAGCACTCAGTGGTGCGGAATGC
>VZTN01030586.1:1422-32228 GCA_013400515.1 Erpornis zantholeuca | reverse complement strand
AATGCCGGGACTACGGGGAAGGTTTCAGAGGACATGTATCTTATTAAAGATGGTACAAATGTTTGTGAAGTGGTTCTTTCTAATGAAAACAGCTTGAGGTGTAAGTTATGGGAAAAGGCAGTCTCAGGCAGAGAACCCCCAGGAAGCTGTGTGGGGAGGGAAAACAAAGACCTCCCTAGTTTAATTTTAAGGAAAATACACAAAATGCAGTTAATGTGGTTTTGAATTTATTTTTTTTTTGCTCAGCATCTGAGGGAGTTTGTCAAAGTGGCTAAACCCAGTAATTTCTAACATTTCAGTTAAAGTAAACTGTAGCCCTCAAGCTTTTAAGTGTTTTGATTCACTCTAACCAGTATCTGAATATCCACCCATATGATCTGTAAGTTAAGAATTCTTGAGGCACAAGTATCAAATTAATTAATTTTTGAACTCTGCATGGCCCATATGTGGAGGCATTACATGTATATTATATATGCATATATAAACCTTTAGATATATAACAGATGTAATACAAATCCATAGAAACACACACAAACATATAAATATATTTTAATTTTACAAACCCCCATGCTTCTGCTCATCCTAATCAGATGAGGACATGTCTGTGATATACCCACAGGTCCTTCATGAAGTGGGTCAAGTTGAGCGTTACTTTTCCACAACAGCTGCCTCAGTTGTGTCTAAGCCCAGCTTTAGAGAGACTTTAGTTGGTGTTTATGTACTTGAGGAAAGGCTGAGGATACATACTTAGTGTAACACAGTGTCAACAATTTTCTCAGCTCTGTCATAGCTATAAAAAAGTCTGGGAACCATTTCACTGTAATTGCCTGACCATGTTTGTTTGGTAGCATCAAGAATTAAGCAGTTTTGCAAAAAGCCTGAAAACTTTAACAGTTGCAGAGATTTTTACACATAATTAAAAAGGGATTGAAGTACTGATTGCAATAGATTTTACCATAATCTATATTTTAAAAAGATTTCTGATTTTTGGGGACTGAAAATTCATCAAAATGCTAATCATAGAAATGCTATCTTTTCTAGGTTAGCAGAATTTTAAAATAATTTTTTGATAAGAACTACCAAATCACTTGCCTAACATAGAAAAAATTATGATATGTTTGGTCTCAATACTACCATAACTCCAGTTTCAAGAGACAACCTTTTATAGTTTTCTGTGTTCAAAACAACCAGGAAATCTAGGGGATAATCTGATCTTTAGGGTCATATAATTTTATCTTCTGTACTTCTTTAGCTACAGAATATATTCTCCCTCCTGTGTAGAGTCTGCTAATTGCAGTAACTCTTCCAAGAGTGGCTTTTTGATTTAATGTGAAATGTTACACAATAGATAATCCAATACATCCCTTGACAGAACATTCCAACTTCCAATTACTTTTGAAGTTACTTTGATTTTAATAAATGATACTCATTATTATGAAAATAAGGTAGTAAAAGTAATTCAGGTTGATTTGTACATGAAGTGTCACTAAAGCCAATTAAAGGACCAATGCCTTTTTGAGTATCTATGTAAGAAAGATGTATAAATGATAATTGTAGGCTTGGGTTTATGTAATGAAGAATCTACCTTTAGATATAATCCAGTTAAATCAAAGGATCATTGTAAATCTCAATTGGTATTTTTTCAGATTCCTAGGGGTTTACCTGAAAAAAAAAATGTAGAAGTTATAAGCAAATGAATTAATGGAAGACTTAAGAAGTACTCCATGTTGAAAAAGCTGCAGACATCAGAGGATCATCAACAAAGCATCATAAGAAAGGAAAGAAACAAAGAAATCCATCCTAAAAATCTAACATATTTGTGAATTCTGAATGTTTACTTATACTTAACAGAATGCAGTACTTTGAAGGAGGTAAAACTGTAGAAGACTTAGGCAGAGTTTTGGCAAGAAAAAGAAATGTGGTATTGAAAGGTCATACAGTACAAACAAAACCAGGATATTTTAGCCTGCTATACAAATATACTGATAGTGAAATATGTAGATGCTTTTCATCATTGAAAAGGAGATAAATCTTCCTTTCTATATAACACTAATTGCACACTCACAATATGATGTACACTTTCGGACACCTCAACACAAGAAGCTTGTCAGGAAATTGGAGGAAAGGGTTAAATGACTAGAAAGATAGAGGGATGAATATCTTATAAATACTACAGAACATTCATAAATCTTAGTAAGCTGCTACAGAGGAAAAAAGATTGACAACTCTTTGAAAAGGGTAAAATCTTTGTTCATGCCACTCTGATCAATGTTGCTCTCAGAGTAAGGCATTTCACAGGAAGCACTAGAGGTAGAATCAATCTTAACACATATAAAAATTGTTTGTTATTGTATATATGATAGACAAAATAGAAGAAAACTAGACATCAGAGCCAAAAATATTCTACTGATGATCCAAGTTAACTTGAAAAAATCAAACAAACCAACCCAAAACAAAATATCACAACTCAAAAAAAGACCTCTAAAATTGACAAAAAGTAGCCTTCCTGGAATGAAGATCAGCGTATTTCACTGTTCTGGTTCTGTACTTTGCACNCATAAGAAAGGAAAGAAACAAAGAAATCCATCCTAAAAATCTAACATATTTGTGAATTCTGAATGTTTTCTTATACTTAACAGAAGGCAGTACTTTGAAGGAGGTAAAACTGTAGAAGACTTAGGCAGAGTTTTGGCAAGAAAAAGAAATGTGGTATTGAAAGGTCATACAGTACAAACAAAACCAGGATATTTTAGCCTGCTATACAAATATACTGATAGTGAAATATGTAGATGCTTTTCATCATTGAAAAGGAGATAAATCTTCCTTTCTATATAACACTAATTGCACACTCACAATATGATGTACGCTTTTGGACACCTCAACACAAGAAGCTTGTCAAGAAATTGGAGGAAAGGGTTAAATGACTAGAAAGATAGAGAGATGAATATCTTATAAATACTACAGAACATTCATAAATCTTAGTAAGCTGCTACAGAGGAAAAAAGATTGACAACTCTTTGAAAAGGGTAAAATCTTTGTTCATGCCACTCAGATCAATGTTGCTCTCAGAGTAAGGCATTTCACAGGAAGCACTAGAGGTAGAATCAATCTTAACACATATAAAAATTGTTTGTTATTGTATATATGATAGACAAAATAGAAGAAAACTAGACATCAGAGCCAAAAATATTCTACTGATGATCCAAGTTAACTTGAAAAAATCAAACAAACCAACCCAAAACAAAATATCACAACTCAAAAAAAGACCTCTAAAATTGACAAAAAGTAGCCTTCCTGGAATGAAGATCAGCGTATTTCACTGTTCTGGTTCTGTACTTTGCACTATATCCTGCTCTCAGACTGTCCTTTCCCCAGTTTTCTGGTTTTATACCCACTCATATTTTCTTTGTAAATATCATGTACCCAGCCCATTCCTCTGGATTGTTTCTTTCTACACACACAACCTAGAGGTTTACTCTGTTTTTGAAAATATATAGGATACTATTTTTTTCTCTTTGTAGTCAACCCAAGCTGTCACAATCTCAGGTTTGTTTTATTCACAGAAAGACAGTGATTGGAGTCAAATTCTTTTTATTTGCTGTCAGACTAGTCCATGTGTTTCATTCGAAATACTAGGTGGAAAAAAAAAAGTGTATAAAATATTAATAATCTCACTGTTGTGCATTCATTATTTCAATAAGAAAAAAATGAGGCATAAAAATCAAATATAATGAGACCATTACAGAAGAAGAAAAAAGGTAATCAATTTCTAATATATAACACCACTACAATGATATTAGCTATAATTTAAACAAAGTAATCTGCTTTTGTCTGATATGCAAAATGCAAATGAGACATTTTAGTAATGCTCCCATCTCACATCAGTGATGCTAATGAGGAGATGATAAGGTTAATAAATATTTTCTTTTATTATAGTGGGAGTTTTTAAAACTATATTTTACAAATTCCTTTGCGAACTTGACAATACCAGTTCAGATAAAACTAAGTTTTCCTTTCACAAACACGGACAGAAAATTATGTGACACTTGCGTTTTTCCTGAGGCAGCCATGCAATATCAGAACCATAATTTATCTCTGAATATACGATAAATCATATAACTGGAACTTGCCGATACACTTATCAATCCTTGAGAGGTAAATCACTGTGAAAATGTGTGGTCAAATATAATTTCCTACGCTGTTAATAATTTATTCTCTGTTTGAGTTGCATTTGAGGTCATATTTTACTCTCTAAGAAGAAAGAATACTGTATACTAACATCTACAGTTAGGCTTGAATGATAACATTTACAGAATCAAAGTTTCAGCTAGAATTAATGAATAGAGCAATACGTAAAATACACTGAAATGAAGACAAGAAGGAAAACCCAGGTAAGGAGGTCTTTGCATTCAATTTTTTAGTGTTTTCTAAGACAACCAACCATCTCTAGCATGGCCTAAAATCAAAATAAAATAAGTGAAATAACATAAAATACCCCACCATAAATTTTAATGATAAATCTTGGGGATTCTTAAAATTTTGTGTGGACTTATAAAAGAATTGCATGGGCAAAAATGCGCAACAATAAGAGAAGGGTCATTATGTCCCTGAACAGTTGTCAGTGAGAAAAGACAGCAACTATGCCCTAAAGAGCTAACAGAATATATTTAATCTAAAAGGGACTGAAGTTGTGCCTTTTTCCAACAATAAGCTGTAAAGGAAATTCTAGACTGAAGTTTAATATTTCCATCCTATTTTTAAACAAAAGGTACTTCAAAGGTTTTAATACACTTGGAATACAGATTGAAGCACATGAATGCACATCTGAACCAAAAATCTGAGGGCAAATTTGCTTTAGCAGGAATTCCATTACCACCTTCAGCAGCGGTAAACAGGAATACTTTCAAAAGCCTTAGGTCTAAACTTCTGCAGTTCAGACTTCATTTATCAAATTACTTCATCCAGTTTCAAATCTTCACATTTTCCATGGGAAATTAAATAACATTTATAAATCTAAAGCTTAGAGCACAGTGACATCTACTATTTTTTTCCAAATCAATGTCCCTAAAGGTAAATTGGTAGCTTACAAAGCTATATCAGCTACATCAGCTCAAAACCCCCCCATAATTGTAGCTACACAAAACAACATTAAAGTAACAGGTGATACAAAGTATATCTGAAACACCATTTTAACTGCAAATTAGCTTTTTTCAGTTCATAGCTGACAATGACCACTGGAAGGGCATCATCTCTGATACTAACTAGTTTTAACACAAAGTCAGCTCTCTGCTTTGATTTGGGATTGGTATTCAAAGGAGCAATTAAAAGCTTATTTTTGGCCTGTTGGTATTACAGCTTTCTTCTTGGATCTTAAGAAATATTTAAAGTGTGTTTTAATAGTTCAGTAGTTCAGATACACATCTAGAGAGAGAGAGAGAGATAGAGAGATAGAGATAAATTGATATAGAAATTATCAATGTAGATCTTATAGATCGAAATGGATTTTAGAATGATTTTGTAGCCATTTCTAGAAACATGTTATTCTGGAAATTTAAGCCTAGGCTTTCTGGACTAAAAAAAACCAGGAAGAACTTTGTGTTAGAATTTAAATTTGCCTTTGAAGTCCTTTCTACCTTTTTTCAAGGCCACCCAATGTACTGTTTTATGTCCATTGCTGGAACTTCAAGCACAATTCAGTCGTGGCTTCTGTGGACTGATGCTGATAATTTTACTCTACACCTTTTTGACCTCTGGGTTAGATTACCGAAAAGCTTTGTTTTATTATGCTCTCTGTGTTCCTACTAACACAAAAAGCTGTTGAAAGCATTTTAAGCCACACTAAGCAGCCTCAGCCTAATCTGATAGTCTTTGGGGAGTTAGTTCAATTCTTATTGTCAAACATTTATTACATTTTATAATTGCAATAGCTTCCAGCATACTCTGAAACATGTTTATATGACTTTCTGACCCCAGATTTTCCTATTCATGGGCAAAGAGTTTTATGTTCTATACTACAAAGCAGTATTGCACATCTACTTTTAATTTGTCTCACTTCCATATTAGATGGAAATTCATTTAGAGACAGCATTCATTGCTGGTTCAATAAACTTGAAAATCAGGAAAACAAAAATCTGAACTCCATTTTTTTTTTTTTCTTTCCCTTTCTTTTTTTAAAATTCTAATTAACCCTAGCTCATTCTGGCAGAGTGATTTTGCCATGGCATTTCTTCACAAGTTAGAGGGAGCATGAGTTTGCATGAAAGGTATTACAGAAGCTTGGTTTGTATTTTGCTGTCACAAGAGCACATTGGCTCTGGATTGCCACTGGGATCAGTCAGATTAGAGTCTCTTGAACTCAGCTTAACACAGTGTCTGCAATAGATTCATTACTAAAGCATCACAAAACACAGCACCCCTCCTCTGGGCGGTCTTAAAAATAAATAAATAAGCACAATGCAAATGAATAGTGCTGGTGTGATGATAGCACTATTTCTGTCTGACACACTGAAAAAAATATCACTGGGTGAATCATCAGTAACCTGTTCAACTGAATTTGGTGGACATCTGAGGTAAAACTACTCAAATTTCCATGACTTCTATTTTATTGAAAGCAGCAGTTGCTGTCTCCATTATACTGCTAAGTCAATCGACCATAGAAAACTCAACTGGCAGCTGAGTCACACACATCATGAAGCTCCTGTAGCTTCTCTGGGAGACCCTTAATGTATGTATTGAAAGGAAAACTAAAGTGCTATGAATCTAAATGATAAATTTGAGGTAATCCCATTGTTTAGTCTTATTCCTTCACAGGTTTCCAATGAAGAACATTTTACTCTACATGTGTCTAGCCTTGCTTCTCCCCTTTGTGCGTGTACACACACACACACATAGCGAAATGCTCATTACAGTTAAAACAGTGTTCACTGAAAGCTTTGCTATACCCTAAGCGTAGCTATGTCATTCAGTACATGATATCTCAAGTTACACAGCTGCCACCTCTATTTCTGTGATTAATTTTCTTTGACACTCTAGGCAAAAACCTTTCACTGAATTGTAACCATTTTTTTCCTTCCTATTACAGAAAAGCATTTGTTTCTTTCTGCTTCATTTTTCTAGGGCTGGGGCCAGGAGTCTGTAGCTAAACCCTTAAAGTGCAGCATCTTAGAGGAGGATTCTTTTTCCCTGCATGAACCAAGTTTTCTGTCTCTCATATCACCTTTTATTTCATATTTTGTCACAAATTTCCCTTCAGAGCATGAGGTGAATGAACGACTTCATTTGGGCTAGAATATCCTTTCAAATGAATTCTAATGACATTATCTAAAAGGGAAATAATATTTCTGTCCAAGATGAAAACTCTGGGGCTAAACATCTGGTTGAGAAATTTTGACTGCATGTGTAATCAAGTTTCATAAGTCTCTCCACTTTTTATGGTTACATAAGCTCAAAAAAATAATGCCCAGTTAAATGTCCAACAAAAATAGGCTTCTATTATATTTACTCCTTGTATATTTACAGACATTACTCTTGCTTACAGTCTCGAGGGCTTAAGCTCTTCAAGTTTGCAAAGCAAGAAGAGGATCTAGAAAAGAAGCAATGGCTGGGTAAAACAACCTCCTGTTTGGCAGAAGGTATCCTCTGCCTATGCCTGTGCATGCACACTAGATGTGCATACATCTGTGTAAATTATAACTCCATTTCTTCAGAGGTTTCTTGTATTGCTTTTGTTCAGTTAAAGCTCTACAGATTTGTATGATAAATTTCTGGGAAATACAGATTACCTGCATGTCAGAATTTGAAGTCTAAAACACATAAGAATGAAACAAGGCAGTTGGAGAAACTATAAGGAAATAATAATCTGTACCCTCTCATAATTTAAATTAAGTTGCTACTTCATATTATCATGGGATTGCTAGAATTAATGACAACAGAGATGAAGCACAACATTCAAGGATTGGGGGTTCAATCCATGACTCAGTTTCAATGTAAATTGTATATAAACTGGTATGTAAAAGAATAATTTTTAAAACTATGAAATAATATTTATTTACAAAAAAAGTATGGATTGTTCCTCTCTTTTCAGGCTGGTTTCGGTTGTTGATTTTCTGCTTCTATAAAAAAAATTATTACCTTTTTATATATAAAAGAGAAGGTTTCTAACAAAGACTGGGATGTTAAACACAGAGTTCTAATGTCTTCTAAGAACACATAAACCCAAAATGTCACTATCTTGCAAAGCAATAAGGAAGTGTCACACATAATATTTTCAAGAATTTGAACATAATCCCACAGCTAACAGAATATTTCATAAAAGGTGGTGTTTTCTAATGAAAAATGGGTTTAGTAAATGCCATTCATTCTGTGTTATCTACTCCACATATTTGATCTACCTTTATTCTTGCCATGGTCCTTCAGCAGTTTGAAATTTTTGGTGGTGTTTTGGGGTTTTTCCCCTCTGGTCATTACTAAACCTTAAGATTTATTTGACGATTTTGCTAAAAATCTGGAACACTATCATTAATATTAGACCTACTTGGAAATCTCAAAACATATTTTTCAGTGAATGAACTATCTTGAAATAAATTTTGCTTGAATATACTGAAGCGATCTTGTAAGGATGTAGATTATACAGACTATACAGATTGTACATGAGCTATAAATAAATAAATAAATCCCATTTTAGATGTTCTGTTGAAAATATTTCACATATATCACATAAGGACCTACTCTTTAATTTTTCAAGCTGTCCACTTTCCACAATTAAAGGTAAATTTTCCCTTTTTCTTTCCATCTTCTCTATTATTCCAGATTTTTTTTTTGTCTTGTCTTAGAAAAATAATTGATTGTTTTATGTTTCTTTAAATATATTAAAATTTTTAAATCACTTTATTAAGGGTTTTTTCCCACCCCAGGCTGATACTCACAATATGCTAAACAGCATCTATCCCTCTGGAAATGGTAAACCACAAGTAAAGCATATGGTGTTCATTAATGTGAACTGATGGAAGTTGCCATGCTTTTAAGCATATCAAGAAGTTATATACATACACATTAAGGGAAGATGCTACGTCAATAAGCTAATAAATTAGATTTACAAAAAACACTTAGTCAGCTACTCAGTGAGTAGTTTATAATCTTTACACCTCACATAAAAAGTACTTTTCTTTGTTATAACATTGTATACCGTAAGTTTTATTTTCTAGAAAGACACATGCTCATATTTCATAAACTACTTGAAGTAAAAGGAAGCAATCAAGTGAAAATAAAACCTAAAAAATAAAGAACAATAATGGAGATAAATTGTTACCATAATTTAAAGGAGCTAATAGATCAAACATATGCATATGATTCACTGGACCAGAGCTTCTTGTGCTGAGCACTAAAGAAAATAATTTGTCTTGCAAGCTGCTTTGTGCTCACACACATTCCCATCACAGCTGAACTACTCCACAGCTTCAAGAACTGCTACTGGAAGTTCAGACAGGTCCTATTTTAAATTCCATCTTGCCTCATTTAAGCGTCTGTTTCCTTCCATATTCTCTGTGCTCCTCCTAGTTGTAGCAGCTGTTTTGTCCCTCAGCTCTTTAGTATTAACTGCCTAATTTATATCAATCTAAAGGAATAAAGATTTGTAATCTCCACCTCTTTTTAATAAAAATCTCTTTGTCCTTCTCCAGAGGAGGAAAATTAATGAATGTTCCATTAAAAAATTGCTCTAAAGCAATTTATTCTGAAATATCAAAAGTTCAGAGAAAGAAGGACTAAAAATATAATATCATGAAATTGCAGAAAATATTTGGAAACAAATGATAACTATATACGTGAATGCAGAAATATGTATTAATTACATATAGCAGAAACACACATTTATTCATAAATACATAAATGCATAAAACTATTTTCTCTCATGTTTTACATAAGAAATATGGTTTTGTTTCATTTTATCTCACGAATCTTGTCCTTCACTTCTGTCCTGGAGGCATAATGTCACATTTCTAACATTGGATTTTCAACTGTGCCAGTGATAAAGACATGAAGTGAGAAGGAAGACTTCTTTAGGTGACAACATACAGAAAGATAAAAGGAATTCTTGGAGAATAGTAATAGTCTCAGAGAACAAATTAAGTACTTGAGAGTTAGAAATAACAGCAATACAGATATGTTTCTAACTAGAAAGCACCTTTTCTTTGTTTTAAAAAGATATTTTGACGTGCCCTGTGCTTCCACCAAGCGAGTGGGCAGAGCAGCCAGAGAGCAGACCCAGCCTGGCACCAACCTCGTGCCTCGGGAGAGTGTGTGTGCTCAGGGAGGAAAGTCAGTCCAGCAGCAAAGCTTTCCTTCCTTGGAAGACAGAAGGTGTGAGTGGAAGGTTGTTTGGGACAGACTGCTTCTCTGAGCCCAAACAGATACATAATGCACATGGGTAAATTCAAATCTACCTCAAAAAATTGTGTGTATTACATACACATACTCGTGGAAGGAGGCAAGAGTTAATCTTAACCGTTGAAGTCCTCTAAAAAGATAACTCCAGTACAAAGAGATCTAAATATAGGGTGAAGTACTCAGGTTGCCTGCATTAGGAGCCTCTGGTTCCACTACAGTAAACACAACAATGTAAAGACTGATTTAGAGCACATCCTACTCTCTCAATAATGTAATTTCAAAAGCTTCAGGTGTATGTTATGCAGAATCAAACCTCTGGTCCTTGTGTTCTGGGTGAAAACATCAGCTACAGGTAGATCTGCTTCACTCTTGTTGAAAACTAAATCCCTGTCATTTCTTTGGAGATCAGCATAGGTATCAGAAAGAAAAGCTTAAAACAAAAGAAGGACTTGTCTGCAGGTTCAAATTATATCTTTTTCAAGGACATGAAGAAACCTATTCTGATTCCGAATCTGGCCAATTGCTTTCTTAAAAGTAGCATTTTTAATACTATTTTATTACCTTAATCATCTGATACTAATCTTAAAGAATCAATTTGGTTTTATTTTAGGCATAAATTTAAAAACTGCCATAATCACCTATTTGGTTAAAGTAATCTATTATTCCTAGGTTTTTTACTGTTTGCCGCTAATATTTATCTGATTGATTCACTTCAGCTGATGTTTAGAACCCTTACATTTTTATCTAGTGTGCAATAGAAGCTATGCTCTTGTTCAGGAACCATCTTTTTAAACAACAACAACAAAAATAAATTGGAGCAATAACAAAACCAAAAATGTGGAAACATTGAAGGGAATACAGAATGTTGTGTTTACTCTTGGTAGACAGCTTTAGAATTAGAAAAATCTGGGGTATGAGGGGGAAACCCCAGGCTTCTCACATCTGTGATCGATGTTTACAGAGTCATAAAACATTTTACTGCAAACCATGTGCCTAGGGAAATTTCAGCAATTTGCCAATTTTCTATGCCATGTCTGCCTCTATTAAGGAACAATATGATTCTTCAGTCTCTTTTGTATAGTGCATTGCACAAATTTATCTCAAAGCATTTCACAAGTCAGTCCAACAAATAAGTAGACACAAAGTGAAAGCATGACAGTGAATAGATATTTAAGAAGATTAAAGGGAGAAATTTTCAGAGGAGCTCTAAAGCTAGCGATAGTCCTTAGTTTTGTGAGTTTCTCTTTGATTTTACAGAAAAATGCATTTTTATTTAGAAATTATATTTCATTTAAAGAAAAGTGTACAGACATTTATGTACTGATGCTATCTGAAAGGATGGCTAACGGTGATTTTATTTAGTATGTGTGTAACTCCCACATATGCATGTAGTACTCACAAATAACACAATTACTAGAAGACCTGGCAGTAGCAATCAGGCTTGCAGAGATTTTTGGTTTTGTTTGTAGCTTTTTAGTTAATAAAATATCAAGAAATGGCTTTGTGGACCCACTATTTATCATTTTTGTGCACTGAAGTGGAAAATGCAAGTACTTATCAAATGGATTGATATAATGTCTGTAAGTCTCAGGATAACTCTATAGCATTTACTAAATGCTGAATTATAGCATTCCTCACTTCCAATGCTCCCAAAAAATGTTGCTCATTAGCCTGCAATTCCTTTTTGCATATGGTCCAGTAATTCTATAACACTTCATATCTTCTACTACCCTGGAAACTGACAGATTTCTTTACCTATTTCTTTGACCCTGCAGTGCAACACTGTCATCAGTCATATACGAAAAATCCTCAGCAGAGCATTAAATATACAAATGTAAAACTCTTTGAGTTTACTATCTTGGTCACTTCTAGTGGGCTATAATAAACATAGCAAAATAACACATCCTTGAAACAGAAGGATACTAATGTACCATATTTCACCTCCCTTGCCCAGCTGGCGATGCTGTGCCTGATGCCCCCCAGGACAGGGTTAACCCTCCTGGCTGCCAGGGCACTGCTGACTCATGTTCAACTTGCCATTGACCAGGACCCCCAGGTCCCTTTCCATAGTGCTATGGAAACTAAGTATTCCTTTGAGTCCAAGGTTGAGGATGGATCCCTGCAGGACCTCACTAGTGACCAGTTGCCAGCCTGGTGTCACCCCATTCACTATAAGCCTTTGTGCCCAACCTGCGAGCCAGGTGCTTACCCACCACGTAGCACAGTTATCCAGTTGTGTGCTGGATATTTTGTCCAGAAGATTACTGTGTGAGACCATATTAAAATCTTCGCTGAAGCCCAAATAGATTACATCTTCTGGCTGTCCTAGATGGGCCACTGCATGGTAGAAGGAAATAAGGCTTGACAAGCAGGACCGTTCCATCATGAATCTGTGCTGGCTGTGATGAATGCTTGTGTTGTCCTCCAGGTGTTTCTCAGCAGCTCCCAGAATAATCTTTTCCACGAGGTTTCTTTTTTTATTTACCATGATCAAAACAAATATATATCTATATTTTATAAACCGGAAGTCTGCTTTAGTTTTCCAGGGAGGGCCTTCTTCATGACAAATTCATTTTTATTATGTATTCTTTCCTTACTTTCAGTAGAAAGAGAAGACTATTGTCCCTTTGTGTGTGTTTATAGGGGCCATCATTATAGCTTTCTTCAGGACCTTTTGTGCAAACAGTTAGCCCTTTCAGCAGGATATACAACATAATTCTTTCTAAGACTCTTTGCTTTCTAAGTAGTTCTGTTCTGGATCCCTTACACTGTGTTTGTTTGGTTGGTTTTTGGTGTCTTCCAAAGGAAATTGGACACAGTAGTCCAAGCCAAAGTCTCACCAGTGCCAAGTAAAAAGAAACTTTTGACAGTGACCTACAGTAGTGAATAATACAGGGGTGAGGGAAGATGACATAAAAGCACCAGATTTCTTAGAAAAGGAGGAGATTTAAAGCAAGAATTCTAATTTAATAGCAGTAGACTATGTTTCCTTTTTTTTTAAAAGGAAATTTTAAACATTTGAAATACAAAGAGAATTTTATATTGTTCATGGTAAGGCTTGGTCAAGAAATACTAGGGTAGAAATTTAGAATTTCATTTAGAGAATCAGCTACAGAATACTCATAATATATCTAGGACAAGATAGACAAAGATCCCCTACCTAATATTAGAGATAGTGGTAAAAGCTTTCCAGGAAAAAAAACCACAATAAGCAGATGGCAGCACAGCCCCCAAATTCCTAGTCAAGCAGAGGGCTGAACAATAAAGTATTTTTCCAGAATGGGAAATCTGCATATAAATGTAAGAAAGAAAAAACCCAGGTTAAACTAAAATGCTCATTGACAGTATGCAAATAGAAAATTGGTGTAGATGAAGCCTTCATTTGGATAGACTCAGATTTTTCTCAATGCAGCAAAGGGAAATTAAGAGGTAAGCTATTATTCCATGGTGGTGGAGCACTTTTGATATCTCTAAAACCAACCACAAAATTAATATGTTTAATCTGCTCATGCAGAGGAAGGGAGAGTTGGTAGTGTTTCCATGCTACAGTGCTCCTGCAGCCCCCTGAAAACTGTCCAATGTTCTCTGAGGAAGGAAGTGTCACATCGTGCATAGGTCAATGCACATACGTTTTGAGAAGGAAGCGAAGAAAGCAAAGAACAACTGCAAAAAAATATGGGTATGTTGATAGATAGGCATTCATTTATTTTTTAATAGCGTATTCTGAAAACATCATCTAATTTTTTGAGAAGCTACAAACCTGTAACTGCCTCAGGGAAGCAAATGAGAAATGGTTTATAAAGGAAAAACCCTGTCAAATTATTTTATTACTGTACAGAGTAGAAGAGATAATTACACCTTAATATGAGATATTTTCAACCAGAGAAAATACTAGAGACTGGTCTAGAAAACTGATCTTGAATACAGATCATGGACTAAAATATGAAGATCACAGACTAAAATGCTTCACATATTTTTTCTTGTATTTGTACCCTAAGATTTAATGCTGGTGATACAGTTTTAAAGGCCAAAGCATTCATTTTCTGTGGCATATATGGAGAAAGATTTTGTGTCCAGGTAAGCCTATTTCAAAACATACAGAACCAGCTAAAACTTATTCACTTGTTTTATTGCAAATTATATGGGGTTTATATTGAAATCAAATGAATAGTTGAAACTACTTTTCAAATATAAATATGTATGGTAATATTAAATGCTGCGTAACACATTTAATGTTAGTCCATAAGCTGCATGTTTTATATATACAGTATATGTTATCTGCGTCTTCATATGTCACAGATTTTTGTAATTTTCTACAGACAATATCTGAAAACAAAAAAAAACAAAGCAAAAACCCACAAAAAATCTATGTAAAAGAACAGATTCTTTCTAAATCGGACTGAATAAAGGGGTGCATATCAAAAAATATGTACCTTGAGTGCCATCAATAAAATAGATGCACACTATGTGATGAAATATCTCATACCCAGGAATACAACAGCGGCCTCAGTACTCTGGATATGATTCCAGTTACTATTTGCAACAGCCCAGTAGCTGCACTTTTGATAATTCTGTCCAGCAAGCAGTTACCTTTTACTAAGACTTTCAAAACAAGTTTTTCTTCTGAAAACTGTTAAATTAAAAATGAAAGTATAAAAATGTAAAAAAAAAATTTTCCAAGGTCTGATTTCCCAGGAAGCTCTGAAAGCTTGTACTTACTCTTATCTTTCTTCATAAAATTATGTGAAAATGTTGGAAAATTTATTTGAAATGAACAAACAAAATAGTAATAATATTTCCTACTAAGTACCATTGTGTAGTTCCTTATGTAAGGGCAAATTTCTGCTGCAGTGACCTTTCTGAGCTAGAAGGTTAGCCATTCTTAATTCCTACTGAGGAGATGGCAACCTAGTGAAATAACTAAACTCATACAACTGGCACAAAACCCCATTTTTGGATGTTCTTTGTAACTTCTGTGCCCTAATTTGACATAGGACAGAATTCCATCTTTTGAGAACTTTCTAAAAAATTGTTCTCTCTTTCCCACCATCAGTTACTATGGATAAATAGAGGATTACAAGTTAGGCAGCTTATTAAGGCTCTCACTTATCCTATGAGTTTTCAGAAAGCTTGAGTGGTAGCTGTAACTTGGTTTGTGTTGAACTTGACCAGCAAGTTATACCAGCATGGCTCTACTCCTGAGAGATCAAGAAACAAGCTCTTACATTAGCTGACTTTATCTACAAACAAAAGCAACAAACAGCAAGAACTGAAAAGACTGTTCCCCCTTGTTTGTCAAAATGCTTAAAAGCATATTTGGTGCTGTTCTACTCCTTTCAATAGTCTCAAAAGTGATGAATTTGAAAAGGTACCTCTGCCTCAGAGGAAAGAATAATTTCTGAATGTTGTACTTTGTACATGTCATGTTTCTAGCATACATTGTTTATGTGGAACTTCAAGAGCCAGAAAAGAAGGAATAGCCACCAAAGATTAGTGAGGGGGTATAGGAAAAGGAAAAAAATATTTTCTCAAAGCAGTGTAATATCTTTCACAAGTAACCTTTTATTTTCTTTCCTCATTATAAAATTCTTGGGCAAACATTTGCTCACAGTCAGTACATTTAAAAATTTAAAGCAATATAAAGTCTGCTACATGTACCAACCAAACCCCCTATCATCATGATAGTCATCAAACCCAGTAATGTCATGCTTTGTTTGAGGTAGAACCTGACATTGGGTGAATAAATGACATTATACACATACCCAGAACAAATACTCTAGAATAGTAATAAAATAAAAAGACACTTTGTTTTCTTAAGGGGAAAAATCCTTTCAAAGAGGATTTTGGTCATTGTATAAGAATTTACCTTCTAGTTCTTACTTTTCATCAAGATGAATGAGGTGGAATAATATAAGGATTTATTGACTCAAAGGACTGGAAATAGTAAAACCCGTTCTTTTTTCAGTAAGTTAAACAAAAAGTACTCAGAAGAGAGAGTATGTGTGTAGTCCATTTATTTTGGTGACTTTTCAAGACATAAATGAATGCTTTGGAATTAAATACTTATGATTAGCCAGGAGAAAAAGTGATTTATATAAAAAATGTAATACTGGTTTTCATTTAACACTTTTCTGAGTCACAGTATTACAATTATAACAATATAAACTAAACCAAATGGATAGGTTTCAGAGAGAAAGTGCCTTAAAGCATGAGGCCCTTTGAGCAAGCAGTAATAATGTATAATTATGTAAGTGAACAGCATTAAGGGAAGAACTTGGGCACAAAAGAAAACAGAATGAGGTTGTTAATAGTCTTCACAAAGTTTTTTGTTGTTTTAGTGGTTATTTTCCATGTGGGTTTTTTCAACTTTTTTTTTTTTCCTGACAGTTCTCTATTTCCTGATCCTTCTAGAAATGTTAATGGAGAGATATGAGAGAAAGGAGCACTTCCAAAGACCATGGTTTTGTACTGACTACCAAGGAAAATGCTGCAACTCAGTACAATGTGTCAATGCAGTAGAGAAGAGGATGAGAAAAGATAAGCAGAATTAAAAAACAACTCCTAAGGTGGCCCTTTATACAAATAAAATGGGTCAATGTCCCTTTTATTGGTGCATTACAAGAAAATTGCTATATGGCAGATCTTACAATTCCAGCACAGACATTTTCATGTTTATTAATGTATCTGTCCACAATACATTCTGACTGAGAGGAATGGTATTTCTTCTCTCTTTCCTCTCTTGCTGCTGTAGGTATATAAAAACTCAAACCAACACAAATACTTTGGAAATGTTTATGTTGACGATTAAATACTAAATAAAAAAAATTACTCTGAATATGTTTTTTATTAGAAACAGTGCTTTCCAGGACATTTAGTGATTAATATGCGAACGTGTGTCCTAACACCACACAATCCTCTCAAATTCTGCAAGGTCAGTTGAATGAAAAAGATGAGGGCAGACATAACTTGTTTGGATTTTTTAATTCCTGTAAACAAATAAATAAATGATTGTTGAGGTGAAAAATTAAAAAAAACAGGTTGCTATTTAGTACATAGTCTTCTAATCTGCTTCAGGTTGGGGTATTTTTAAGCTATCACAATAGCCTGCAGTTCTTAGTATCTTACATACAATTTAACATTACATACAAGTAATTTCAACCATAAGAAATTAAAAGGAAACAGCAAGTGAGCACCTGGTGGCACAGAGATGTGGTTGTTCTGTTACCTCATCGGCATGGATGCTTCATGTGTGTTTTTCTTCAGCATAATCAGTCACTGAGGGGCTATTGAGACCCTGATAAATGTAGTGATCAAAAAGGGCATGTATGATCTCTTAACAATTCGATGGTTTTATGTCATTTAAGTCCAATTCTTTTTCATTTGTGTTATGATGGAGGGAATACCAGGGAACCACAGTAACTCCAAAGTAATTTAAATCCCTTAGAAGGCTCTGTATTAGCTACAGCTCACTAAACTAAGAAAGACTTAAGCAAAGTGCAGGTGTTATCTAGTGCTTCATATTTGCCTTTGCAATAAATTTTATAGTAAACCAAAAACTGTAGAAGGACACTTTTTTTGTTGTCATTTTGTTTTGCAACAATAAACATAAATGTTGACAGAGGTTGTGTATATAGTACATATCCAAATGGGCAATCGTTAATAAATTGATTAATGAATAAAAAAGTCATTTAAATTATTTTTCCTTCAGTGGTTAGATACAGTCATGCAAATAGAGATCATGAGTGGTAGATCAGAAGTGGTCTGTATGCAACTATGAATAGCTTTGAATACTTTAATGTACAGTTTTCTGTACACTCTCCACTCTTTAGTGTAGCGAACAGATTTGACTCTTTAAGTTTAAGTGAATGAAGCCAGCATGTGCCCATGTATTTTGAGAGGTCAATTTTTTAATGTGAGAATCACCAAAGTACTTATTTACTAAGTTTCCTAGCATTCCATTGACCTTATCATGCTGAAGACTGAAATGCAGACAAAATTAATTTTCTTCAACAGTTTTGTCCTGACGTTTCCTTCTGTTCGACTGCTTGAGGCTTGCTTCTTGGATACAGAAAAATGACACTGGCATAAACTGCTGTCTTGGGCTTATAACCTCATCCACTTCACATCCAGAGGCTATAAAAGTCAAGGTGCCACTCAAAGTGATGAACTTAATGAGCACACACCAGGCATGATATTAGTTCTAATATTGCCAATGAAGGAAAATGTTATGAAATTTTTTGTGGACTTGCATTCCTTGGCCAAACAAAAAAAGCTCTTACAATTTATGAACCAGTGTAAATAATACCTATTAGTCCTCAAAGATGTTAACCCCATTTAGTACTTATACCTTTTATAACTGCATGATGAAATGGAGCTGACAGATTCACTTATGTCATGTACAAAGGTTAAATAATTTTTTTCAGTATTTTTCATTTTATATCTGTATAAAAAATGTTATATTAGCAATGCATTAGTAAAACAAAACTCTTTTCAAAATATTTAAATTTAAATTATACTTGAATTTCAATTAAACAAACTTATAATAGCTTAACAAATCAATAAGATACAATTCAAAATAGAGTATTAAAAAGGCTTTCTTATTTTTAGTCCTTAGATGAATCATGGGGGTTTTTTGTCTGAAAAAGAAGCAGTTCATATAGGTTTTCAGCTGCATATTTTGCACAGGTTATTACTAGATTTTATTGTAAAACTGATAATTTTATTGAATTAATTTGCATCAGCTGGGACATAATTACTGCATCTCAGACTTCGTAATGGGTATGATAGACTATACATTTCTTTAAAAATAACTTTTATATTGAGTATACAGTTTAGTAAACAATAAATGCATTTAAATTTATATATGTGTCTAAAAATATCAGTTTATATTATTTAGACCAAAAAATTCATACTTAGTCTTTTAAAAGTTCTAGAAACATTAATTAGCTATATTCAGTTTCCTTCATCTGTCAATCTCCTAGTATAATAAATGATGTAAGACTTATTAAAGCTAACATCATTTATGTTTATAAAAATGATTGTTAGTACTGATTAGAGATATAACTAATTCCTGGGAGAATTTAAATTCATATTTTATTGGAAAAAATGACTGGATGATCTTAATATTCATGCACAGTCTAAAGGAGGACTAGAATTTAAAAATCTTTTTTTAAATGACAAGTCAAAATTACTTCATGTGCAGAGGGCTATAATCTGCTGTGAGAATTTACATGGAATTGAATGTCACTACTTGTAAAGTAATAGTATTTTAAACCTGATCCTTACCATAATTATAATTGCATTTAAACATTGTAGTAGTTCATAAATAGATCTGGTAACCTGCCAGATCATGCATAAACTTCTGTGTCTCCCTTGTATTTGATTCTAACTTCCTGAGAATGGCTGAGAATGGCTGAGAATGGCTGAGAATATCTGAGAATGGCTGAGGATGGCTGAGGATGGCTGAGAATATCTGAGAATGGCTGAGGATGGCTGAGGATGGCTGAGAATGGCTGAGGATGGCTGAGGATGGCTGAGAATCCATTTGCAGATGCACATCCAGCCCTACTGTGCTGCAGGCTGCTCTGAGCCTATCCAGGTGAGCGATTCCAAGAAGCGAAGTGGAACTCATGGTGACTTTTTTATTCTGAATAAAAATGTCATCTCTGCAGCTTGACAGCTGAGCATTATCCAGTCAACCAAAACTATGTGCTCATTCACTGACTTTGCTAGTAGATTATCACTCTCACTACGCTTTTGAAAAGCTCTACACACATCTTCCATTTCCTCTGTTCCTGAATAAACAAGCTCCTGATAGTGGAAAGATGGGAAAAGAAAAGGTTCAGACTTGAATGGGAAATGACTGAATCATGTCATGGTAAAGAAGCTTTTTATGGGAATTGTATTTTGTGATTCCTAAAATGTATTTTGAGTAAAATTAGGAAATGTTCTACTGCCCCATAATAGCAAATCTCTCCAAAATTTGGTAATAGGCATTTAAATATACAACAAGATTTTAAGTTGAGTCTGAATTTTTTAAATTATATTTTTGCTTTGGGTTTGACGTGCAAATATATGCATAAGTAGAGTAGATATTAGACAAATTTGTTACGGTAACTGAGAACAAAGAAAAATATCTGACTGATACACACTGCATCAAAAGGAAAAAAAATATTCAGTAGAGGACAAGCCAAGGAAACAATTAGTAATGCATTGACTTGAGAACAAATTAATTTATATAAACATTTATAATTTATATTTTAAATTTTTTCTTACCAAAATATATAGAGAACTTTTCCACATGAATGGAGGTGAGATTCTCTTGTATCCTATGCCATGACAGTTCAAACTACTTGGGTTACATCTGATCAGCAATGTGAGAATAAGCAATGGGAGAACATTTCTGGAAAAGTTTTCAAATTAATTTATGTATCCTTCAGGCAATAGCTCTCAATAGCCCAGAAGATAAGTAGATAGTATTTCAGGAAACTGGTGGTATGATAATTGATTTTACTGATGACAAGGATATCAAAGTTAGTTCTTGATGTTCCAGTATGGACTTGATTATCCTTCTCCATACTACTGAGTCATTCCTACTGTTAAGGACCTTAAGACATTTCATATTCCAGAGTTCTAACCATTTCCCAATAAAACCCTGGCAGTTTACATTCTAATGTCTTGTAAATACTTCCCACCCTAGATTAGGAAAGTGCAATTTTATAGGTTACTCATTTGAGAGTACCAATATATTTAACTGACCATTAATATTGTAGTGGAAGATTCATATAAAAATTAATGTGCATTTTCAGTAATGCAACAAATATGAAGGGTGCAATTTGTCCTATTGTAGTTGATTTATTGCTATGCAGTAAGGAAAAATTAAATACAAGGTAAGATATATTTTTATTTATTTGTTTTGGAGAATATGTATGGCTCACAACAGAAAAGGTACAACTTCACAATTAAGAAAGGACACCTCTTCAGTTAAATGTCCGTCCTGTCTCTGAGATGAATTCAGGACAGCTATTTGAGGGAAAGAAAATAAGCTGCATGTAGTAATGGGGAAATACACTGCAATTGATACAATTTTGGGTCATGCACTGAAATGATTAGAGAAGATGAACTTACCAAAGAAAATTCTACTTGGGTTAAGGCTAAGAAAAAGAAAAACTTTTTATATGTCAATTAGAAGTTAAAGATTTTCAGGAGTGACTATTGTCCTAGAAGAGAAAGAGCTGGTAAAATTGACGAGTGATACAAACAGAAGTCTTCAATAAAGTGCTATATTTGCAATGTGGAATGACAGGACTGACTCCTTGGAGCATGCACTTGGAAAAGATAGAAAAGAATGGGCATATTACTTTAACAACAAAATATTACATCCATTAATCTCTAAAGATCTAAGGAATATTTATACTTTGGAAGAGATTACTCCAGAGTTTTATGGCCTACAGACAGTTTATTTTAAATAAATCATGGGAAATTCAGAATTGAGTTATTAATTTGCCTAATTAAATTAACGCAGAGGTATTGCTCTACAACATATTTTGACTGATATGAGGGGGTTTAATTACCCCTGAATCAAAGTAGCACAATTCACTATCAGAATCCAAATTATGGAATGGGTAGGTTTGGAAGGGACCTCTGGACAAGTTATCTGTCCAGTCACACGTCTCCCAAGTAAGGTCACCTAGCAGCAGTTGTCCCTGACCATGGCCCCGTTTTTGAAAGAGCATCTAGCTAACTAAAAAAACCTAACAGGAAACAGGCTTCATGATGAACATTTCCAAAATATACTGATTTGATTTCCAATCAAGTCTAGAAGGAACAATCATTTTTAATTGGAATTATTTCTCCTCTCTATCAAAATTGTGAGCTGTTGACACGGCTTACTTTTGTTGAAATCTGTGACAAGTGACATTCCTTGGAGGTCGGTACTGAGACTGCCATTGTTTAATGTCTTTGTTGGTGGCATGGACTGTGGGAATGAGCTCACTCACAGCAAGTGAGTGGTGACACCAAGGTGTGCTGTCCAGCTGACACACTGGAGGGAGGGGGTGCCAGCCCTGGTAGGCCCTGATAGACTTGAGAGCTGTGCCTCTGCAAGCATCATGAAGTTCAGCAAGGCCACATGCAAGGTCCTGCACCTGGGCTGGGAAAATCCCTAGCACAAGTATAGGCAGGAAATGTATTGAGAAGAGTCCTGAGGAGAAAGACTGTGAGGTGTTGGTGGATGAGAACCTAGACATGACATGGCAGTCATATCCTGGGCTGCAGGAAAACCATGACCAGTAGGTCATGGAGTGAGGTGGTTCTGCTCCTCTGGCCTCATGACACCCCACCTGGAGCATTATGTCCAGTTCTGTTGGAACTAGGTGATCTTTAATATCCCTTCCAAGCCAAACCATTCTGATTCCATTATTTCAGTTCATACTTTATTTCATGTCAACCAAAGAGAAAAGACCTTTGTTTTCATTTTGAAAATGCAAATGCCATTTTTTTCTCAAAAGAAAGTACAGTTGTGTTGTGGAGCAGAATGAGTTAAACAGGGCTGACTTGCTAAAGTTGGTCCAGCAGGAGCCATGAGGAAGATACATAAAGAAGGAACTGCAGAAATCACATCCTTCTGCACAGAACAGAACACTCTGCTGAAGATTACAGAACATCCTGCAGCAAGATAAGCTGTTATAAAATGCAATGTTACAAAAGAAAAAGTAACATTATAGCTTGTTGTGCATTAGCTAGCACATAGAAAGAGCAAGTGGAGGTTATTATGTAGAAGATAAAACAGTATAAATATCTGTGCCTTTTTCCAATAAACATCCTCACATCATCAATGCCTGGTCCGTGTGTTTCAGTCTCCATCATGGTTGAAATAAAACCTTAGCTCAAATAAGTGTAATGTCATCAGAACTGGCATTACCCGAGGAGGAAAAGCCACACCTACCTCCACCATTTAGCAATCAATATGCAGTATTAGTATAAAATTCAGTAAGTCCAGACATCTTGCAATCTTATTTGTCTTTCTTTTTGGAAGACTGCTTGACAGAAGTTATCAGATCCAATGTAAAGGCACCTTGGTGAAATGTAATGGCCTGAGATATACAGACAGTCAGGCTGTATGATCTAATGGTCTCTTCTGGCTTCAGATTCTCTAAAAATCTGTTAAGCTTTTATACCCAGGGCTAGTGCAAATGCAGCTGTTAGAACAAGATTTATTTGCACCAGGCCACCACAGGGAAAATAGAAAATTTATTTGAAATGACCTTTCAATTCTGAAGTTCTATTTGTCCACTGTCTTTTGTCTTTTAACCTTTAGACGTGTCTTTCTTAGTCCAAAAGAGGGATCTCAGAAGACAGAGAAAGGCAAAGACAGCAAACACTAATTTTTATACTGATAAATTCAATCTGTCCTCCCTGAGCCGGCAATAAAACAAGCAGCCAGGATCACTTCAGAGACCACCTTTTAATAACATACAAGACAATTCTTTTACGCTTAAGTGAGTATCAGGCAGAAAGAGATTACCAGTGGATAAGACAAGTTCAGTGTAAGCAATGTGCTGCCCACACAGGTAAACTCTGTTCAAATACACTTTTTTTCATGTGCCTTGAAATGTGAAGAAAAAAATCAGCATCTTTTTGGCTTAAATGAACCTGAACTACTTTATTAAAAGGTTCTGCCAGCCAAGTGAATTTATGCCAGTAATCAGATTCAAATTAGCTGGGCGTGCTGCCAATAGCTTACATACACTGAAGAAAGACCACAGCAAATCTATAAGTCTCTTGCCATATATTGGGTTGATGAAGCACACTATAAAGTCTCAGGACATTATTTCTAAAGCTCTCTTTTGAGAAGAGGACCTGTATTAAATGTTACATTGTGAGCAGAGCTAGCAAACTTAGCAAGGATAGGTAACAGCTTGGGATTTCATTTTCTTTACTCCTCCCTTGTGGCTGCTTTATAAGTGACTTTGTAAAACATTATCACAGTCAGTAACTTGGTAACCATGGAAGTATAATATTTCTTAATGCAAATAACACATATTACATTACATGATATTCAAGGTATTGCATATTTATTTTAGAGTGAATCTGAATTCACAAAGCAACAAAGTAAAGATTTCTCTTTAGAGAAAGCTTACCTTGCAAATGATAATCATTTTTTCTGTCAGGTCAAAGGAAGGGATAGGGCTGCTACTGTGCATATTGGAACATCAAGAAGTTCACAGAAGAGCCCCTGCAGATGCCCACAGTAAGCTGGTACATCAGGCCAACTGATGTTAACCAGCTGTTTAACAATATAGTGCTGCCACCAGACAGCTTTCTATCTTAACAGAAAAGAAGGTGGGAGGAGGCACTTACTCCAAGGTTTCTTGGATTTATGTATATTACTTCCAGTATTCAGTCTGAAAAAGTTAGACTGTAAAAGTCAGTGGTAGGGAGGGGATTAGTGTTTCCTTTACTTCTCTAAATCACAGTCTCACACTATCAAGCTGCTGTTGCTTCCAGCCAGGCACCACTCCATCTATTCAACAACTAAGGAGATTCAGCTTCAGATTGCTATCTCTTAGGTTGCTTTAGGGGAAAAATCAGCAATAAACCCTCAATCCTGGTGATGAGGTTGCCTCATTTAACATTCCCAAAGATAACTTTTCAGTGGAAGCAGTGAACTTTGTGAAGTTTTAAGGTAAAGCTATGCAACTCCTTTTCAATCTTTCATGCCTGAAGTGAAGACCTTGACTCTGGATGTTTTGATGACACGGAAGGAGAACTAGTTTTGCTGTCAGCCAGGTGAGAAAAACCATCAAGCAAGCAATTTTCAGTAAGAGGCATATCATCTTGTTCTTTTTTATTTTCAGTCTATCAGTGAAGTGAAACATGTGAAGATAAGATCAAGCTAACATCTTAACTGCATTAAATAATATTTTATTTATATGAATGTTGTTTATTATTTCTTCATAATTTCTGATATAGTGTGTAATACGGCAAATTATATGAAACATGGAGGAAACCACACATATCTAGAAAGAATATTGCCCAGATAAAATGTTTCACATATTTCATATTCTGGGGGCAAAGCAATATGTTATTGCAGGCATAAGGCAGTAGAGACTTCTTGGCTTTCAAATCCCCTTTGTTTAAGTGGGAAAGGTTGATAAATAACATGGCTGGCTTAGGTTTGTGTTAACAGGTTTGTTTTATCAAATAAGGAGAAAAGAATCAACAGATAGAAAATACTCCTAAAGCATGATTGTCAGGAGAATATAACTTTTTTCCTTATGACTCATCTGTGAAGGCCTTCTTTACCTTGCTAATAATCTGTAGAAGCTCTGCTCTTTCTACTGTGTGCTACTTGTATTATTATTTTTTCTGTAAGAAGTTCAGAGATCTCTTTCAATCTTTTGCATACTTTAAACATTATTTCTGCCTATATACCTTTTTTATCTCTTCCTACTCCTCAGAATATTTCTGATTTTCATTCATCTCTTCTCTTTCCACTCTCAGGCAAGACTTGTTTGAAAAAATTCTGTGCAAACCGATTGTTGCAAGAAACTATGTTTCTTAACAGAGATAATGGACTGACTGTGAAATTGTTTTTAGAAAAGGAATTTATTTCCATTTGTCACACATATATAGCTCTATGCCATGAACATAAAAGGATAAATGACTCATGTCATGGACTGTGAAATAGGTCATGTCATTGTCACAAAGTTGTGTTTTTGAAAACAGTGCCACCAGTGGTGGCCCCCTGCTGATTTGCCTTTGAGGATGGGCATCTGTGCAGATACAGTGATCACTCATGCCTGAACTGCTACCTGTATATCCTCAAATGCATTTTGTTTTAATGTATTTTGTTTGCTAGCTTGCCTCGTTTTAAGTTCTCTGCTGGAAAGTCTCTGGAGTCTTTGTTTATAAGCAAAGTATCCAATGTAGAACACTGTATTCCTTCTCTGCCTAAAGGATCTGAATTAACAAAAGTTGAACATGGAAATCAAAGTGACAAGTCAGTGATTTCATCTGTAATGAATATAAGAAGTCCAAACGCATACACATAAATATCTACTTATTTCAAAAATTAAAAATACCACTCTGACACCAAAGTCTGTGCCCCACATATATGCAGTAGCATCCCTTACATGAAGAATTAGGCTATATACATCTTTAGGAATAATTTTTCCCATGAAGTATTTCCTATATCTTTCCTATAAAAAATAAGGCTTAGTTAAATCAAGAGTCTATCACAATTTCTTTTAATTGCCTGTATTTTTAAACAAAGTGTACAGCATACATAAGAAGATAAATCTTATTGATGTCTTTCATAGATAAGCTATATCTTGTATATATGAGGATACAAAACTAGGCCCTGAATACCTACAGGGCAGCTATTGGGAAGACCAGGTTGGGTTCTATGCACTGGTGCATGGTGGCAGGACTACTGTTTTTCATTTCATCAAAGACATTTTTTCCTTCTTTTAACATATTTATGAAGTGACATGAGAGAAAACTGATAGATCTTTATTCAGAACAAGCATGAAAATAGAAAGTCATAGCAAAGAGATCTCTGTGTAGAGGAAGAAGTGGTGGATATAGAAAGGAAGAAGTGATGGATATAGAAAGGAAGAGGAGGGATATCTTCTTAGACATGGGAAAATACTCATGAAACATTTACATTACTGTGAGGTTTCCCTCAAAGTTGAAAGTCTGGATACTCCTGAGGCTTTCCCATCTCAAACTGTTTAATTTTTATCATCAACTGTCAGCATATGAACAATGGTTGCTACTTTTCTTTCCATATCCCAATTTGCTACTGAGTTTTCTATAAAATTATTTTCTCAATGTGCTATCTGAATCATATTAAGTCTTACTGTCTTGTTTGTGGCACTCAGTATGTACTGAAAATTGACTTTATCCTGTGCACCTGGATTTCTGGAAATACATTTCTTTGCAGGGTTTATTTTTGTATGGTTTTTGTTTTGATGGGATTTTTTTCTTTAATTCGCTGAAGTAAGTCATGAATCATGATGGAAAGCAAACAAACAAAAAACCCCCAAACAAACAAAGAGAAAATAATAAAATGTTATACCACATATAGGAATACTAATCATGGTGTTGATGACCATTGTTTTTTACTCCTTGATTTCCAGCATTCAGCTAAGACCAAACTAGACATGAAAAATAAAGATAGCTTCCTATACAGCCATAAACCTTCATGGGTTTAGAAATCTCTCATTTGTCCTTAGAAAAATGAGGACAAGATCAAAGCTAGTAGCAGTATGATAATTTACACCATTGGAACATATTCCATGATTCCAGGAGAATTGTGGGAGAATGTTGCTGACTGTTCTTCTCACAAATCTTTGATTTTCTCCTCCTACTTTTCTTACTTATGCATAAACAAAAAGCAGTCTATTTGTTGTAGCCCTGGACAGTTTTTCCTCTCTTTCAGTCCATTCAGACAATTTTCAGGATAGTTTTATGCCTTGTACTTCATCAAGATGTTCTTGATCAAGTCTGTAATAACCTCTGGTAGTCCAAAACTCAGAACTGTACTTCTCACCAAGTCAATTGCTTTTGACAATGGTTCTCTTCCTGATATCCACTCACTGAAGTTCTTGGCTCTTAATTCTTTTTGAACACCCCTCTTCCTTTTTTTGGGGGTTACCTTCTGAGTTGTATTTTTAATCATCGTTCTAAGATTTTCAGCATTTGCATTGGTGTTTCACTGGTTTTCTTCTTCTTATATATATAATATGTCTCATGTCACCTTTCTGCAGAGGACAAAACAACAGATGTGCTCCTAGTTGATGCAGATTTCCTTATTTTTTTGCTTTTACAGATAACATCTTCCATCAATACCTACAAACCAAATGATATCTGAAGGGTAGTATGAAATTCAAGATTCTGAGTCAGCATATCCAAGTAGTTTTGAAACCTGTGGTGTTTGCCCTATTGCCATCCAGGTGGTAAAATACCTCATGTAGGCATTTAGGTCAAATCTCCATTTGTGCCATTTGTTCTACAAAATACAGCTCTCTTCAACTCATGCATATTGCAAGTACTCGAGCATTTGTCTGTGAGGTCTTTTGCAGATTGATGTGACTGAGCTGGGCCAAATATGAGCTGATCAAAAATGGGTGTGTAACAGCAGCCCAGCAAGACTAACAAGCTTGAGCCTAATGTCATGTGGCTGATTCAGGACACTGCTCACCTCTGTCTACCACATACCACATTGTCATCACCAGACTGGCATGGTGATGGTACACTGGACACAATGCTTTGAGGAGAAAAGAGCTGGGAAAACTTTCAGCAATAGCACAAGATGAAAGTAACCTACTCTGTAAGTATTGATATAGCCTAGCTTGGAAGGCACCTTGGAAGATCATCTGGTCCAACCTTTTATGGGGAAGAGAGCCCAGATGAGGCTGTCTAGCACAGTGTCCAGTCACATCTTTAAAACCTCTGGTGACAGGGATTCTGCCATGTCTGTGTGAAGGTCGTTCAAATAAATGGCTGTTTTCTCTGTAAAAAAATCACTTTCTTATGCTTACTTTTAAAACCTCTTATGTTGTAACTTGTACCTGTTGATTCTTGTCTTCTCCATAATACTCTTGTGAGGAGAGATCCTCCATCCTCTTTTTAGTTGCCTTTTAAGTGCTTTCCTGAAAATGAAAGTTCAGTCAAGCTAAAATATGGTATCCAAACTGTGGATTAATGCAGAAATTGCAGAAAGTGACCTTAACTTTGACCCATAGATAAGTAATTTTGATAAAGGCTTTCATCATAAGATTCTCAGATTGTGAAGAGTCAGAAGCCTTAACAGCTTCTCTATGTGAAGATGAACATCATGGTATGAGAAAACATATTCAGGGTTTTTTAAAAACATTAATCCTCTTGCATAAGATCTGAATTAGTGTGAATGTAGAAAGACTATGATATGTTGCTTCTGAAGATTCACTAAGGAAAGGAAATGCTGACACTGACATTAAAAAATTACCTTTCTGCATAGTGCTATTCATAAGTTGTAGTCATGTCCTTATGTGCACTTCAGTAATAACAGTCTTTGGAAGCCAAAAAAGAATTAATTGCTGTATAGTACTGAGTTCAGCTCTAATTGGCATTAATTAGGAACATGAATCATGTGTGTAAGAAAGGAAGATATAGTTAAATTAGAATTATGTCTTAATCCTTTCTTGTTAAGGTCTCCTTCTACTTTAAAAGATAGCTCTCCATCACAGTGACAGTTAGCAAGTGACAACCAGTCTTGCTCTGCATCCTTGGAGAAGGCTATGAAGACATCAGTCCTTTGGAATCTGTCAGCCCTTGTGGTTCCTTGTGCTGTCTAGTGTGTTGTTCGTCTTCACAATTATCTTTCATTCCTTTAAATTAGACTTATCCATATGATATTTTCTTTAAATATGAACTATAATCGTAGTCTAAAATTATGCTCTTAGGAGATTTATTTTTCTCCAACTTCTTTCTTTCCATGTTTTGTAACATAGTGAAAATATGCTTTTGCTTCTCTGTGGAAAAGATAAATATGCCTTAGGAAAGATTAAAGAGAGAACAAAGGAACTGCTATAGAATTATACAGAGTTTTCGTATTTAGGTAAAGGGTATTTTTTCCTAAAAAACAAAAGCATTAGAGTAGTATAGGCAGACAAAAGCCTAGGACAATTTATCCAAGTCTTCATTATTTTATATTGTAAGTTCATGTCTATACGTAATTCTAGTTCCAATTGTGAAAAAGCAAAGCACTACTGAGGCTTAATATAGAAGCTTAACTCATAGCAATTTAGTAATGTTAATGAAATTAGTGCATCTCTACTTTTAACAATTATATGAGTTTTTGTAGTAGGTAACATTAATTAAATGGCATTTATTATTCCATTTCATGACATTACAGAACAATGCTAAGTTTATTTCTAGTATCCCAAATTTAATATTATATAATCCAGGAGTTCTATTATTCATATACTGAGTTTCATCATACTGTTTTGCTTTCAATCAGCTTTATCATACTAATGTTATTTAACATATTCTTAGTTGTTTATAGAAAAATTATGTGGGTCAAGGTCAAAGTAGGTGATGTTTGTGTACTTAGGATTTAAAAATTGTGAGGAATTTATTATGCAGATGAACTTGATTGTGAATATATTAGAGGGCACCTGATTTTGCATCTAGGCTAAAAGGATACATATCCATCACATGAAGAAGGTGCATGAGTTAGCAGTGCCATCCTGCTTGCCTTGGCTGGAGAGCTGCTCAGTTCAGTGCATGGTACAGCCAGCTGACTGATATGGCCCTTTCCACATTTACTTCTCATATTTGCATCAGCACCAGTCCCTGTACACATAGTTTTTGTTAAGAGTTCAGACAAATCTATACCCAAAGACATTCTTCTTTTTCCCTGGAATAACATAGTC
>VZTN01030585.1:37240-93396 GCA_013400515.1 Erpornis zantholeuca | reverse complement strand
GATCTAATTAAACTAGCTCGACTTTTTGCATTCTCAACGAAGCAACAAT
The DNA here is from genome assembly GCA_013400515.1 of Erpornis zantholeuca. Taxonomy (NCBI): domain Eukaryota; kingdom Metazoa; phylum Chordata; class Aves; order Passeriformes; family Timaliidae; genus Erpornis; species Erpornis zantholeuca. The sequence continues at coordinate 93,347 of VZTN01030585.1, read as the reverse complement.
ATTACTCCCCATCTGTGATTTTTATTATGCATAGATGTTCTTGCCTTTCTGGGTGGATTAAATAAATTGCAAAGATTAGGATAACAAACCTGAATGCCAATACTGTACATTGTGGTACTAAAGAAAGGTTTGCAGAGGACAAGAGGAAGAACAGGGTAAGTAGGATCAGAAAAAATTACCTTATAACTGGATTGATAAGTCAGATGCTATCCTTATGGGAAGGCTGATATGTTAATGACAGATTCCCAGTGGGATGTTTGCCATAGGTGAGGAAAGCATTACTCATAGTTTAGAGACCTTTTTTGCCCTGATCAAGGACGATCTTGGTGGACACAGGAGATGGAGCATTACCCTACATCTGGTATACTTGGTGCTGTCTCCAGCACTTAAAACATGTGGCTGTGCTGAACTCTCTCTGGAAAGAAAACCCTTGTCAAAATGAGCATAATGAAAAGTTAACTAGAAGCGTGCATAACTTCATAAGGATCTAAGGAGAAACTAGGTTTTGGTCTGGCTGGTTTTCTTGTTTACAGTTGCCCAAATCAAGAGGGAATAGTGTTTTTTTTGTGGGAGCACTGTCTTGACAGCCCTTGGATTTTTTGTGCTTGAGAATGGTGTAACTCCATCTGTGCCTCAGAAGGTAAAGGGGCATTTCAGTGTCCATTACATGGGGACTCAGGGTTAAGTCAGTAATTCAATATTTTGGATAATTTAATGTAACATAAATGCCTGTTTCACCTCAGGCTGTGTGTTGGCAGAACCTGTCAGACCCTGCCTTACGAATATTCTGCAGAAGGGTAGTAAAAAATGGTAAGATTCCCTGGGTTGTGTGGTCTGTGGTGAAATATGTCTAGAAAAGACATCAAGAAATGACATAGCTTATTCATTTTCTCTAGGGCAAGACAAGCTATACACATTTTTGACAGAAATCTTGTCTGCTCTGCAAATGGAGAATCACAACTTTGCTGGGCAGTATTCTTATAGTTCCCTAGTCTTTCAATCACGGAGTTTTATACACAGCCTAATTTTCAACACTTCCCTCCCCCTTCCTGCATCTGAAGCATTCTTTTCTATCTAAACCCCAACACGGAGATTTGTTAATTTCTTAATTTGAAACCTTGTTTTCTCTCATTCTTTCCTTTTGAGAGTGTAGAAAGCCCAGTGAATTTGTCTTTCCATGTGTCATGCACTGTCTCCTCTTAGGATTCCTGTGCTCACATTCGTATTTTTTGGCTTCCAAATGAGATGTGGTCCTGTGGAACTGGGTGGATTTTACCTGGCTTTGTTTACTGTGACAGTAAAGACCTGCTTAAAATTTACCTGTAGTGGGGTGCATATTCCATAAGATGGGGCAAGGATTAGTAAAGGCAAAGTGACTGAAGTGGCTGAATTCTTTAGTGGATTTTACAGTATTTTATTTCTTCTATTGTTCTGAATTCTCAAATTAAAAATAAAAAAGAATATTATATTTTAGATATTCTGTTTAAAGGCTCTGAGCTTTTAACTCAGCATTTTGCTTTTATTTCTGTGTGGAAGTGCCTCCACACAGAAAATGATACTCTATAATATGATACTCTGAATGCTATGAACTTCTTTTTCTTTCTCTTAAAAGCAAATCCCTTTTTGGTCCCTTTTAATCTCTCGTAATCTCACATCTTTCTTCCCAAATAGATGGAAGCATTTTTACTGTGTAACATCTCCCTAGGCAGAGTATTTGATATTAGAGATGGATTTGATAGCTCTTCCCAGTGCGTCAGAACCAGTGTGCCTGCAGTTAGCTCTCGTACTTGTTTCATTAAATCTTCTGCTTGGAATGTGTTTGCTTTTCCCCAGGTTTGAGCTTAGCAAGCAAGTTTGTGAGATTACCTGGGGAAACAAAATGCAAATGTGCTGAAGTGTTTAACAAGTAATCATACATTAAAGGGGTTAAAGCCCCTCCTTCCCCCATAAATCTCTAGGAAAGCTTGCGGATTGATATCAATGAAAAAATTAGGGCATCTACAAAGTGAGAACTTCTATACAGCTTCGACAGCATGCAGAAACTGAGTGTTCAGGTGTCTGGGAACTTCAGTGGATTGCCACAGAGTGTGAAATGATTTTCTGCAGTGTCATAATTCAGGATATACCTGTACATTCAATCTTTATGGCAGTGCTGTAGGAAAGAGACATTTTTATTATTTTTTACTTAGACAAAATTCATTATAGAATCCAGAAACCACACTCAGTCAGAAGAGCAGCCAGGAGCAGTGTGTCAGGGATGAGTTCAGTCTTCTGCATCCATGTGTCTGATGGCATTACATTCTAAGAAATGTTCAGAGAGGTTTCTGCAGGAGCTAACTGCAGCCCACTTCTCTGCTCTTACAACAAAACAGTGGGAAAGAAATAAAATTCCCTTTGTGTTCAGAGCCTGGAAGGTCAGTATGTTTTGATTTGGTGTTGTCTTTAACTGTTCCAAAAGAATCCAAGCAGTCTATGCTAATGCTTTCACCTCTGAACACTTTACTACTTCCAAAGGAAACTTCTACTCAAGTTAGAGTTCACTAAAAACAGCCTTGGTGGTGGAGGGGACCATTATTTTTGTGATGAATAGCATTTCTGAAATGGCAAGTTTTTGGATGGCAGAAATTGCATTTTCTTCCCTCCTTGATTTTTAATCTTTGTTTCAGTCACCCCAAAATTAAAGGAAAATTGAAGATATTAACAGGCTGGATGAGAACAGTAGATGTTTCACTCCTTGCCTGTGTTATTTTATTCTTGAGTTTCTTTTGATTCTTCAGCAGATACTGATGGAGGTGTCAAATGTTTCAGAAATTCATGTAGATTACAGAACTAACACAAGGGATACCTGCTACATAATACTCAAGATATTCCTCCTCCTCTTCACTGTTAAACAGTCTTACTTAATTGGTAACACATTGTGTTAAAGTGTCAAAGAAACTCTGTTCTAAAGAGATATTTAATATTACTAAACTATGTATTATATCATCAAATTGACTTCGTGATTTAAAGCAAAAAATAAATTCAGTTAGAGCAGTAATTAACCTCTTTCTCATCAGACATTTTAAATTATGTTGTGGCTGATATTCAATCTATTTGGGTTGGTGTTTGGTTCTTTTCCTTTTTTACAAAAGGTATTCCCATAAAATAGAGTTACTTCTGGACATCTATATGCTTATACAGTTTACTGCTTTTATTAATTTCCAAGAGTCAAGACTCTATTGATCAACAGAAAGAATAGGTTTAAATAGTAGTAAATTTTTTTCCACTGGAGTCCTGGTGAACTGTAATTTTTGTTAATGCACATCTCTAGGTAGTTGAAAGCAGTTTCCATTTAGAAGCATGTATGCTATCAGAGAGTGAAAAGACAGTTTCACAAAAGTGATGTGTAGGCTCTGGCCTATTTTAGAAATAGATAATATGAGGTAACTCCTGCTGAGATGTCTCAGGGTAGGAAGGGACACTGAGAAGTGGAGACCCTTGGATGTAATGGAGTGAAATTTATCTGTTGAATTTAGTAGAACTGACTGAAGCAGTAATTTCTCTATCTAAAATCCTCATGACTGCTTTAAAGCCTCCATATTATATACATATATGCACTTTTTTTTTCATGTCTATGTTGGCTTGGTTTTATAACCTTTTACATTTCCATGGCCATTGTGGTTAAGTACTCCATGCATCGCTGCAGACTTGGGGCAGCGTGACTGGCAAGTGGCCCAGGGAAAAGGACTTGGGGTGCTGGTCAAGAGCTGTTGAAAATTAGCCAGGACCTGCCCAGATGGCCAAAGGCAACCTGGCCTGTATCAGCAGTAGTGTGGCCAGCAGGATCAGGGTGATGACTGTCCCCCTGTACTGGGCACTGGTGAGGCCTCACCTCCAGTGCTGTGTCCAGTTCTGGGCCCCTCACTGCAAGACAGACATTGAGGAGCTGGAGTGACTCCAGAGAAAGGAAACAGAGCTGGAGAGGGCTTTGGAGCATGAGTCTGATGAGGAGCAGCTAAGGGAGCTGGGATTCTTTAGCTTGGAGAAAAGGAAGTTCAGGGGGGCCTTTATTGCTCTGTACAACTGCCTGAAAGGGAGGGTGTAGCTGGGTGGGGGTCAGCCCCTGCTCCCAGGAAACTAGAGCTAGGATAAGAGGAAATGGCCTCAAACTGCACCAGGGGAGACTCAGGCTGAACATCAGGAAGGTCTTAGCCAACCTAAATGATGTTTTGATTCCATTCTGTGATTTTAGTATCCTACTGAATGTTCCTGATAAATGCTCTTGGCTTTACAATTATGTGCTGTATCTGTTGAACATATTGGCTGGCTTGATCCAAGGTTTAAGGGCATTGATCAAATTATTTGTGATTCAAGTTAATTTCTAAAAAATTGAAAGCTTTAATGGGAATGCCTTCAGAACTGAGAGCAGATGGTTCTTTTCAAACAGCCCAAGTCCTGGAGGGAAGGTGTGAGGGGTGGCACATGCCAGTGGGCTCTGGAGGTTGGAGAGGCTGCCAGACAGGGAACTACTTTAACCCTTTAACTGGTATTTTAATTTTTTTAGCTGAATGTCTCAGAACACCAGTTAGGTTAGGGGTCTGCATAGGTCAACATTTATAAGGAAGAGTTTTCAGTCTTCAACAGATAAGAGTCTAAAGTATGAGACAGAGCAGATAAATGAAACCAACAGATGGAAGGAAGTGTAGGGAGAGAACAAGTAGCAGAAATAGCTGTATATTTTGACATAATCATATAGGATCCATTGACATATCACTATATCTGACTAAAACAGTGCTGCATGTTCAGCGTAGGTAGTTTGAATGAATCTCTTCAACCAGTAACACAAAATTTACATGGTGTTTTTTTCTGGATAGCATCCTTCAGTTTTACATTTGGAAAAATTGCTTTGTCCTTGGTGCCAACACAAGTTGCTGACTTTTGAAAAAGCAGTGATTGTGGAATTTTTTAGCACTAGCTTTTGATTTACCTGCAAAATGTCAGCTTGTGTTCAGGAAGGGGAACTGGCTGTCTGTTTTCAGCTGAATTTGCAGTTCTGCTTTCAATGTAGTACAATATTGTCACAGGATACTCGATCCATGCGAAAGCTAAAGGTTTCTAAAATAAAGGATGAGAAGAAGATCTGAACCCTAGACAAAAATTTGTTATTGAATGTATTATTACAGCAGATAACCAAAGAGTTGCACATTTTGTCAGATGGTAGGAACACAATACAATCTACAATGGTAGATATTTCAGTGTTGAGCCAACGTGTTGTTACAATATGCAATAATTCAATTAAGGAGATGACTGTGCCCAAGAAAGTCTTCTGGAATTTAGAATGCTGTTTAAATTGAAGAAAGACTGTTTTATAAGCATGCCATGCTTATATATAGATGTTAGGTATTAGATAGATATATACAGCCTTGTATTACTGAATATTTAACCAGCCACAGTAGTGTCAGAGAAAGCTGGCACTAGACTTGCTCTGGAAGTGTCTTTTATTCCTCTCTCCATTGGCTAAAGAGGGAGATATGTCTCCCTAAGCAGGAACATACAGCTTAGGCTATATATTTAAATTCTAGAAGTCAGAAGGTTGGTCAAAGGAATGCCTCCCTCAAACTTTATTGTTAAAATGTAAGGATATTAGAAATTATCTTCAGCTGAACTCATAAACTGAGTTTGTTTAATGAAGCAAAAAGTGTCAAATCCTTGGGCATTCTGTGATTGCATTATCCATACACTTGACCTAAAGCAAAAGCTGAGTAAGTAGTCCAATGAGTTCTGGTCTATTAAGTTTGCCTGTGAAACCACAAATATCAGAAACCTCCCTGGGGAGTAGATATTCCTATTTGTAAGTTTTTACTTTTGAGAGCAGTTTGTGTTGGGTTTGCAGCTGTTGCAGTGGGCACACAGGATTCCAGGGATGTTGGTTTTGTCTTACCCTGGATAGGATTGTACACATTTTCTAGGCTTAGTTCCTCATGTATTTTTATGCCATGTCATTTTGGAACTCATCTTCAACCTGTCACCCTTGAGCCCTATTTATAAAAGTCCTTACATTTCATCCTATTTTTATAGGTCTTGTATCTTATATATATAAAGGAAAATAATTATCCTTCTTGGTCTGAACCTTTGCTTTGACTCCTTTCTAAGATGTTATGAATTATTGCTCCTCCTTGCAGTTTAACATGGTAATTTTTTTGGTTGTTGGTTGATCAGTAACCTGTTTAATATCTCTTCATCTTGCCAGCAGCTGCATGCTTGATCTGAACTCACATTTTGCTTTATTTTTTTCTGAGGTCTGCAGAGTATTCTTAGACCCCTAAAGCAGGCAGATCACCAGCAAGAATTGCTCGATCCATCACATTCTGAAAATGTCATAATGAAGGCATTAATTTTTTCATGGTCAAGTTAAAGAGGATCAAGGATGGGGAATTCCTCCTCCTTATTTATGTACTGGTATTAAATGAGACTAGTTTTTGCTTTTGCACACACCAATTTTTATAAACAAGCAGTTGTGCTGTCTAAATATATAGAAATGATTCTTTAATATCCTGCCATGATATAAGGACTATTTCAGAAGTTATCATTTTTTTGTGTTTTTTCCTCATGAAAACTGTATATTCTGACAGGTTCCTTTCCTTCCTTGTATCATTATGAATTTAAAAGCTTTTTCAGCACTGGACTAATACATGTCACTGTTTTTTCTGCATCTCCTATTTATTCAGTTAGAATTTTAAAAGCTGTGGTAATGAGAGGATGCCTCTGTAGTTTTGTATTAATTGGGCCTGATTTCTGAAGTGTAGGATGCCAGAATTAATTTGGGTTTGTTTTTTTTTTACCTCTTGCTACTCATTATTACTACATATTATTTCTCCTTATTATTTCTTATAATAATTCAGTGAAAACACTCTCAGCAGTGGATGCTTTTATTATTTCAGATCATTCTAGAATCTCATTGAAGCTGCATTTCCTGTAGATAATTAATTGGAAACCAGCTATTTGTTCTTGCCCTGTAGAAATTTCAGCATTGAAGAACTCATTAAAGTAACTAGATTGAGCTTTGTAGGAATGTATTTTTTGAAACTGAATTTCCCCCACCCCATTCTCTACCAGTCTTTGTTTCAGTTAGTGTCATTTCCTTCGTATATTTGTATCTTATATATTTCCTGAGAGTATTTTTTATTCTGTTACTCTTCACTTTTTCCATGAAATAATGAAAATTCTGGATTTTTTTTTTCACTTCCTGCTATATCACTGATTATATTTCAACACTTTCATGGTATTTTTCATGTTACCATGTTTCTCATCTTCAAAGCTGTTCTTTGCTGCTGCCTGGAACACCTGTACGCTGTTTTCCTCAGAAACTACTACTGCCTGTTTTTTCAGTTCTTGTTGCAAGAGATGACAGGAGTGAAATCTGCCTCTCTGTTCTCTTTCAAGATTTAGTGCAGCACATTTGTATCCTGAGTCAATAATTAATTAGTGTGATTTTTCTGGAAACTTGTTTGTGCTCGTGAAGTTTTTTTTTATCAGCAATTACATTTTTCACAAGGGTAACTTCAGAGACTAAAATGAATCCCTCATATTTTGCTCTATTGCACCATGAAGAACCTTTCTCCCTCCTTTCCACAAAAAGAAAAATTATTTTATCAATGTAGTCACTTGGAGCGATTCCTGTGATGTATCTTGGGCACATTCGCTACAGGGGTTCAAGTTTTCTGGAACACATTATCATGCACAGAGAATATTCATCTCTTGTTTCTTCCCTGTAAACATATTGATGTCATCCCAACTTAATGGGCAGCATTAATATCCTTCAGAATAGAGTTTATCCCTGTAGTCATTCCTGCCTAATAAGGGTCTAAATTTGCTTTTTTTTTTTTTTTAAAGCTGTGACATCCAATACATACTGCATCCAAACTTTGGAGGGATCTAAACACTGATATAAATATCCCAAGCACCATATTTTCTGGGGCCTGCTTAAACATTTCTTGTTTTGCTTTTTATAACATCAAATCACAGAATGGTCTGGGTTGGAAAGGACTTCAAGGATCATTTATTTCCAATCCCCCTGCCATGGACAGGGACACCTCCAGCAGACCAGGCTGCTCAGAGCCCCATCCAACCTGGCCATAGGCACTTCCGGAGGTGGGAAGTTGGGATCGTCCACAACTTCTCTGGGCAGCCTGGGCCTCACCACCCTCACATTAAAGAATTTTTTGCTGTTATCCAATCTAAAAATACTCTCTTTTAGTCTGAAGCCCTTCCCCCCTGTCCAATGTATTTTCAGGGCTTTCAGAAGTTCATATACTTTTAATTATGATCCATACAAAAATGTGGCAATTAAATTAGAAATATAGCCAGAGATTTTAAAGCTGGGATAGGGAAGCAAAGCCCCATTTTCTGCAGCTGTTTCTTCACACCTAGATCCTTATGCCTGTGCTGAGATTCATGGAGGTCATTGAGATTCTGTGTGGATTGGACAGCAACAGTCTCAAGCTCCAGAGACTTCCCTGATACAGATGTTCAGAGAGAAATTATGTATGTGTGCATTTCATGTTCATTTGAGTTAGAAAACTAAACACAAAGCCAATTCTTGCTAATTCAGATTCAAATCAAGCAATGAAAACTCAGTGGAATGAATTTTCCATATAATTAGCTTTGTCTGTGAGGCTATAGTGTAGCACAACTTTTTTGTTATACTTAACACCAATATGTATCTGCTTGATACCCAAGAGTAGTTATGGGGTTTCAAAATGAATAGAGATAACCTAATTTTAAAGAAATCATTCTGTATTAGTTCTGTTTTGTGTGAGATGGCAAATGGTGATGTTAATTAAAATGCATCAATGTCAAGTAGTATTTCTGTTTAATTTTATGGAAATAATTTCCTCAAATACATTTGTAACTGAGATGTATGTGAGGGAACAACTCTGATTTCCAAACTCTTTGCTCTTCTGAAAGGGTCATAAACCTCACTGAGAGGTTCTAAGCTTTATGTGAGTCATTGAACTAAGCCTGTGAATAACATCCAGCTCAGGCATCACGCGGAGGTGCAGGCTTGTAACATCACTGGTGTCTAGAGAAAGTAGTGACCGACTGGCAGGGCCATTTTCTGGCTGGTTAAGGTACATACACACGCTGCTGAGTGACAGTTGTTGACTTCAGAGGGAAGTCAGGGTTTTGGCTTTTTTTCCAGCCTCTCACCCTCACTTCCCGAGCTGGGATTGAACATAGGAGACGCAGTTTTTTCTTGTTCGGACTCAGTTGGTTATTAGTTCTTATCTATGTTACAGTCTTAGAAACGGTGAGCTCTGTTAACAAGGTGAAACAAGCCTATATAATGGCCTTTCTCCAGCTCTGCAAAGATTTTTTTAAGGATAATTTGTCCAATAATGAGTTGACACCTAAATTATTTTTATTTTTAACCCAATATTCAAACTGCTAAATTCAGCAGTGCAGATTTTCTTATCCAACTGCAAGACACCATCTAAACCCATGAAGAAGAAGGAAGAAGAAAGTGAAAAAGAAGTATTTAGCCACCACCCTAAAACGTCTATTTTGACATATGTATAGTTATATGCATTACTATATTTCAAAACCCTAAATCTTGTTTTTCACCCTGTGACACCACAGCTTCTATTGAAAGTACACATGCATGATTTCAGTGTCATCACTCAATTTTGGAAGCCTATCCCAAGGCCTCAGCTCAAATGTAGTGTTTTCTTGTGGATCAATGCCTTTCAGCACAGAGAATTCAAAATTCTCAGGTTCCAGTGTTCCAACACACCTGCATGCTTCAGGTGGGACACAGACCTGCTAATGCCTTTCAGACTGAGAATAGTAACAGTAAACATGCAGAGCCCTGGGCTGCCCTTTTCTAGGTAAGTCATATATATGTATGAAATGAAGATTGTTCCTCTTACCCCTTATTGGTGACTTTTTACCACCAGTAAATTATTTCAGGCTCACTTTGTTTTCATTTGCCCATGGCAGGAGAGGGGTTGGAATTAGATGATCGTTAAGGTCCCTTCCAACCAAAACCATTTGATGGCTCTATGATGTTTTTTAGGCCCAGATATGTTACCTGAAACCCCCTGCTTTGTCTATCCCATATCCTTTCCGTGCTACAGGAATATTGAGAGTAATTGGCCCACACCCTGCATGTGTTTGGCTTTGCTAGAAGATCCATGGTTTTCCAGACACACTTTTTTCCCCCCTTGATGATGTCTTTTTTACTGTTGTTTTTACTTTCTTGTAATTTTTTCTATGCCAGCTTCCTATATGGATTTTTACAGCAGGACACCTGGTTTGACTCAGATTATATATAAGCATGTAGTAAGCTTCTGATCCTCTGGAATAGCTCAAAAATGGTTATGCTAAACAATAAAATCATCAGGTAGTGAATAATTTCAATTTTCTGCAGTGGTTAGAGGCAGTGGTTATTCTAATCGGTGACGTGTAAGAAGCATTTGACTGAATAGATCTAAACCCACATTTAAATATTTTCTACAAGGATACATGGGAATGTCTCAAGGTTTCCTTTTCATTTTTTTGAAGATGCAAGTAATATGTAGTAATGCTTTTCATCAAAATATCAGTTAATTTTATAGAAAAAAGTGTAAAAATACGTGGATTAATGACAGGCTCTGCATGCAAAATAGGAAAATTATAAAAGATGGACAATTACACAAGTATGGGTACTTGGTAAGAGGAATGGGTAGCTTGGAGTGAATGAACTATTTGCCATTTGCCCTTTCTCCTGTTTGTGTAGCAACAAAAGAATTTGGCCTCAGGAGTCATGCATTTATTCTCAGCAAACAATATCAGTGGTGTTACAAAGCCATCCAAATTCTACAGCAAAAAAGGAAGAGTCCAAATATGCCATAAATATGTACCAACTCTGAAACACTTTGCCCCACTGGATCCTGAGTAGAAGAATGCTGTGGTAAACAAGCTTAGCCCCCAACATATTTGAGGTTGAATTCCCGACCAGAGCAGAAAATTCTTGCATGACCTTGGGCAGGTCTTTTAATCTGTGATGTCTCAATGTCCTCCCACAAAAGGGGTGCAGTGATTCTCTCACAATTTGCCTGTTCCACACACACATAAGTTTTCCAGCGTGGGATCTGCCCCTTCCACCTGTGCAGCATTTGGCACAATGATGCTCTGAGACAAAAGGCCCCTGTGTGTTCTTACAGCCCAAAGGCACTTCCCTAATAATGTTTTAGGTGAACGTCTCATTGAACTTAGCAATGAGATTTCAGAGTCTCACTAATGATTGGTGTTCCATGAGGTTTTTCCACATGAACAGGTGCATATCTTTGTTCCTTGCATTGCTTGCAACCTGGTTGGTCAACAGACTGGGCAAATATGATGCCATTGTTTTTGATGATAGCCAGGAGTCAAATATGCTTTTCTCAGTAGCTCTATGAAATGGCAGATAGTGAGAAGGCAAATCTGAGAAAGGAAGTGTATCTGAAAAACTGACTTTTTTATTCCCAGTAGTTATCAATTGCTGTAAGAAAAGATTCTGCTTCTCCTAACGACTCTTGCCTAACTATTAGGTATGCTAAAGAACAAAAAATTGTACAGCACCTTTTTTTGGTGAACTTGTCATAAAAGCAGTCCTTGCCCAAAAATAGTTTGCAATGCCAGCAACGTGAATCAGGTTAAGAAAAGAACCATAGTTCAGCAAATTATCTCTTTCCACAACAATGATTTCATGCTGATGCTTTGACAATATTGTAACAATACTCATCACTTATTGGAGCATGTTATGAAATACAAGGTGGATGAGAAAAAAAACCAACCCTCTGACCTTCTTTCTCTGCTCTGAGGGGAAATAAAAGCCTGGCTCTCCAGCATGGTCAGAATTGATCGCAAAATCAGGATGCTCACAGCCTCAGGTTGGAAAGACTTCAGCTGCTTCTGCCTACAAACTCCTGCTTAATACAGTTTCAGCACAGAGTTCACATCATGTTGCTCAGGGCTTTTTCCAGTCAGGCCCTGAAGACCTCCCAGCATGGAGGGTGGCCCCCTCTTCCAGGGCATGACTGTCCTCTTGTCTTACAGAATTAATTCCTCCTACCTGGAGTCTACCTGCTTTAGGTAGATTCTGCATCTTTTGGAGCTCACAGATCCTTCCACCTCTACAGATCATAGAGTGATTTGGCTTGGAAGAAACCTTTGGAGATCATATAATCCAATCCCCCTGATAAGCAAGTTCACCTAGAGCAGGTTGCACAGAGTTGTATCCCTGCAGGTTTTTAATATCTCCAGAGAAGGAGATTCCCCAACCTTCCTGGGCAGCCTGTTCCAGTTCTGTCACCTTCAAAGCAATGAAGATTCTCCTTATATTCAGATGGAGCTTTCTGTATTTCAGTTTGTGTATCTTGCCTCTTTTCCTGCTGCAGGGCACTGCTGAAAAGAATCTGGCCCCATCCTCTTGAAACTTGAAGTTTGGGCTGCTTGGCCACAGGCTGTGGGTCAACCAGGCTGCTTTTGGAGCAAGCTACCGAAATCCTTCTCAGCCACCCTGATACCACACAGCATTCTTGCTGTCTCCTGCAGCTCAGCCACCTGCTGCTGTGCGATGTCCTCCACCTGGGCACATCTTTTTCAGGCACCTCTGCTGCCTGTCCATGCTCCAGGGGATAGGTCCTGGCACTTTGAGTGCTGCACTGTAGCCTCTCCCCTGGGCAGCTCTGTGTGGGCAGAGGCACCTGGGTTGCAATGATTCAAGTTCTGGTATGAGTTGGTGGGTTGGGTACGTGAGGGCTTGAGAGGTTGGTAAAAAGTTGTTGCAGAGAAAGAGTGCAGGAGGCATCTTAAACTGGGTTTAAAGTTGTGAATGTTGGGTAAACTCAGCTTCTGGAAACCCAGTTCACAGTTTGTTAGTTTGAGGTATTATTCCCACACAAGAGCCATCCTGCAAGTGTAAGGAAGTGCTGGGATTTATTCAGGTGCTATGAAAGCAAGGGAAAGCAGTTTGCCCAGCAGCTTCTGTCAGCCTCAAGAGCTATAAAGGACAATTTCTGCTTTGACATCCATCCCCAGTGTTCCATGAGTCTCCAGAATTATTCTGCTGTTTTGGTTTGCACTCTCCTGTCCTGTCTTTCCTCTCCTCCCCTCCCCTTATCCCGAGGGAAGTTAATTACACCCCAGTGTACAGTCACTTAAAATGACCCAAACCAAGTGCAACTGCTGTTGGGGAAAAAAAAATCCAGCCGTAACTCTGCTCTGGAGCAAAACAAGAGAGCTATTTCTCACCTGCTCAGCCAAGATTGAGAGTGTCCCCAGAAGCCACCTCATCCTAAAGTAGAGAGTACTAGTTAAGAAATGAGTATGTGAAGCCACAGTTCCCTTTCACTTGGAGGGGCAGTCATTACTACTGGAACATGTTTCTGTGAAGAAAACAAGCCTGATGAGACCACAAAATAATTCCTATGGGGGGTCTCGGTCAGATTGCTTTAATTTAAAGGTCTCAGTTGCAGATGAACAAGAACAACCAGAGCAGCTCTTAAAGCAAAGAGAGATGGTAAATTACAGCAAAGAGGTGCAGTAAGAGGAAAACACTCCAGCAGCGTAAAGAAACGTCCAGGAGCGGCTCTGTGGCACTCGTGCCAGCAGAGGGCAGTGGGAGAATGGCGAAGGATCCTGCCTGGGTGCATGGATGGACCAGCACATCTCCGTGCCGGCTGAGTTACCATTTGCTTCTGCATCTCATGCTGTGCGTGCAGGGCTGCACAAAGGCCCTGTCTCTTCACGTCCCTTCGTTACATCATTCCGCTGTAGGTCAAATTCTCATAAAGTAGATGTTTAGCAAGCTGCAAAATGACAAAAAAGGTAAATTTTCTGCACCAAATCTGAAGCATTACTTTAGCAGTGTAGGAGCTTTTTTATGATGTAGACCACACTTACTTTTTGTGGTGTAAGTCCAATCTGGGTGATCGTATTTCACAATGTTACAAATTTGAAGCCAGATTTTGATTCTGTTTTCATGGTTTGCCCAGGATACTTAAGAGGATTTTGAATTTTAAAAAGCACCAGCTGTTCTTCAACAGTTAAACCTGCTTAGAAGTATAAAACTTTGAGAATGTCAGCATAACAATATGCCATATGTTTTGAAATACAACTGATGACACTAGCACTTTGTGCCTGTTATTGTCAGTTCGTAGGTGCTGGACACCCTGAGTCACTTCTGAATCATCATTCCATTGAGAAAGAATATCCCAGCAGAGAAATGACTTAGAAAGAATTGACAGAGAAAGAATTTAATTTAAATTTGGTGAAGTAATTTCCTTCCTTCATTTTGCATGTGTGTTAGTTATTCCCTTGTCTGGAGATGCAATCTGCCTCTCTGCTTATCTCAGTTATCATAATATGGAGAATGTCTGTTGGAAGATTTGCTGTTTCTTCCTTTGTGAGCATCACTGTTCATTCCTAACTCTGAAAGGATAGCACCCTCACATAATCTGTAACTAATTGTACATCACATTCTATTATTCCTGTTTATCAATTAGTATATATAAATTGCATTGTTTATAGGAATAAAAGGCTTCTCTAGCGAGGCAAATGTATTTATTGCCCTTACAAGGAAAATGTTCTCGCTAAAAATCAATATGCATATATAAAAGTACAGGAGAACAGTGTAACATGTGTAAAGTATGTTTGCACTTGTGTCCCTTTTAATCTAGAAAAGTTGGTTTTTGTGCTAAGAGTTGTCTTGTTTCACATGTGTGTCCCTATGGCTTTGCCCTGAAAGAGCACTGAAAGGCCACTCTTTTGTAAGTGTAGCAGGTCTGCTTCTGGCACAGAAAGCTGTTCCACAGAAGGAGTTTGGGAATCACTGGCTGCTCATGCAAATTCACGTTGTCAGTCTAGCAGTGAAAGACAGCTGTGCAGAGCAGAGACTGCTACCAAGGCTGGCAGGCAGCATCTGGCCCCCTGCTCAACAACCCATCGTTCAGGCAGATTAAACTGGAAACCAGAAATGTTATTTCTTGCACTGTGCTCTGAGGAAAACCTCAGGGGTTCAGAATGGTCATACTCAGAACTTGTGGTCAGCAAATGATGTCTGAAAAAAAGTTGGATATTACTTTGAGATGTGCTCACAGAATTAATATGATAGTTATTCAGTTTTACATTTACCACTGCATTAATAGTGACAATGACAGAATTATAAAGCAGAAGGTTATAAGCTGAGAACCAAACAATTCCATGTGCTTTGAGTGAGTTATTTTGCCTTTCTTGTTTTTTCCATGTGCAATTGCATTTTTAAGTGTAGATACAAACCAAGATGCTGGAATATGTTTTCATCTTCAGTAACCAGCATTTATCCAGAATAACTACTGGGGTTAATACTGATGAAAATCATAATTTGGCACATACATGGGCCACCATTTTCAGTGGAGATATTTGACTTTGCTTTCAGTAATCATTTATTTTGCACCTGAGAGACAGCATAGTAAACATGTAAAATTTAAGGCCTATATCCTTGATAGCTGTTGGTGGTTAAAATTGTAAGAATGATCTGTTGTCACCTGAAATGTTTAAACCAGCAGCATTCAATACTGGTATTTAGTATTGGCCACTGGTACTGGTATTCCAGAAATGTCGTCTGCAGAGCTGACCTTGCCTTCAGGCAGAGATATGGGCTTGGTGGTGAGATTGATTCCAGACCATTTATTCATGATCCATTGCCTTCTTGTCTTCTCTGCAATGGCAGAAATGCGTATTTGCTGCTACTTCTTACTAGGAGTACAGGTGTTTTTCAAGAAGTTCTGATCTGCTATTCTGTGAGCTGTCACAGCAATGAAAAAAATTAGGACTAGAGATCCCTGGAAAATAATAATATCCCTGGTTACTGCATCTTTACTTACAGACGTGGGATGGCCTCAAGTAATATAAGCTTGCTAGCACTTGATTCCCAAACTGGTATTTTAAAGTTTTGAGTAATGTAATCTCAGCACTGATCCTGTGATCTGAAAAATGTGCCCTTTTCAGGTACCACAGGCTGGACACCCAGAAAATTGTTGAATAATTTTACACAGGAGATAAATGAATACATTTTGAAACTGATGCTCTTTTTCAAAACTGATTTAGAGCTTACAAGAAAAAATGAGTTTGTCTTTTGGTGAACTTTGAAGCAGTGGTTGCCCTGATAGGTGCTGTGGATGAGGCTAATGACACATGGATTTAATGTGGTACATCTGAAATTTTTGGTTTGCATTAGGTGGAAGACTTGTGTATGTGAGATTGTCAGGTATGGTCTTGTTACAATTTAAAATCCAGCATGTTTTCAGACTGAAAACAGGCTTTGCTACTAATCTGGGGTTTAAAAAACATAAAGTGAACTGGCAGGGGAGATAATTGGAGACAACAGTGAATTAATGTGTGTATCCAAATGGAAACATATATGTCACTTAGGTAAATAACTATTAGTACATTAACATTTGTAACATTATACATGAAACATTATTTTAAAATTCTTTTACTGTCTGGTAAAAGGTAAAGAAAATCTGATAGGTGCTTGTGTGTCCATACAAATATATGTATGCAAAATGCATCCTTTCTATTTTCAGCCAGTGATTCAGAATGTCAGCTGAGTCAGCACAGACTGAAAGAATATGATTAATATACACCAGTGATATGTACCCTATGGATAAAATAATGCTCCTAATGTACTAAACTCTTCCAAAATTCCTTACAGAATGCCAAGTTTAAATGTGTTGTTCCAAAATCTAGTCAGAAGGCAGGACAGTTACCTGGATGCATTTTGCGTGATATTTAAATTTCTTGATGGCCATTATTGGCTACTCTAAAACACTTTGTGGCTAATAAGAAAGGCATTAATGTAGCAGAGGGATTCAGGGGAGGATAAACAGCATAAACAAGCAGCTATTTTCTAAAAATTATCCTGATAAGCTCTTGAATTTAGTCCAGTAATCCTGTTAATGAAGACAGTAGCTTGCAGCACTTTAGAATTAAGCAATATGAAAAATCAAATTGAATCAATTAAAAGCCTGCAGCAAACACAATAAGCTACTGTGGAGTTAATATATTTTTGAGGAAAGGGATTTCATTCAACGTATGTAAAATGAAATGGCAAGGAAAGTTTCAGTTTGAATGCTCTTTTCAAAGCTTCAAGTGTGGTCAGAACTAGTTGTTTAGATGGTTACTCAGAGACAGTAGAGGTCTGTCCTCTTATTTTGGGGGATGGTTTGTGTGATGGATTTGTCAAAGAAAAGAGGAAATGGTAATTACAGGATGAGGAATAGGCAAGGAGAAAAGGACCAGGAGAACAAGATCATGCCAGTAGCACAAGGGAACATAAAATCCTGGTAACTGCACAGTGTGGCTGTTGCGACTTCATGCTCTGCTACAACAGGGCTAAAATATGATGGCAATTAATATTCTCGTTCCTAGAAAACTGCATAAGGATTATTTTTTGTACCATTTGCTTGTTTAAAAGAAGAAATTCTGAGGACAATAACTGAAAATGCGCAATAAAAGCACACATTTAGTGAAAAATGCTTCTACTGATCCTTTTTCACTATCCCTCTGAGGGAAGTAAGATTCCTTAGCTCTAATAGTATGACATAAATGACACACAAAGTCTGGCACATCCTCAAAAGCTTTATTCCCATCACACTCACTGCTGATACTGTAAAGGTTCTTTTTCCCAGCAAAGTTACTTCCACCCAGCAAAGAGAAAGAGCCCCTTTTAAAAATAAAAAATGAAAAGAGAATAAAAACCAGTGAATCTAGGTAAACACTGGGGAGTTTACCTCTGCAGACCTGCTGGTAATGACTACAGAAACTCTCTGTCCTGTGACACCCCATATGCAGAGCAGCACTTAAACTTCTGTCTGTTCATCTATCATACCCTCCTTCTTTCCTTTTTTTCTTTCTGTTCTTGGCTTCTTTTTTTCCTTGAAATGTGTTCTTAGGATTCTGGTAGCATTCAAAGTAATGATGTGGTAAACCTTTGGCATCTCTACTTTGTGGCACCCTGGGACAGGTCTGCAAACTTCACTGTGTATTTATCCATTAATTACACTAAGATCCATCACTCTTATCAAAAGAAGTGGGATGAGGGAATGCCTGTTAACCAAACAGAAGCACACTATCAAACAAAACAGCACTCTGAGAAAAAAATGCATTTGGCAAACCAAAGGAAAGCATGGAATTCATAGTAAAGAGAGCACATGTTTCTCAGCAGTAAATTAACCTAAGCATAGTCTATTCACATTCCACTTGGTGTTATTGTAGCTGTGCAAACTATTATGCAGAAAAAGACAGCACAATCTTGCTGCAGGCTGAACCAAATCAAGCATTTACTTTGGCTGCTTGGAGAAAAATGTTGCTAGATTTTCCCAGTGCATTTTCAGAGTTTATTTCTAGAAGGTGGATCTTAGTTTGTTTGCTTGGATTTTTTTTTTTTGGTGTGTTTTACTGTTTAATGTCAGCACTGGGATTGGACATGGCAGTTTATTGTCACAGAAAAATACCTTGAGCACCTTGTAGTCTGGAGGTCACAGTGATGGATTGAAGTTTAGGAGTCTTGGGATCTTTTTAACCATACATCTTCTGTTTGGCTTCAGTCTCTCCTGTTTCCTTCGCTGTGCCTGGTTTTGCTAATTCAGGAGAGTAAGGATTGTCTTCTGCAAGGTGTTCATGTAGCTTCTACAGGGCCATGCTCATCTTTGCTGTGATCTTGGTGCAATAAAATAAACAGAAATCAATTAAACAGCTCATTTTCCAGTTCACTAAAGTAGAGGCTCACCTGCTGATGCTGGTTTTTCTGGTCATTATCACACTGCAAAGCTTGGCACACCATCCTTCTGACTAGTTAATGCTCAAAGTGTACTAAGTCTGATCAGTACTGAAGTCCAGGTTAAAACTTTGACTTGCAGATTTGTGGACCATCCTGGGTTCTGTTGTTTAAAAGTTGACCATTCAAAGATCCTGTGGGATATATAATGTAGATAGTTGAATGTATCTTCACCTTGAAAATAAACACACAGGGAAGAAAAATGGGGAAATCAGACAGGAGACGATTTTACCATTTGTGACTTGAGACAAAGAGGCCACAGACCTTAGCTAGTGTAGTAATTGAGTAAAAATATTGAGAAAATATTCTAATATTGTGTTTTTCCATGCCACACCTCTGTAAAAATTACCATTAGTTCAGTAACCACAAAAATAAGTGCAGTGTTGCCACTGTTTAGTAAACTTTACTATCTGCAAGAACTAGGCAATACCACAAATTTCATCTGAGGTATCATTCTTTGCACAGTGAATGCAAATATTTCCATTAAGGTTGAAGATGAGCTACTGTGAACTCCATTTTAAAATATAGATTACAGTTTATGCTAAATCCCTCTGGTTTTACACTTTATTGTTTTTCATTTCTCTGAATCTGACAGATGCAGAGTGCCCCATGAAGCTTCCTGCTTCAAGAATTCTTGATGGAATTGTTCCAGTTCTGCCTGTGCAGCTTCAAATACATTTCTTTTCTAACTGATTTTAAGGGCAGATGACAAAGAGCTGAGCCAAGCACAGTAGAAAACAACCTTAGGACTGTGTCCTACCTGTCTGGTGACTGGGTGTCCAACTGTGCCAAAGAAAATGAGAAGTACTTTCTTAAAGACTTAGGTCATAGTTCTATTTTCTTTAACAGTGTGTGATTTCTGTATTGGGTAGACCCTGCAACAGTACATTAAGGTGTAAGGATGTGATCAATTTAGAAGTTTGTCTTGGAAGGGACAAAGTAAAGGGACAAAGTTAGATCTGATACACCTTTAAATACAATGATTTGTTTATCTAATAGCATTATTTGACAAAACCTTACCCTATGGCAGTATTTTCAATCTTTTTCAGCATACAAACCTCTAAAAGTTTTTCACTGATGATCTGAGTCCTGATTAATTAAATCTTATTGGCCTGAACTTGTTTTGTTTGGTAATATGTCCAGTGGACATGAAAAATAGTCTATGTGTTCTCAAATACCTTCAGGCTACAGGTTTTCAACCTCTCTGTTGCCTTTAAAATAATGCACTTGGGAAATAAATTTGTAATTAGAATAAGGACCAAGTTTTCCAGGTGTTTCCCTTTGGTGACTGCTGTTATTATCTCTGATCATGCTAAGTGGAAACAAACTTGGACCTAAGCTCCTTGATCCAGAAGGATCTCCCTCTCATGGTGGGAAAGCAGTAATTCTAGTCTAGACAACTAGAACAAGTATTTCTTGTTGAAAAGAAGTGAATGCCATGAAGAGTGAACACACTTCAGCCTGTTTGGGGTGATATGATAAAGCACAGTGGGTCTGATTTGCCCTCCAACCCTCTCAGGTGCCTTTTCACTAACTTCTTTGCAGAGGTTTGTGACTGTGATGGAAGTCTCGACTGAGCATCTCTAAGCCAGATGAAGGTGAATCTCAGCTCTTCCTTTTTTTTTCTTGCTGTGAGACAGAAATTGTACTTTAGGCAGGCAAAATTTGCTTCTACTTGCACATTTTTTCCATCTGTGCAAAGACTGTGATTTAGGATAGAACAGTGAAAAATTATTCCTTTCTCCTTTTTCCTCTCCTTTCCTTAAAACTGGCAGGAAAGATTTCACATGTGTGTATTAACAACTGTCCTTTTCTGAAGAGAAGATTAGCATGATAGATCCCAGCTTATCAGAACTCTGAACTGAAAACAGTTATCTTCCTTTTTCCATCTTTCAAAGTATTGCATCCAGGAAATACTTAAGGGTTTTCATATACTTCCTTAGGTTGGATGCACTTCGAATTATTACAGTGCATTTTGAATTATCTCTGTGGGAGGTGAGAAGGAATCAGATAAAGTCCTTTATTGCAGGAAGTAGTTTGTTGGGGTATCTTTATGGATATCATTTGCAGAGGTGAGCAGGCCCCATTTCTTTTTTATTCTTTGTTCTTGAGCTGCAATGGATTCACTGTATTCCTAGAGAAGGCCCAGCTGAGTTTCTCTTTGATGATCAGCCAGAGAACCTTTACCTGTGAGTTTGAAAAAACAGCAAAACAGAGCTGATGCTTCAAATGCTGCTCAGGGCTTTTTGTTTTATCTCCTTACCTATTTATTACCGTCAGCTACCTTGAGGGGACAGGAAGAGCAAGAATCCCAGCTTGATGCCAATTGGGCTGGCTCTTAACAAAGTAAAGGAAAAAAACATGGAACTTCAAATGGAGCAAAATGTTCTCAAGCTGAAGAGTGGGTGGGCAGGTCTTGCCTACTCAGAACATCTGAGCTGTTCTCTTACAGCTTCTCTGTGCCTCTGCTTCTGTAATGGTTTTAAATGGCAAGTTCTAATACTTTCCTGCCCCCAGGAGGAATATGAAGATTATTCAGTGTTTCTGAAAAGCTTTGAAGATGAAAAAAACTGCCCCTGTAGAACTCTCTGTGATTTCAGCAGGGTTAAAAAACTTACTGGTTTGTTTTGCTGGCAGTTAGAATAATTTTTGCTGCTCACTGGAGAAAAAAGTTGGTTTTCCTCACTGTTTGATGGGCTGGATTGTCCCATGAGGCTTGAACCAGAGCAGGTGGTGCATGAGCTGGGTGACACAGCAGGTCTGCCAGACAGACTGTGTGTTCTCTGAAGAACTGCTCTGGGCCCCTGTCACCTAGAAGTAAAGCTTTGTAAAGGAAAGGCCTTTGAAAAGCATGGCTCTGGCCTGTTACTTAAACTAAATAAAAAAAGANTGTGACTTGGGAGAAGAGACCAACACCCACCATGCTGCAACCTCTCTTCAGGTACTTGTAGAGAATTGTCTCTCCTGAGCTGCCTTTTCTCCAGACTAAACATTCCCAGTGGAGAGTGGTGAATGTTCCATCTATTTTGAGCCTTTTTGTGTGGAAAATAGAAAAAATAAATTCTTGTTGCCTGTTCTTATGTTTCTTCATTGGTTGCAGGATAAATCTTAATTTAGAGACTCAATACTGAAGAGACACTGGCTTTTAACACAGCTCTCTACAGAACTGCAGAGCTGCAATAAAAAAATGGACAGCATTTTCACACTACAGCATTTCTACACAGTAAAGTATCAGAACCTCTTCTTTAAGAGTAATGTCATGTTTTGGGGTGTGAGTAATGTTCCCNAAGCTTTGTAAAGGAAAGGCCTTTGAAAAGCATGGCTCTGGCCTGTTACTTAAACTAAATAAAAAAAGACTCTAAGAAAGTAACTCAACTGAAATAGAAAAAGTGAAACACTTTTACTCGTCCCCACACTGTAACATNGCATTAACCATCAGTTATCTTACAAGGGGGGAATAAAGTAGATATCCATTAGTATATTAACTTGTTGGCAGTAATAGCAAATAATTATTCATTATTGCAGTCTCTTCTTGACATTTCCGCTGCTGGAATTTGTAGAAACACAAAATGTGTTCTCAGATATATTAGAAATCTATTGATGGATGTTCAGTTGGTATCAACCCCTTAGAGCAAGCTGGTCTTCTGGATTGCTGCCTAGTTAATCCGTGATTAATGAATGCTTCCATTTTGTATATGAATTTGGGAGCCTGTGTTCTTGGCATTGTTGAAGTATGTAAATGTCTTCCTCAGATAAAACATGANCATTCCTGACCACTGGTCTTTTCTTGGGAGAGAGTTAAGCAGCAGTTCATATCTAACCATGCCTAGAGTCATGCACAAACTCTTGTCCTATCAGTTGTGANAGACAACACCTAAAATACAAGTGCTTTGTTCTGCTACCTGTCAGATCAAGGGAAAGGTCTGCATTCTTAAATCTATGAATTTAATTGGAAGAGGAGATGAGCTGGCAAATGCTCTGTACTCATTTCTTTTTGTGACATCCTCTCAAGTAATTTTGCATACTGAAGGGCAAAACCAGCAGATGAGATATATTGATGTCCTTAAATATAGTGCATTTGTAAATAAAGACCTGCAAATTCTTTAAAGTAAACACTTTAAAGAGCAAATACACCTTCTTAAAAAAAAAAACACAGCAGATGACCTTATCAGGTGTCTTACTGAAGGTCTGGCTGGATGTCTGAAACTTCAGACAGAAGTAATGGTTTAAAAAATCTATTTACTCTGAGTGAGTGAAACCCTGAGTGGTGATAAGTGCTGCAAAGATCCTTTGGAATTAATGCACTTGTAGGAATTATAGGAACTTCACAATTCCTAGAATTTGCCCCAGTGTCCATAGACAAGGCCTCTTTTAACTTTTGATAATTAAAAGGTTATTCTTGTAATGGAACAGCAAGGTGCACTAACGCTGAGCTGCAGTCATTACCTGGCAATTATTTCTTCTTTAGGGCTTTCAGATGTAGCTCTTGAAGCTGACAGCTGCAGCCTACAACATATCAAGTGCATCAGATAGTTACTTTAATGAAAACTCAGATGAGTGTAAGGTCAGCCTCTCCACAGTGTGTTCTAATTAGATTTCCACTTTCCTTTAGAAAAGGAAATCACATCTGGCCCAAAGACAGAAGCCTGTTGTGCCAGACGTGGAGTAGAGTAGGTGTTTTGTACTTCCCATCTCGGAGAGATAATGACATGGCAAGTTAATTCTCTTCCACTCTTTAGTAATCTTCCATCTGTTATTTTGTTTATGTGTGCAACTGGATACAAAAGCTAACTACAAATGTCTGTTTAAAAGAGTTTTTTTGGTGGCTCCCATGTCAACCTTAGCTGATGCAGACAGGGTTGTTGAAGCAGAAATGTTGCAAAGCAGTGTGGAACGTTGCTCAACTGTATGTGCAAGACTGGATTAATAATAACTGCTGCTGAATCTGCCAAACCAGAGCAAAAACCAGGTGTGCACCAGACTTTTCACTTAGTAACATGTGTCAAAATGTGGGAGAGAAGGGAACAAATCTGTTTAAAGTCTTGAGTTCTTTAAAGTGCCCAGAATTTCAGAAGGACAGAATTTCAATATAGTATTTTCAAAGAAATTGAAGTTACTCCAGTGGGAATTGACAGCTGTGGAGGAAACAGTTCATGCCTGTATGGAAAATGTTCCTGGTTCTGTGACTCATTTATTTTTGCATTGTTTGTCAACAGGACAAAAAGGGATCAAATTCTTTCTCAAGCTGTTGGTCAGAACAGCTAAGTGAACTTCCAAGAACCATCCTAGAATGAGCAGTGTTACCATGAAGGTGCAACAGCCACACTGTGATGGGATATTTCCTCACAAGGGATGAAGAGCATGGGAAAAGTCTGTAAGAGCCTGGAAAGCAACACTGAGTTGAGTGACAAGCATATCAAGAGAAAAAATCACAGACTGTTCTTCAGGAGAGCAAAAATTACTGTAATCTGTGCTTGTCCATTCTGACCTAGGGTCCTCAAGGTGCTGTATGCTAAGCATTTAATAAATACTGTCTTTCCTGAACAGGCTGCCCTTTGTCACTGTAAAATGTCTCCTGCTGCATCTGAATCATGAAGAGGCAAACTCTCAGTGGAGATCCACCCTGGAAGTGAAAGAAGCTGAAGTGATAAATAAGGTGCATGGGAGGAATCCAGTCAGAATGGATCAAAAGATTTGGCAAAAAATAAAAGCAGTGCTGGTAGGTTGCAGTATTGTATTGCTCTTTGAGGCAGCCAGTTGCAGGAGCTGTAACAACAAAATACTAATTTAATGAATTTTGTGAACAATTGATGCTCTGGAGGGCTGTGAGTTTTTTTCCCCTTTTACTTTGTGTAAACATTCTCCAGGAAGCCTAATTGAAGCATGTGAATAGTTCCATTGAAAGTAATAAGATTAATCATGCTGGAAGCCAAAAACATTGTTAAGTATCTTCATAAACAATGGCTCGGGCTTCCTTAGGGCCCTTTCGTTGTTGTAGTACCTCCAGTGGAAAAAATGTGCACAGTAAACTACTGAGCTGATAAATCCTGTTTCTTCCCAAGAATGGTGTCTGTAATTCCTCTAAATGTCAAAACTTTGTTAGCTTTTTCAATTTCATTTTTCAGTATAGCCCTCTCCTCCATTATTTTGTCCATATTTTAAAATATATTTCAAAGCTTGTAAGAATGTTTTATAGATAAATCGTTAGTTATTTATAGGTAACAGTAAAAAACAGTGTAAAATACATATGCATATCAGGGCACAGAGATATAAGTGAAATGGATATGTTTCTATCTGCTAGATGGGATGGTAAACCCTTTACTCATTCAAGATTTCATTTTCTTTGTCTTTCCTCCTCAGATGTGTGTGAATATAACATTGGTAGAAGAATTTTCCTGTCCTTTTCCATCTGTGAGCAGAGTGCCTGATGGAGGAGATGGTTAATTCTGCAAAGGACACTCTCTTTGGAGAAATGCCACAGAGTCACTTGTGCTGATGTGGAACACTCGAGCTCCAGGTGCAGGTAACAGGGAAAGTCACCAGGCCCAGTGGGAGCTGGGTGCTTTCACTGTGGCCATCCCCTTTCAAATCTTAGTTTTGTTTTCCTGAACATATTTGTCTGTTGCATTATGGGCCCTGGGTAGAGCCATTACAACAGAAGAAACTGCATTTTCAGAATCATCAGAAGGCAAAGATCTTCTTTATTTCATGCAAAGGCAAAGATAGGTCTCTAGAGAGATTCTTAGGTCCTTAGATTCTGCTTAGATGTGAATGCTTCTTCTAGCATTGCCAGAAGTGGTGTAAAGAACAGCTATTATTGGTCAGCTACAGAGCAACAAGTCAAGAATAACAAAGTGCACCAAACACTATCTCTGAGATATGGTTTACCAAACACTAGATGGTTTACACAAACTTCTCCTTGTTTCTCAGCTCCTGTTCGTGAGAATCAACTGCTCCTCATGAACAGAGCTAAGAGAGCTAGAAAATCTCTCTCTGACCACTTGTCAGCGTCCACATTTGTCCATGAATACCACACACCCACTAGATTTTACGTGGAAAAATGACAGCTTCTGGTCCTTGCACATCTGCTGGGTTTTCAAGAGAAAACACACACATAATAAAGTGAAATCCCAGGTTTTGGAGGACCGGGGAGGTGTACCTGTCTTTGAAGCCAATGAGGTGTGGATATTTCTAGAAAGCCTTCCTGACCTGATGGCTTGTGAGGCCCAGACTGGGGAGGGCAAGGGAAGGGCATAAAGGATTGAAAAGTGATACCACATGTGAAAAGATGCCCCTCTGTTTCTGGCAACTTTTATATATAGATATTTTCTGCCACAAAAGTAACAGGTTATTGAAGAGATAGGCTCGTAAACAGATAGTTGAGCTGGAAACTGTGCAAAGCGGGCTTAAGCTGGACAGTGTATATGCTTTTCAGATTAACTTTGGGTTTAAGTGAAATGAAAGCTGGTAGCCAGTTTGTAATTTACATTTTTGGCAGCTTCACCCATGAGTTCCAGTCTGTGCTCTGGGCTGAGCTCTCCAGAGGAGACAGACTGAAGACAGAGTCATAGTTTGTGATTCATTTCATGATGTCCTTTTAGACTCATGAAAAATTTTCTGATGGTGGTTGTGCTTCAGAGTTTATGGATCTCACAGTGAGTGGCACAGCTAAGGAGCAGGCTGCCCATATTAAGCACAGGTTCTAAGTGGCTCACAAGCAGTGCATGAGCAATTAATTTTAAGTCAGGAGTAGTTATGGTGTGTGAGAGAAAGAATGCAGTTTGCAGCAAGGGTTTTAATGCAATCCTGAGAATATTAAGTAGAAGTTTTGTTTTGTTTGGCACTTTTGGTGGTCTCCCAGTGGAAGACTAATATTCACAATTCAGTAAGGCTGTTGATCACCACTGAGAAGAGCCAGTGGAATAATTAAAGCATATGAAAAAATGTTATTAAAGAGGAAAGGTTCCAGGAGCTCAATCTACTTAATCTATCAAATTTAAGGTGAAAGGGTGGTTGCAGTAGTCATTGTATGGGAAACATAATTTATATGTTCTCATAACTTATGACAAATACAATTTTCCTACAGAGAGCTTTCTGAAATCTATCAGATGAAAATAAAACAAGTTGTGATGTTTGAAACTGATAAATTGAGAGGCAGGGGATTAAATATTTTTTAAAAATGGGACCCCTACTTGCCAGCAAGCCATGGATTATGTCTTGCTGGACATGTCTTAAATCAAGAGCAGACATTGCTTCATAAAATATGAATTGCTGGAATGACTTGTGCCTTTGACTCTGTCTCTCATGGCTTTTTCAGTTTTGTGCTTCTCCTGACAAGGAAGTACATGCTACATGTTGGTTACAATGGTTTTGGATATGACTAATGGCCTTTAATGCATGCTTGTTTTTCCCTTAGGACCCACTAAAATTTTAAATGTCCATTTATAGAAAGAAATAGCTAAAACATCCTTTTTCCGACTTAGGAACTTTAATTTAAAGTGGGATAATCCTTTGCATATTGTTTACAAATTGAGTTCTATAAAACATCCTGACAACATGGAAATGACAGTGATTGATGGGAAGTAACACACACACAATTAATACTGACTGAATTGCTAATTACAGGATTGACATCTCATTTGCAATGAGATGCTGCAGGTCTTTTGCAAAAAGACCTGGCAGTATTGTCATGTTATTTCTCCTTTTCCTTCAGCTTGTATTTTGATGCCCTGTAGTGGAAGTTCAACTAAAGATTCATTCTCATCGTGTAAAATTCTCCAGCAATGTGAGAAAGGCCTTAGGAGCAAAACCAAAATGGTCACCACTCCCCGAGAATTAACTCTCTCCTGAGAATTTCTCCTACCAGAAGATAAATTGTGCTACACTGTTCTTACTTGTTTTATTAGTTACACCAGCTTTCTCACCCTTTCTGCTTTATTTGCCTGGCATGCAGAAAAAGTAAATAGTGATGTTACAGAGGAAGGTTATACAGGAACCCGGCTTAAAAAGAAAGTGCCTTTGAAAATACATTTTGTTAAGGAAGCCCTCGTAACTGGAAGAAGGAATTTCAGCAGCTATGCTAAGGAGGGGCCCTTCAGCAGTAGGTACATGTTCCAAGTGCTGGGATCCATGGAAATGGGCTGGCCAGGTGCAATCTCACAGATTTGTGTTAATCCAGTCACCTTGGCCTGGCCACATGGATACAAAGATCAGTGCAGCTCCTCCAGGACCACAGCAGGATTATGTGTCACAAGGTGAGTAGGGTTTGAAAGGGTTTTAAAATAAATGCTGTGGTCTGGAATAAAAGGGAACAGTAGGAGAGAAAAAGAGAATGGCAGCATCGACACTGACAATGGAACCAGAAGCTGCAGGGTATAAAAAAGTGACTCTCTGGGGTGTTCCCAGTGCTGCAGAGCTGCCTATTTCTTCACTGCCTTAATGAATAGGGAAGCCAGTGGGATGTATCCCCAGCAGTCTTGCAGGTTTTGCCTCAGGCTTTCTCAGAAGCAGAGACCTAATTTTTGTAAGAAAAGTCTTTCAGCTCAGGTGATTTCAGAGGTATGTGCACACCGTTTGATATGATTCCGCCCTTCATCTGTTAACATAATTAATTTACAAGGGTGATGTATAAAATGTTCTCCCTGTGGCCTATGGAGAGGATCAAAAACGGGCTCAGTCAAATCCAGCAGAGTTCAGAAATATCTACAAGTCTGAAAGATGAGGAAACTCAAGTAGAAGCACAGAGGAGGCTGAGCTATGAATGGACATTCTAGGACAGAAATATTTCTTTACCTCCGGGAATAACAGTGTTCAGAGGAGACCTCTGCATTCCCCCAAGCATTCTGCACATCTGCCCTGCCTGCCATGAAGAAGAGCATGGCTTTTAATCACAAGACCTTCAAATTAAAACTATTTTTTTTCCAATAAATAGAAAGAAGCAGCTGCATTATTATTTGAATGATTTAACTGAGACATTTAATTTCAATGAGATCCCTAAGTGTACGTACTCAGTGGAAGAGACTTAAAGATATGCTTTCTTTTTCTCTCTTTTTATTTTTTTTTTTTGGGGGGGGTTGCTTGTGGAATTACAGGGAATCTTGCAGAAGGGTAGTCTTGGCTTGATCTGCATCCTCATCATGGCCAGTTAGGTGGGATGAATGAGTGGCCTCATAAGCAGGTAAAAGAACCCCCAAGTCTTTAATATTGAGGTTTTATAATTGAGGGAATGGAGTCGGAAAGTGCTCAAGTTTCCCCATGTCTTGCTGAGGACAGGTGAGAACAGTGGGGGACAGAAATGTTGTCTTGTAGGTAATTATTCAAACAGTGGGAGTTGTGCTTACAGCCTATAACCCTAACTGCACCATTTCCTTAGAAAATCAATCCAAAATGGAACTGTGTTTTATACAGGGAGCACACATGGGGTCAGACTCCCATGACACATAACATTTTACCTTTCACCTTTCAGGCTCAGTGGTAACAGGAAGGGAAAAGAAAAATTTGGGCTTCTTAGAAGCTATTTTACTATTTTCTATGACAGAACTTTAGGAACTTCAAAGTATTTTGAAACAGAAAAGTAACTTTACACTATTTTTAAGGATTGAAATAAGAACAGTGTCTGACAGTTGTTATCCTTTACTGGTCCTAATAAAATATGATATGACAGGAGTGCTAAGTGCCTTCAGCTTAGCTAATGGACCTCTAATTCCTTTTTCAAAAGTATCTGGTTTACTCATTTTGACAGCTAAAATGTGAAAATAGCTGGTAGGACATGTACCCATATCATTAAAAAATGTCTTACTTTCCCTAATAACCAGAATCTACCAGAAGGAGAATGTTCCCTGCATTTTCCTGTATTCTTCAGTTATTTTACTGTGCTTATATAGAACATAAGCAATGGAAATACCATAGTGTTCAGTCAGTTTTATAGATTACAATTTTCCTCCATGGCTCACACAGACTATAGGGATTTACTAATGATGGAGGAAGAAATGCAGCATGCAGAGGCTCAGAAGAGTTTTTGATTAATTTTGTGCTTACTCAACCTTCTGTCCAGCCTTTTCCCAGATGAAGTCCAGTGGAATATGGCTTTAGCATCCAAGGCAGGAAGATAAGGTACTTATGTTTGCTGACTAAAGTCCTGTATATTTTTAATGTGATAGACTGACAAGTTACAGCCAAAGCAGAGCATGGAATCTCTACTTTCCATACATCAGTGTTGCTGAATGCACAAAAGCCATCCAGGCCTGTCAGGAAAATCACCACTTTTCTTGCACAACAGAATCGTGTCATTCCTTCTCTCCCTGTAGGGAGATAAATATTTTGTGCAGATTAGCTAATAAGTTTTATTACTTATTAGTAATAAACTAATGACATACTTAATAAGTTTTTAGTAAACTAAGTCTGTGGTTGGCAGTATTTATACCAAGCACATTATGGGTTTATGGTGGTAAAAGTGCCTGGTGGGGTTGTCCCACTGCAAGGAACGTTACTGTAAGTGATTGAAGGAGGTGGAAGAGGTGATGTTCAAGAGGTAGAATTGTTTTTTTGACCTGAAAGCAAACACTTCTCCATCCCACAGAAGTGAAATGTTTTTTCCAGCAAGAGCCAGCAGACACAGAGTGATAAAGTTTTCCTGGCAAAGGCAGTTGATGATGGTGATGAAAGGAACTTTAGAATAATAGTAATAATAATAAAAAAAGCTTCACAGAAAATTGTGGGTGGCTTGTGAAAGGAATGAGAAGGAAGTGTCTTTACAAACAAACTGTGGGCCTGCAGGTAGNTTTTTGGATATAAACCTCTGGTGTTTGTGGATTCATTTTCCTGACACTTGCAGGTAGCAAATGTGTGTGTGATCTTTCCTCTGGTTATTTTTGTGAAGTACCTGGATGCATTACATGTGTGCATTGGATTATTAATATATGCATTACACATTGTCTTTAGAGGCTTGGTTTTCCTAAGAGTTTTGTGAGAATACCTGCAATTTGAAATGAAATTTATGAGTAAAATGGATGAAGCTGAAGGTGATTTTGTGTTTGGAAGATGAGATTAAGCAGGGAATCAAGAGAACTAATGGTTTTCTCTGTTCTGTTTGGAGAGGACAAGAGCCTGTTTCCTGCTGCATTGCTCATGTTTGAGGAGAACAGAGGACACAAGGAGTTTTTACCTGAAAATGTGCATGCCTGTGAGTATGTGCAGGTGGTCAGGACCCCTGTGTTTTCACTCATTTTGCCTTAATAAACTGCAGCCCACCCTCATGGGCTACAAGCAGAGAGCGTGGAACAAGGTCGGGACAGAGGCAAACTCTAAGGTGGGAGCTGTCTCTGTGTCCTCACCCAAGTGAGCTCAGCTGTGATAACTCCTCTACCAGGGAAGTATCAGGGGCATTCACACAAGTCCTGAAATTGTTCATCTCTCTTGATGTGACATAATGGGCCATCATCTTTTGAGGTGTCAGGGACTCCCAAAGTGTCCCATGATCCACACCCTTATATCATCCAGTATGAGACTCCCCACCCCAGGAGAGGTTCCTGGGCATTCCCACCTGAACCTGAGTGACTGAAAACCCAATAGATTCTGTGATCCATGGATTCCCCTCATCACCTGACAGATCCAGTCTGCAACCACCACTTCAGCTAAGACTGTGACCATCACTTCAACCAACAGACACTGAAATTGCAACAACCAAATCTCATTGTGAGGCCTTTGGGTGGTGAGATCTTTCTACTCTTACCCTTCCTTCTCTTCATTTTTCTTACATGTTTTCCTAAGTGATATTTGTTACGCTTTTACATTGTCATCCTACTAAAGATAATTATAACCAAAATGGCTACATACCTGCTCTGCATTGCCACCAAATTGCTCTAAAATAAACCTTTCAGATTTATATTTACAAACACCAATCATTCAGTGTTGTTTCACTCTAATCCACCCCACGGGCTCCATTAACAGGATCCTGTGTTACTCTCCCCTTTGTGGGCATGGGTTGGAACACCCTGTTAAGTTGCCTCCTTTTAATATTTCTTGTGAATACAGACCTGATTTGTCTGTGTACCTAATTACTGGCACTGTGCAGAGCCAGTAAGAGGCAATGAGGCACCTTGTGCACACATCTCCTGGAATACATCATCCATATGCACAGGAAAACAGCACAGGGATAATGCACAGGGACACAGGGTGTGATGGAACTTAGCTGTTTGGCATTGTGCTGGATCATAACACTGCTTGAAATAAACACCATTCTTCACTTTTTGTTAGAAAGAATTGCCTCTGAGAAAAAGAAACCAACATATTTTATGGGAATTTAAAGATATTAATAAAATTTGAATGATTAAATTATTAAACATTATTGAAATCAGCAGGTAATTATTTATTGCTAATATTTAAATATAGTTATAAAATTATCACAGTTATTTTATAACATTTAGTTAATGATT
The DNA here is from genome assembly GCA_013400515.1 of Erpornis zantholeuca. Lineage (NCBI taxonomy): Eukaryota > Metazoa > Chordata > Aves > Passeriformes > Timaliidae > Erpornis > Erpornis zantholeuca. The sequence goes on along the minus strand of VZTN01030585.1, from coordinate 61,094 downwards.
TAATAGTCACATTCACTTTCTAAAAGGATATTTCTGATTAGACTCTGGAAAAAGGTCATTTTTAATAGCAGCCCTTCCTGTACCTCAGAGATCATGCAGAAGTTTCAAAGCTTTAAAAGTTACTGAGCAAAAACTGGTAGGATGGCAAAGAAGGTCCATCACCAGTACCTTCCTTTCTGGGATCAGGATTAGGGGTCAGTATACAAGAATTATCAGGAAATGGTTTCTGTGACAGGGGGTAAATAAAGCACTATGTTCCAGCTCCAAAGTTCTGTCAATAAAAGAAACTTTCTTCATACCCAAACGGTAGAGTTGAGATCAATATGCCAATGAAAAATGAACACACCAATGAACAGGTTTATTCCTGAAAATAATTTCCTCATTCATAGTATGTAGTAGAAGAAAAATGAGGGACACCACACTTTGTCAAGCAGTATTAAAATATGTATTCATCTAGCTGTGAGTTTTCGGGATGCAATTTTTAAATAGTTATTTCAGTATTTTATCATTTTCCCACTGGCTGCTTTGATTTGCCTAACAGGTTTGTGCTTTATCTGGTTCTCTTTTAACAGGTTTTCACTGTATGGCTTTGATCTGGAATAACTGGGACAGAGGAAAGTTTTTAGCAATTCTTTACTTACATGGTAAATGGCATTTCTTCACAGATATTACATTCACAGGTATATTAAGAAACCATTTTTTTTAGGTCTAGTCACATAACAGATCTGGAAGTGCAAGTACTCAAACTCCATAAATTATGGAGATACAAGGACTAAATTCCTTTCCTGAGAATGCCTATTTTGGATGGGAATGGCAAGTGAGCCAGGGCAGCTTACAGGAAAATGTACTTAGCTGTGTGCTGTGCATGGTTCAGCGTATCCAGACTGATAGGACTGGCCTCTGTTTGATTCCTCTTGACCTCAGTGAGCCAAAATACATAATTCAGTGTTTTGCTGAACTGGGCCCAGCTTCATTGAAGTGCTTTGACTCCAAGTGTCTGTGTAGTTTATAACTTAGTGTTGATACCACAAGGAGTAAGTGGCTAAATATTTTTTAAATCTAAACTATAAAACATCTGATTACGAAGGACATTCCAGGGAGCTTTTTGTAGTAAAGCTAAAGTTGAGAGGAACACAACAAAATTAAAGTAGGTCTTGAAGAACCCCATTCCTTGTTTATAAATTAAAGACCGAGAACACTTCAAAATTTAAAATCTAATTCTAAAATCTAATCTAAGGGCGGAAAATAAGTATTTCTATTCTGTCTTTCCTAAAATGCTAGTTCATATAGAGAGCAAAATTGCTGTGGGAGCAGAAACACTGCCTGCGTATAAAAGTAAATACCTTTGCAACCCTGTAAATGGATTTTTCAGAAATGGAGAAACAGTTAGAGAATACTTTCTTTAACAATTCCCAGTCTGATGCTTAGCTAGGCTATTTCACTCTATTTAAAGAGTCATGATTAAAATAATATCTAGAAAGGACTGAAGAGTAGAATCTTTCCTGAGGGAAATGCTATTTCAACATTGCTTTCAGCCTGAACTAACAAAAAAGTCCAAGTATCAAAACATTTGGCTGAATTGAAAGGCTCAGGAAGATCTCAGATTGATGGTATAGGAGTAAACCCCTCTGATGTAAAATGTTTTAATCTCTAAGTTGGTGTCTGCATAGGGCTGAATGGGAACTTCAGGTGTGGGCTTTGGACTCCTTTGACTGGGCCATTCTCTCAAGGGTTGGACCCAATGGTCCCTGGGGGTCCCTTCCAACCCAGGATATTCTGTGATTCTGCTTTAAGAGTTTCACCTTGCTTGGACGTCACTTTGAGGGTGCCAGGTTAGGAAGCAGCATCCCTGCAGCTTCCCCAAACCCCCATGGAATCTCACCTCCCCCTCGTGCTGCCTCCTGCCCACCCTCAGTTGTTGGGAGCAGGAGGTAGGCTGTGGTTCCAAACACATTTGCTGCAAAAAGCAGTAAAAACCCTGAAATCTTTTTTTGGTGTGATGGGGAAGAGACAGGTGTGAGAATCCCCAGCCAGGCTGGGTCACAAGTCATGCTCTATTCCCTCAGCCTCACCATGTGCTTTTCTTTCAAAAGGCCAATTCTTTTGGTGATCACAACCCTTTTTTTAGACTTCTTTATATAGCAAGGGCTATTAATGAGCCTGCATTCCTCTTTTGGAGCATATGGCATGGCTGTAATTGCATGCATGAAGCAGGTAGGTTGCTTGTCAGTTTGTTGTAATTAATGCTGTTGGAGTTAGATATATGAAATAGAGAAATTCTGCTTGGTTCTGTCTATGGAATTGTGTTAGGTCCATGTGGAGTGACACGAGTGTCCTGCATGGAACCTGCTGCCATGCTGGGGCTCGTGTTCAATGGGTGAGTGTACAGAATAGTCTGCTGCTGAATAGTCTCTGAAGAGAAGGGGCAGTGTGAAGCCAAGGTGTCTCTAAAGATCTATGTGACACTGAGAGAAGAGAGGAAATTTTTAATTTTTTTTTTTTTTTCAGAAAGAACTAGAGCAGTACCTCTTCTTTTTAACTCTTGTAGATTATATGACTTCTATTCTGGAATAAATTTTTGATTTTTACGGCTAATTTGAGATGTGGTTTGAATGTATTTTTATTCCCACAAGCTGTATCAGCTGTATCTGCAGCATTAGAGCAGAATCAAATTGTGCCATTGCTGTGCAGGGTACCAGACTCCCTGTAGATAGAAGTCCTCTTCTCTAACAATGGTAGTTCCTTCTGACCTGCTTCCCCAAAGATGACGAAAATCTGCAGAAACAATTGTATTTACAGATTCTTGGTTGCATTTGTTTGTTGCTTGCTAGGATTTTATGGACACTGGGAAAAATACTGATGAAAATAGGAGATGCTGCAGGGTTGTGCTTTTCTCTCCCCCCCTTTGCAAAGAAAAATGTATGTTTTGTAGCATTTCATGTCATATTGCTTGCTTCTCTAGTCCATTTGTTTTTGTGGCAATGCAAACTGTTCAACTGTTGCCTGCATAGCAGTAGAATGTGTTATTTCCCATCATCCTGTAAAGAAACTGCAAGGATAATAGGTACAGCCTCTCACATTTCACTGTAATGAAAACAAACCTACAGTTTACTGTACTTATATATCTCCAAACTTCTCCCAGCCTTTGCAGTGAGGGTGAATTCGTGCTGGCATTCTGCAGCTCTTTGTTTTGTCACGAAATCAGAACTAGGGTTGAGACTTTTCCCAGGGAGGGTGGGAGCTGGGAGGTCTCATGCCAGCACTGTGGCTTCAGGAATTCAGAAGGACTACACCGTAGAAAGGCATTCTGGGCATAAATCTGGCTGCTGCATTTGCTGTTGCTTTAGCATGCAACTGTTTTCAAGTTGCAGTCCAGAGAGATGCCCAGTGATGCAGACTTGAGGCAGAGGAACAAGGGAAAATGAAGACCTGTTGAACTCAGCAGGAATTCTGTCATGGATTCCATGGAAGGCCCTTAGAGCTTGGCTGAGCCTTGTGGTGCTGTCTTGGGGTTATTCCTTCTCCAGCAGTGGCACTGCTTTTGGAGAAAGATTACTATTTTTATGGGGCCTTTTTTAAAAAGTCAAATAGATGTTTTCTGTATATTTTAAGTTTCAGAGCCTTTGGGTTGATCTTTAGCACCCATCAAACAACATTCTGATATAGTCACATAAAGCCATTCCTGCAAAACATTACTCTGTCAGGTTTTTTTCTTTGGTTCTCAAGTTACCTTAGTGTTTGCTGCTGACAAATGACTTTTTTAGCTTGATTTAAATGTATGTTTCTATCCTTGCTGAATCATACCATCGTGACCATACTGCATTTAATCTAATCCATTCATTTATTTGAATTATTTCATTTTTATTCTAGGTCTTCTTGGTACATGCTTCATGTATTGAATGCATTTAAGAGAACTAGTGCTTATTTTGACAGATTTGGAGCTGAAATTTTCTGCCCTAGGAGACCATTCTATAGTTCCCCAAGGAAATGAGCTGTGCTAGTTCTGGGTAATCTGTTTAGTTCTGCAGAGGGGTTTTTTTTTTGCAATACAGTAGGTTCTGCAGATTCTGCTCAAACATTATTTTATTCATATGATTGGCTTCAACAAAAGTGTTTGTGATGGACAGTGACTGTGTATTTCTCAGCAAAAATAACTGCTGGAAAGCCTGTGTAAAAGAAGCCATTTATACAAAGAAAAACCCAAACAAAAGAAAAACCAAAAAAACCGAACCACTATCAGATTTCAGCAGAATAGTTAATAGACTTGTAACATGTAAGAGTGTCACATGCACTATCACAAACAGTTATTGATTGATATATTTTTCTTTGAATTTTTTTTTTTTATAATTAGGAGTCACAGTATCTCTTCCTCAAGACAGGGTAACAAATGAATTCAGAGCAGCTTTCTCAGGGTTTGTTCTAGTCTGGATCTGAAAACATCAAAGGACTCCATGAGCTCTTAGGGCAATGTGTGACCATTGCCTCTCATCTTGCTGCTGTGCACCTCAGTAAAAAATCCTTCAATCTTCTTGATCACCTCCTCTTAGGATTGGATCAGGGCAAACCACTTGAGCAGGAAATAGTCATCAGCAACCCCCAAATATTCCATATATATGATGCTTGAAGATCACAAGATCCCAGTGATTTCTGACACATACATCAGTAGATTAGTGCAACAGGAATAGCAAAATCTGTCATGAAAAATATGAAAGAGCAGACCTGAAGAATAATAGTGTTAAGTGTAATTTCCCCAAGGTGGCTTCCACCATGGCAAAAGACCACAAAATGTATCAAAAAGTAAGCCTGATAGATTTTCATTTTTTTAAACTATGTAATAAATTAATTTATGTTATTGATGGTACTTATAGGTTCTTGTACATTCTTGCACAGATATTTTACACTGTTCTTTGAAGGTCTCATAAAAAATTCAGCACATGTAAAGATACACTGTAATTTCTGAGAGAAGTTCCAGAAAATGTGAATGGAACTCTTTCTAGATTATCTTGTATCATTAAGATATCACTTGTATTTTGAAAAAGTGTGTCACAAACCTAAGAAAAGAAACATTATAATATAAATGAATCTTAATCATATCATCATAAAGAAATTACAATGTCTAAGACAAGATCCACTAACAAGACTTCATAAACAGGTTACCATGTGTGTTTTCTTACTGTTTCATAAAAGCTGTTTATGATAACATCAAAATGCAAGCTTTGATAAATCAAGACAGATTGCAGTGGTTTTAAATGAAAAAAAAAGAGCTCTGAGAGCACTTTAGAAAAGGCCACATGCATTTTTTTTTAATAGAGTGACAAAAATTGTTTCATTCCCAAAATATCTTCGGCAAGGTCCTGCCAAATGTTCTTCCAGGGGTACTTGAGTGCTGCACTGCAGAAATGGGATTTCCATCATGGACAGCACTCAACCTTTTTTCTGAAAGGCACACTCCAAAATTCTGACCCTTAAGCAGGAAAATATGATGGCCCACATAGATTTTATGAGGATGGGCAGCTGCTTCTGTTGACGCAGGGAAAAAGTTCCTCAAGCCACTCAATTTGCACTTGGCAGATCTCCAGCTGGTGCTGTGTTGCATCAACTATAAGGCTGTACTAGGGATATTTATTTTTAACATTCCAGGTTGATGCCAGGTGGAATAATGAATGAGGCTGCAGTACAATAAGCACAACATGCCTTTCATCTGATGATGTATGATGGGAAGACTGCTGTATCTGTGATGGTAAAAAATTTATCTGCTACTTTGCCTGGTTTTATCTCATCTACGTAGAAGGAAAAAATTAATAAAATGAAAGATGCGGCATCATCTTTATTCGTCCATCAGTCTTAGCTTTTGCTTGCGAATTTCGTATGTTCTGGGATTTTTTTTCCCTCCCTCTTTATTGGAATGATTCTGATGGATTCTGATCCTTACTGACTTGAAGGGAAGTTGTCCTGGAAGGGGGAGGTCATGTTACCAGAAGAAATGCTTGAGCAGTATGTCAGGATTAGTGTGTACCTGTGCTGCCACCCTGTTCAGCAACTAGCTAAGAAACATAAGTTTGTGAAATGACATCACAAAATACACCTGGAAGTTTAGTTCTCTTAAAACTTGTGTGCACTGGAAGGTGGTTCTGCTGGAGTTGCAGTGATAACCAGCCTCCCCATTTTTGTCCCCTCTGAGCAGCCAGGCACATTTGTGCACACACTCTCATCCATGCTGCGAGTCAGTGCCAGTGCTCTGCTGCACTCAGACCTTTTCTGCCTGGGGGATGAAATGCTTGGTGTAGAACATGTTTTAGACCTGCATAACTGGGGCCATTCCTGACTTTTGGAGTGGCACATCAGTGAAACAGCACTTTTACAACTGGAGAAGTCCCACCAGTGCCAGTTTGTACCTGCAGACTGATGTGTTTACAAAAGACCTGCCCCTAGCACTTCTGTTGCGATTTCCACTTAATGTTTGTCACATAGAAAGTGTCTTATATGAGGATCTCAGTTATGTTATCCCTGATGCATATCTTATTTATGTGTTGAAAAGATGAGATTAGAGTTGGTCTTCTGAGAGTTACTGATCGTTGCTTTAGCTGAGGAAATGAGTTACCCTGCTCTGCTCCCTTGTTCTATGTTTTTCAGGTAGATTTGGCTGTACCACTCTGTTATTTTAACAGCTTTTAACACTTAAAAAAAATCTTCTTGGTTCAATATTTCATAATTCAGAAAAAGTTTGAAATACCTTTTTCTTTGGATGAAGAGCCTAGTTGGATATAAAACATGACACTTTGCATTTTGTAGTGTTGTGATATTAATGCTCTGAATGCCTTAATGTGTGGATCATTGGGAGGGTGCAAGCTGTACTGCTTCTTTCATGCATTACCTTAAAACTGGGGATCATTCTTTTATTTTTATGGTAAACCTATTATGAGCTTATATAATACTACTTTTTTAATCAGCAGGTGATGCTCCAGCTCAGAGGTAAGGGCTTGCTTTGGCTTAACCAGTATTTACCCAAAGCTTATATTAATGCATCTACTTAAAGCTAGGGTCACACTTAGAAGCATAATTACAGACTGCATGGAGACTCTTGATAAGGAAACAGGGAAAATATATATCAGGAAGATCAAAGAAGCACCTGAAGTTAATTATAAATTTGCACTGAAGTGTAGCTGCCAAAGCACTTTAATTATTACTGGAGGTTAAACAACCCTGGAATGATCTTGCATGTCGGTTAAGCTTACACCAGAGTCCTTTCACTGTGTTCATTTACACCTAAGATAACTAAAGGATGAATGACTTCCAGTTTAACAGAAGGCACTGGAGATGTCATTTCCATAGGAAGGTTCTACATTTTTAGATATTCTTCACATTATGGCACATTCTACAATGGGGGCAACTAGAAAACCCCATTAAAATAAGATGTAGGGTTGATAACTAAAACTGAATTTCACCATTAAGATTTTTTTTCCACGCTGAGATCAGGAAGGAACCTAAAGCTTTGTCACTGATTTAGTTTCAAAGCTGAAACCTATCAGAGCACAAGTGTCTCTGCAGTTGTAGTTCACTGTTTCTCTTTCCAAGCAACCAAAGGTACAAAGTGACAGCTAGGCTCCAGTGAAGGTCAGGGACCTAAATCATGAGACAGACCTTAGTCAAGGCCTGGCATTGCTAATGATTCCAAAATGTACCTTCTCTGGCATAATTTGGACAGCTCATAGCTCTTATTTAGAGTTCTGTTTTTTTAAAGAGACTCATTCTTTGTCCATAAGCAATGCTTTTATCCTCAAAGACCTAGCAGAACTGAAAGAATCCAAGTGTTCTGTTTTAGAACCCATAGGGTCAGTAAATAAATATTTATTTGATAACTTTTCATCATCTGCATTTTCTAAAACATGGTTTCTTTCCATTTAAATGTATAGTTTTATACTCATGCTAAATGAATTATTCACAGAGAATAATTTAGCTGATTCATATGAGATTATTTTCTTGCTTATAAGTCAGCAAGGAAGTTATAATTAGAGCCAGTTGAAAAATTGTTAACAAATCAAAAGGTCATTTACTCTGTTCTCTAACATTTATGGTGGTCCATATGATTTCAGTGTAACTATTGCAGTTTTTTAAAAGATACAGTCTTGCACAATCATTACACTTAAAAAAAATGAAAATGTGAATAATAAATGAATGTGTGACAAACATCTGGAATCTGAACTTAAATTCGATGAAAGATATTGTACTCATTTTCTCAAAAACCGTTTGATAAATACCATGCACACAGTCACATTGATTTAACAAAAAGCTCAAAAACAATGACTTAATCCTCCTGGACTGGTGTCATTCCATACAGAAATTAATCATCTAGACACCCCAGTTTCTGCAGAAAATACAGGAGAGTGCTTCTTTAATCTTACTATTTTCTGCAAGAATTATAGGCCACTGCTTCTTTAGCCTTACAATTACAAATTTTTTTCCCCCTATGTGATCTAAATCATTCACGTAGAAATTTTAGATCCTTGGTTAATGCCATACCCATTGTGTAGCTGGAAAAAATTTATTTTTGCAGTAGTTGTTTATATATTTGGAGGTTGTTATTGTACATTCTCTAAACATGTTTTCTGTAGGCTAAACAATGCTAGACCTTTCAGGTTTTCCCCACAGAATATGGTTAATTGGTGTCCATTATTCATGCCACTATCTTTTATCCCCAAGGGACAAAAATACTGAAAAATACTAATTAAGAACAAATGATGTACCCCAGTGCCTGAAAAATCAAAGGAATTTGAGAATTTGACAGCTTTCACATCTTTATGCCTCACAGTATTTATTTCTAGTGATTTTTTGTGAAAGCTTAAAAAAAGTATGTCACTTAAAACAAAATTTTCGTGTGAAAGAGGAAATAAACTCTCAAATTATATACCTGCAGAAAAGTTGGGGGTCATCTTCTTTAGTATGAAATCAAGCTGTATAATGAGTAATTGGCTCCTACACTAATAATACAGGATTACTGTAAATAGAATATTCAATGGAAATTAGAAATATGAATATATATAAAAATAGCTGTACCAGAATGTGCTTGCTTTTGTGTCATCCTCAATCTCTCTTTGGCTCTCTCTTTATCATCCCTCTACTATCTGAATGTAGTGAAACTTGTTTACTACCATGGTAAAATCAGCTGTGGAAGCACTAGGATGCCACTCGGAATATTGTGATGGAAGGGAGAAGCTTGGCCAGTGTGACAGCTCCTTGATCTTCGGCTGCAAGGTGGAAGTTGCTGCTGGAGGCTTTGTGGGAGGTATGGAAGTGTCTCCATGAACAATGCACTGACACTGGGCAAAGAATAAGCACTGCTCCCCTGTACCATTGCTGGTGGGCTATTTCCAATGCCTGTGTGCAAAATGCAGCTGCCCCATTGTTCTCCATTGGGAAATGGCTAGGTGGCCTAAAACGTGTTCTTTGTGGGGCTAATAGAGAAAGTGTATTTTTATTTATTTCTGTGGAACTAGTCACACACATTTTAGAAAGTGTGGTAACTCTGCTCCTTGCTCCTTGCTTTGATTTTTGATTCTGGCTGTTGTTGGCAACAGCAGTGAGTATAAATCTGCCAAGTGCCCACCTGCTGGTTTTGTGGATCACTTTCAAAGTTGTCACTGGCAGGTATCACACTGCAAAAGTGCTACAGGTAGGAAAAGGCCATCTAATGCAAAAGAAACTTGTTTTGATTACAGCAGATGTGAAAACTGATGGTTCCTGAAGTGTGTGAAACTGAGCTACCTCTTATTTACACAAAATAGAGTAACTCCAGCCAAGTCAGTGCTGGCAGTCCAGAGCCACACCAAAATGTGAGAATCCCTCAGCAGAGCATTCTTCCCTTCCTCAGCCCACAGGGACCATCCTGAACAAAACTCACAAGGGAAGCTAAGTCCACCACTATTTCAAGCAGAATATGTACTGGCATCTGCCTGTCTTTCCATCCTGAGCTAAGATTAATTTGGCTGTGTGTCAATCACTTCACAAAAAATGCTCCCATTTGTGGATTCTCGCACTTGAAAGCTAAGAAAAAACAAAAAAATACCCTGAGGAGTGTTTTAAATCTTCTCAGTGTGCCTCTAAATTTCTCTGTATCTTTGATATGCTCAGGCAATATTTGTGTCATTGCTTTCTTTCTGAGGTTTTTAGGTGCCTTATGATTATCTCAGCAGTACAGGTAAAAAAAAATTTTCTAAAAAAATATAAAATAAGAGGTTTCTGAGGCACATGATGAGCTGCTTATGGTATAAAAAACCCTTCTGTATCAAGCACTTGCTGGCTACTGTTTCTATCCTCTCTATGCCCAAATCCTGTAAATTTTCCAACTCTAAGTAGTGTTTACTGGAGGGATTATTTCAGTCAGATCCTTATGCATGTTTCTGTACCCAAAGGCAAGCTTTGTGTGCCAGATGCATTGGTTTCATTCTCAGCATGATCCAAGTCTTTCTGCCTGTTTTGGTAGATGAAGTTTGTGTGCTTCTGTGACAATACTGGAAGTTGCTAGTGTTGTTTCTTCTTCTTTTTTTCCCCTTAAATTATATTTAATTGTTTCTATGGCATTTTTTTATTTCAGCTTTTTGAAACCTGTCTGTAAACAAATTAGGGATAAAAAATTTTGATGCATCTGGATTTAGAGCCTTGGACACAGCTTCCAGTACCTCACATTTGAAATAAGAAATCCATTTTTTAATTTCCTTCCAGGTACCAATGACAGATACACAGAGAAAGTAATTGTTTAAAATTTAAATGACTGTTCCATAAATTTTTCAGTTTGGATTTTTTTTTTTCGTGTAAGAAAAAATTTACATTTTAATAAAAAACCCCTTTGATCTTAGTTTTCCAAGCTTGAACTAAATATGATTCAATTTTAGGTAACACGACATATTTAGTTATGCTTGTGTTAGGGAATTTTCAGTTTTGAAGAGTAGCATGTTGTTTTCATAATTAGGTTGTTATTTGCACAATATTTGCTAATGTAGCATGCATTGTATGACATATAAAAAGCATGTTGCACCGGCCTGAAAAACTTAAGGGACCCTTATTGACAGACACACAGCTTGAACGTAAGCTGTCAAATGTACCTGTGATACCTGCTCAGAATGAGCTGCTGCTGTTTTCTGGTAATTCAGGGCATCCTTTGTAATTAGACAGGTAAATTTAATTCTTCTTTTGCTCTACTATACACGTGATGAAAGCTGATGAGCATGAAAAAATAGTACTTTCTTTGGAATAAAGGCTTTTAAGGTAATCGCTCAGGAATCTTAAGGGGCTCGGGGTGTTTTTCTTCTCCTTTTAAAGCATGATCTTTCACAGGTGGATGATTTAAAAGAAACAAGCAATGATATAATAGGAGGTTTGGTGACATTTGAGGCATTATCAGGATGTATAATGTTCTCAGAAAGAGCTGACTTGTGTGAATCATAAGGACAAATGCATTTCCTGAAACTAGGCCACTTTTCTTGCACCAGCCCCATTACTTGCAGGGACCAGAGCATCCACTGGTCTAATGGAAGCCATTTGCAGAGAGAAATATTTTCATGAGTCCCAAAAAAATTCAGGATCTAGAAGAAATTGAGAACCCCCAAGCTGATACTTTCGTAAGCTATTTACAAATTGATTAATATACAGCACATTGAATAAAAAGAGTGTCATTATCTGTGGCTGAACTATCATTTTATCAGAAACTAAAATGCTGTCAGAGTTATGAGATCACGAAGTTTGCCTGTGACACATTCACAGATATTTGGTCCTTGTGGGCCTCTGAGAGGGTGCCCTTCCCTGGTAACCCTGGTACTCTCGGTTTGGTAGCTCCAGTGATTATCCACAGGGATGGAGTCCAGGGCTGGAGTAGAACTGCAGAACTGAAGAGTGTTCACTCCTTATATGTGTTTTTTCCATTATAACTGGAGGCTTCCAGGTCAATGCTCCCTGCCAGACTTTAATTGTCTGTCTTAAGGTAGTGTGAGTCTTGAGGGGTGGTGACATTGGGTGTAAATAATGAGTGAAGAAGGCTGCAATCTGAAAACAGATTTTATATATTTATTTTTAAAGCTATCGGAGTCAAAGAATTAAAATGACTTGTTTGTGGCTGACGAGCAGATAAGCAGGAAAGCAAAAGATGGAATCTCAGTGTCTTGGCCCCATGACTGTTGCATAAACTCCTTGGCCAGACTGTGTCAAAGCAGATTAATCCAATGTTTATCAGCCACAGTTGTAAGCAGGTAATTGTATAAATGTTACATGGGACACTGCCAGCAGGACTCCACACTGGGCCCTTCTGTGGGCAGGAATTAAGTCAGGCAAATTTTGATTTGAAAGCAGAGAGCAATCTGAACTGGCTCCCTCCACTTTCATACCAATTTAACAGACCATCTCCTTCCCATTTCTCCTTCCATTTCCCTTCCACTTCAATTCTCCAGCCTGGCAACTGGAGACTCTGTCAGGGTTTCATTAACTGGCCAGGAGATGAAATGGAACCATGGTACTGACCCTCTTTGCACCACTCAAGTGAAACGTGGTACTAACATTGTACTGCATTTGGGTCTTGCTACTGGGCAAACTAGTAAGAATCAGTGCAGATTTTAACTTTAAACAAGCTTCTTCTGTACAAAAGACCACTAGATACTAATTATAAAGAGTTCTAATATTTTTTTGCTGAAAATGGATTATACTGGCTTTTGCTTTCCTGTAAAAGATAAAATATGCCATGGATTCTGTGGTCATATTTCATTTTGAAACAGAGGGCGATGCCTTAAATGGCTACTTAGAAACAGAGGAAAGCATTCCTTCATTAGACAGGAATGAAGGAATAAAGGAGGGATTTATTTGAAAGGCCTTCAGAGGTACACCCTGGGCTCCAGAGGCTCCTGCCTCAGTGCATCCCAACATGGACAATGACAGCTCACGAGTTCTTCACACTTTGATATCAGCATCAATTCCCCAAGCAGAACCCAGCCAAGGATGGAATTTCCCCAAGCTTGCCCCCCTCTCCCCAAGATTGTGGTTTGCAGTTGTTGGGCCTAGGAGGGTCTGGGTGTCCTTGGAGAGTGAGCTGGAGAGGCTTTGTTGTGTCTGTGTGAGCATGAGAGAACAGCACTGAACGAGCTACAGGAAACTTGAGAGTTACACTGGCAGTACAGGATTTGAAAAAGATAAAATTTAAAACCTAAGGCATCAAGGGGAATTTGCCTTACAAATGAGATTCAAACGGAGTCCATTCTCTCTTTTGTTTTGGTTTTTTTTGTTTCTTTCTTTATCAGCATGTTCTCTACCTTGTGTTCAGCTGTGCTAAGGGCTGTTCAAAGTGACAGTCAATTATTAGGCTGTACTGGAGAACAATTTGCTACTTGTACAGGTCTCTTGCACCCCTCTGCTTCAGGGATAAGAATTATTAGTTTATTAACACTTTGCCCTTCGAGGTTCATTTCAGAGCACATTTAAGTTTCTACAGCCCTCCCTGCTCTCTGTCATTGCAGTGAGATGTAAAATCACTGACTCTAATGTGCTGGACAGATGAGATCTCAGCTCTGATGAGGAAGAACTCTAATTCAGTTTACAAAGTCCTGGAGCAGGTGACAGAGAATGTTGTTAGGAGTGAAAATTTGGGAAATGGGGAAAGCCTGCGAAAATGCCTGGTCTCTGTCTGCCCTTCCCTTGTAAATTTGTGTGTCAGATGTAGGGTGCATTAGGAGAGTGAGCATTTTACATGAGTTTTGCATCCCCTAGAGAGGATTTCAAGTCATAATTGGAGGCAGCGAGAATAACTATGAATCAGTAATGAGAAACATCAGACCAGAATCAATTCAGATTAATTCGCTCCCCAAGTGGGAGTGAGAAGCACTTTGCAGAGCACCAGTGGGGGCATTGCTGCACCCTTTGTGGCTGCTGATGCCTGTTCCTCCACACCAAAAAATCTTAGCAGAGCGGGCAATGAGAACACTGCTGGAGCTCAAGCTCCAGCTCTGTCTTTGCCCTGAGAACCAAATTATTTTGTTCATGCCTCTGATATTTAATTTGTCTCACCCCAGATGAAATTTGACCCAGTGCAATGAAGGTTTATGCTTTTCCTACTGTTTTCTCAGAATCTTGGAATCCAAATTCTAGTATAAATGATATTTTAAGTATTTGAGTGGTGCTTGTTTTTGTGATAGAGGCATGAGAATCCCTGCCTGCTGTTAGATTTCATTGCTCTGCAGCTGCAGTGAACTGTGTGAGTAACAATTCTTTAACCAAATAATAGTCTGGGATTTTAAGAACTCTAGTCTTACACACTTACATACTCCATCCACTTCCCCTTAAATCAATCCCTTTTAAAACAGTAAAGCACTTCTTTTACCCCCAAAATCCTTTCCAGGCCTGGGAGAAAAGTCAAATGTCACTGTTGAAATAAATTTATAAGTTGTATGCTTTGTCTGCTCTTTTCTTGGATGCAAAAAACTTCTAGTTTTCTGTAGTACGATTAGCTCCTAAAACATCAATAATAGGACAGATTAGCCTTGCTGGTGTTAGAGGTTCAATCAGACCTTAGTGGGCAGTACAGTTACACAGAAATTGGCCTTCGAGGAATAACCTCACAGCTGCTAGTGAGATAGATTAAGAATTCCCAAAATTTGCTTGAAATTATTTGAATCTCTCTATAGCTCATGTAAATAAGATTCTGTTAGCATATAAACCAAGATTTTTTTTTGGATTTGGAATTTAAATCGGGTTGGTTCATAGGCTGTGGCTCTGCACATCCTACCTGATCCAATTATAAGATCAAATAGACAGAGGTAGGCTCTGCTTCTACCCTGAATACACAAATGTTACTGCCATTAATGAGAACAAATCCCTGAATTGCTTTTAAGTACTCCAGAAAGCGAAAGCTACTTACTGCAGTTGACTACTTTGCACAATTAGTGGATCCTCATCCTAAACTAATGGCACTTACCTGCCAGCACAAAGTCAATTAACACCTCTCAAGATATCAGAAGATACCAGTAATTTCTGTCACCACAGGGATATCAGTACCCTTCAGAACTGGAAGGGACCTGAATGAATGTGGCTGTTAGTAAATGCCTACATGTTTATGCATTCAAAGTCAGTTTTAGGTGGGATGATGCCACTGCAGTATTGTAGCTATACATTAATCATGAGCAGTATGTTCCATTGGATGATGTCAGTGCAAATCCAGGAAGATTACACTAAGGTGATGGAAGAATCCTCTGTTGACTGAAGTTTATGGGGACTTGCTTTTAAAGCATTTAAATGAAGAGGCAGTGCTAGGTTTAGAGCCTCCAGATAACTGGAATCTATTAATGTTAACATAGTGGGATTACCAAACAAACACAGCGAGGCAGCAGGATAATTTTGGTGCAGGCAGCTGGAGACAGGACTCAGCTTCTCCCTTTACCCAGTATGTGATGAAATTGATAACTGGTTACAGAAAACTTATTTAGGAGAGAGAACCATGGAGAAGGATGTCAAGGTCAGCAAGGACACTGCTGATACCAGTGATGTCTAGTTTGGGAGGGGGAAGGGGTACCTGGCTGAAGTTAAGTGCGGAATGCTCTTTAATCTGGATAAAACCTGTGGAAGTTCAAAGAGTTGTGCAAGGCCCAGCTCACAGCTGAGCTCACAGCTGGGCCCTGACTGCCTCTTCTGAGCCAGTAACTTGCTGGAGGCAGAAACAATTGCTTCAAAACCGATGTGTAGAAGTGAGGATAAAGAGTGGAAATTTCTTTAGGAACTACTGTGAGATTTTAATTTCCTTCCATGAGAATTTTAACTCTGTCGTGAGATAGCTGTAAGCGACAAGACACAAAACGGGAAGAAGAGAATAATTCTCAGTGCCACGGGGATGCTCAATGGCTTGGTGATTTCTTTCCTCTTTTTCCTTTGGAGTGTGTGAGGTGTCCTTTCAGGTACTGTGGAAAAGCAGCATTGCATTCTGGCAATTATTCTAGCACTATTCTATTCAGATAGTCTCCATCACCCCAGGAGGTTTCTGATTAAGATACAGATGGCTATATATGTGTAGTCTGAGACTGGAACAGATAAAATATAGAATACATAGGATATTACAAGATTTTCTTTGCTCAAAGGGCATGTATGTCCACATTAATTAAAAAATCAAACCACCTACACTTTTATTTTTCTCAGGTGCCATCTTTGCTTTCATTGCTAAAGACACAACCAATCAATCCTAATTAGAAGCCTAATTGAACAGTCCAAGGAGTAATCAATATTAAACCAAATGCTCTTAATGATGAGCTGTCAGTTTTCTTTTCAGGCAGCTGCCAATGTCATATCTTTAATTGCTTCTTTTAAATTGATTTCTACAAAGATCTTTCAGCTGGATTTTAAATCAGCACCTAATGGAGTACCTGGATCCACCAGAAATTAGTAGCCTTATTAGTAATTTGAAACTCAAATGACTAGGGTGACATCTAGTAAATTAATGAAAACTGTTAAGTGGAAAAATATTATTTAAATATTTGAAGCCCCCCAACATTATCAGCTAAATCCCAAACTCTCTCTGGGACAGCATTCCAGCAGATATATATCAGCTGATTTATGCCAGCTAAGGATCTTATGTTTACAGGAGGAGGCAAATTATGAGTTTTTCTTTTTTGTTCTAAATAATTTACACTAGCATGTGAAGAAAAGAGAGTATGAGAAATAGTGTAGTAATCAAGAACTGAAAGAATGATTCTGGATTATCTCAACAGCAGTGGCAGCAAACAGTATAAAATCCCTCTGTATTGAAAGCTGTGCATTGCCAGGAGAAATCCTTTCAGTTTGAAGGAAATAAAATGGAAAATTCCATAAGACTTTAAAATTTTCCTATAACAATATAATTTTTAGCTTTGAAATGAGCATTCAGCTGAAATTTTTTTCTTAATTTCTTTGGAGGCAAATGTGTGGCAGATCCTGACACCTCTGTTATAGATGGAAACAATGAATGAATGTGTTGGAAAGCAAAGAAACAGCAACAACACTCTCTTCCCCCTCAACCAAAAATCAAATTCTAAACTTGGGGAATGTTCATATTTGTAACCAGTAACAGAATTTCAATCTACACCTGCATAGTATGTTTGCTGCAGCAATTTTTGGTAAGTATTTTTAGCATTAAAAGATATCTTTAAACCCTAAAAAAGAGCTATTTATTGGGCAATCATTATATAATATTTAAATTTTAATATTTTTTAAAAATACAATAATTTGTTACTTTCTTACATCAAACATTTTAAGAAGTGATGGAGTATTCTTCCAAAGCTTCCAAGCTGCTGTTAGAGCTGTGAGCCTTGCCTTGCTGCAGCCACAGTGCATTCATTTCAGAGGGATTCTGCTTACCCAGATCTGATTTCTGTTTCTGTTTGAATCATAAATCATTGCATTTTTCAGTGTTGTAGGAGAGGATTATTTCCTTACACTGCCAAGACCTTGTTCTGTCTTGTCCTGTCCTCTTATTCTATATGAATTCAATCAAATAATCACATAAATTAAGTAACTATTTTATCAAGTAAATCCAAGTAACATTCAAAAGAACAGCTGTCATCCATAAAAAGGTAACAAAGTATTAATCTTAATTTAAATTATGTAGGACCCTGCTGTTAGTAACTGTAACTTACAGACTAAATCCTTCTGCCAATTTTAAATCTGCAATTTAAACCAGCCTCCTCGATTCACTAAGGCTCTTGTGAGGAAAGAAAATAACATGCTGATAACAGCTACTATTCCCAAAATGACCTAACACTGATCTTGAGATGATCCATAAGATGCTGCTCCTGCCCAAAGTGGGCTTGAGATAACAATGATCCTTTCTTGAGCTTTTTTGGATACAGTGTGGGATTTTACTAATGTAGTATTCCTGTTGTTCAGTTAAAACCTTGAAAGAGACCTATTTCTGATGGGATTTGTTTGTAGTGTGAGTTTTCCTGGAGAATTGTCAGTGAAAAGTTACAGAAGTATGTTCTTTGGGACCCTATCTGATTACATCTTTAATCTTTGCAAAAATACGGTGAGTTTTACAAAATAACTTTTAAAATATGAAATCTAAGAACAAAACCAAAAAGAAATAAGATTTTTAAAAAATCAAGTCCTTCCTCAAGGGACAGAGAGGATGAAAGTCTGCAAAGCTTTCAATATGCTTTGAGAAAATTGAAAAAAAAAAGATTATTTAATTCACATATGTTGAGAGTAATGGAGATGTGCTTGACATCTGGAAAGAAAGAATGGCAAATGCTCAAAATTCTGCTGCTACATCAAGCAAAATCTCTGTGCAGGGAAAATAGAAGATAAATTGGTCTCCAAGTGAAAAATGTAATTTTGGAAAATGACTTTGCAATCGTTTAATAGCCCTGTATCTTATGTGCAGGGAAAAAAGAAAAAAAGGGGGGGGAACTATAATTATTCACATATGTACCTTAGTTTTGCTTGGTTTTGGTTTGTCACTAAATACCTGCCCACTGTTCTGGACCCTCCATGTAAGTATTCTGATATAAACATGTTTGGTAAAGTAATGTGTGTTAGATTTATGGCCAGTTGAAACTTGCTATGTGCAATAAGTAACTCCTCCTTTCCATTTTAATGTGGGTGAGGCAGCTGTGACAGAACAGAAAAAGGACCTGGAGCTTTGCATCTTTGCAGGATGAGACATAAATCCAGCAGAAGTCATGCATTTTGGCTGCATGGTGGGTGTTTATGAACTTGGTTGGGTAATTTTCCCAAACACAGGTAAATAGAGAGAGAAGATTTAGCTTTTCATGTGATTCCTGCTCTCTCACCTTATGTCATGCAGATGACCTTGCCAGGGGCCTAAGAGTGGCTGCAATGTCTGCCTGCCTTACTGTGCTTGTGAATATAACTGAGCCCTGAAATTCCTGCCTTCAGAAAGATCCTGCTCTTGGGCCTGGAATATGAAGCTATTCTAAGTATGGGATGTGGAAGATGGAAACTTGAATGGAAGTGTAAAAATTCTGTTATAAAAAAGAGTGTAAAAAGATTTTTTTTTTTTAAACCTTGAACCTGTTGTTCAGGGTTTGAGAATTGGTGTGAATTCATAAATCATTTGAGCATTGTAACAACCAGATTGAAGTAGAAAAATGCATTATGATCAGGGTTTTGGCCAGGCACACCTGTGATCTGTCAGTGTGCAACCACAAAATATGAGCAGCAGAAGTTAGAGGTACAAGTCTCGGTCTCATCTTTCTCCCCTCTTCCCTTTTTAAGAACATCATGTTGCACTATCAGAATCTGACCTTGTTTTCCACCTTTAAAACTTGATGCCAGCTAGAGTTTTTTTTTTATCTAGCAGAGAAGGAGGCAAGATGAGGATAGAGGTGAAGAATGGATTATGTTCTTTCCTAGGTTTAACCCCTTTTTCCCACCTGGATACATTCCTGAATGTGGAAAATAATTTTAAATCCAAGAGAGCTAAGTGAGCTGCTCTGTGTCAGTAGAGAAAATGGTGATGTCAACTGTTTGACTTCTTATCATGGCACACAAGAAAATTCTTTCCGTTCAGAGTTAACATTTTCCTGAGTGTGTGGAGCAGGAGATGGGAGGAATGGACTGAGATATGTGCAGGCCTCTGAGCAGCCCACGGAGCCGCATAGTGTTAGGATGTGGGATGCCTTTAGGAACCAAAGGGAGGACAGGAGGCACAGCACTGCTTCAGGGAGGTTGCTCTGGAGGCAGAAACCAATACTGTGCTACAGAGAGCTCCCTGGGCTCTTTGTGTTCCCCAGCACAGGGGTTGCTTTTACCTGGCTCACAGCTTCCCTCAGGAGTCCTGGCTGACACACCTGTGCATCACCTTCTGCCTAAGTGCTGATGGGGGGGTGGGACTTATGGTGCAGATTAAGGGCTTTGCTCGACTTCATTGCCTCTAGGAAGGACATGTGAGACTCATTAGAGACTGATGGGGACAGCAACTGGTGGCATCTCAACGTTTTGCACCAAAGGAGCAGAGAGGAGAGTTGTACTGGGTGGGCATTATGCCCAAAGACAGAAAGCTAGGTACACTGCTGAAACTTCACCTGCAGCAGTAATTTATTTTCTGAGGCACACACATTTGATAAACTATGCCTTCAGTTATGCTTTCCAGCTGGAAACATTTATATCGTTTGGTATCAGGTAACCATTCACTTTCAGTCATTCTCCACACGTGCCTTATATTCCTGTGATTTGTTTATTGTTTATTCTAATGTGTCTCCCTGCACTGTAAATATATACATCTTGATTTGTCAAGTGTCTTGGCAGCTAATATGCTGCTATACCTGGGAGAGACATTTTCATAAACAAATATTTACAGCAAATCTTATATTCTCCTATATCATGATATAAAAATACTTTATTTGTTTAAATTCTGTTCAGAATACATCCACTGGGACAGCAGTTGCGGTTAAAGAAATGCATCTGGGGAAATAAAGGCCTAAAATATACAAAGCTGAAAATAGTAAACATCTGGTAGCTATTGCAGTCTTGGTAATAGACAGTAAAGTCACTAGGCAAGAGAAATTGTGTGTCCTTCACTGTCCATTTGTCTTGCTACTGTGTGTGCAGCTTGGAAATAAGGGTCTTTGTTTTCAATTAGGCTTTTAAGAGCCCTTCTGATATGTGGAAGCAAACTCTCTTTATTGTTACAGCTTTTGTAGCCTGTTCTAACCCTGAACTCTCAAAAAGCAGTCTTCATGAGTTTCTTTATGGAACTGATTGCTTTAGCATGTGTTTATTCTTCATGTGTGGAAAAAGATTAGTGTCTTGTAGTGAAGCAGAATCAGGTAACAGCATCAGTTATGTCTGACCACCAGCACAGGACTGGTTGGACTTGCCCTTTTTTCAAGATGCAGACCCAAACCTGTCCATAGAGTTTCACCACACACCTGTCCTTTGATGGCTGTCAAGTTTCTCCTCACCTTTGTTCTGCCTTCTGAGCTAAGAGACATCCCTGAGCTTGGTGCCTCTTTAATACTGCCCTCATGCTGCCTTACTGAGGAGGTCTTATCAGGTTTCACAGTATACTAAGCACTTATTCAAAGTCACATAAAAGCACCTCACTTACCCCTGTTGTCCCTTTTGTGGAGGAGCTGCAGTGCTGACTTTTTTTCTTCTTGTCATAAATGCTGTGGAGGCCTTTTATTTTAAGGTATTTTTTGGGTGTTTATTTCATCTCTGCATTAACAAAGAGGAGCAGGTGGTTCCTTCTGTCATCTTCCTTTTTAATATATTTTTTACACACATCCATGCCAGCTTCAGAGAGATAATTGGGAAAAAGCTTTGTCTTACAAAGCAAGTCTTTTCAAGTATAAATTGATTTTGAATACACTCAGGTGACACAGTCACAGATGGCACTTTCTCGAGGGATCA
This sequence comes from Erpornis zantholeuca, assembly GCA_013400515.1. Taxonomy (NCBI): domain Eukaryota; kingdom Metazoa; phylum Chordata; class Aves; order Passeriformes; family Timaliidae; genus Erpornis; species Erpornis zantholeuca. Next base: position 39,725 of record VZTN01030585.1, on the reverse strand, counting down.
AGGCAGCTTTTAACCATCAGTGAGGGGAATGGAGGTTTTTAATGAATCTCAAGTAGTGAAAGCTAATGTATCTTTTGAAAACTAAGTGACTGAAATAGATTGTGCTTTTATGAGGTGATTTTTGGAGCATATATATTAAAAACAGAACTAAAAAGCTCCAAACAGCAAAAAACCTCCAATTCCCTGAAAGGATAACCAATGCCCAAAACCCCCATCTTTTTCCTAATACTCCTTAATCATTGGTATTCCACTAAAGAAACATTGCTTGAATGAGATTTAAGTAAGTTCTTACCCCCAAATAAATGTATTAGATGTTAATTACTGATCTTCAGCCTCCTTTAATCTACAGTGCTTTTATTTACTTATGATGAAATTGATTATTTATTTAATGTGAAGGATTTGCAAGCCTAAAGTCTTTTTTTTGACAGCTGTATTAGTTGGTTTGATGAAAGACACTCTGTTTTTCTGCATCTATCACTCCTCTTTAAAGTTATTTGTTTAGTTCAGTTAGCTGAGAGGTGCCTAGAGATAATAATCAGTCCTAGCCAAAGAAAAGTCTGAATCTGTGACCCTGAATTTGGGAGATAGGAATCCCCCAGAGGTGTTATGTAAATGAAGCCTCTCTACAGAGTGGTCATTTGCTAGGCAGAACAAATTTTAAACAGTGTGGTTTTGAGAAATATATTTTTTTTTTCAGAAATGCCTGATTTTTCTAGTGTGTGATTGTTTATATTAAAAAGACCCCATGACAGAACAGTGATTCCTAATAGAAACCATTAAACACCTACCTTTGGAAATCAAATCCTCTTAAAGGTATTTCAGATCGCCCATCCAAAATCATGAATTGTTGCTGAAAAGGACATGATCTCTTACCATGCCTCATTTCAGGTATTCAGCACTTACACATTAAATCCCAGCCATCCCAGCATGTACCCAGGGACTGCTTCTAGTAGTTTCTATTTCCACATGTTGTAGAAAGAGAGGGCAGAATTTATATTTCAACTAAAAATACCCTTAAGTAATATAAATAAAGATAACATTGTGAATACTAGATCGGAGAATTTAATGAACTCTACATTTTCTGAGCAGGCATTCAGTTATTTGCCACATGGTTGTAAAAGCTTCTGAGTTATCAGCAATTTAAATTGTGGCACATTTCTTTTGGTGTCATATCCCTGTCTTCACATGCTAAAGCAGTTCAGACTTTGGCTTAGAGTTCCTAAGTACTGAATTGTATTAAGCTGCAGTGTTTGAAGTGCAGTGGGCATCAAATTTATCAAGACTCCTCTCTCCCACTTGCTATCAAATTTCAGCGATCACATTTAAGTATTGAAAAGGGTTAAATGATACAGAGCCTGAATAAAATTAGAATATTGATTAATACTTAATATTTTCTAATATCTGGGTTTTCTGTAAATCAATATTTACAGAATATTATTATATTCAATACTCTTGAAGGAGCCGTACTTAATATCTGAGAAGTACCTTAGCTCACAGGGTTATATCTCTACAGAGACAGGCTTACTTTTCATAATTTAGAGTAACCTCACTGGGATATGATGTCAAATAGAATCTCATTCCTTATTTAAATTATCTAAACTTTTAAATACACCCATGTGCAGAGCAAAAAGCAACGTATACCACATGAAAGAGTTCTTCAGACAGTTCTGTGTCAGCATTATACGAAACTCTCCTAACATATTCATGAGGTCTGAGCACTACAGTATTTTTACCTTTTGTTATTGGTTTAATAACAGTATTCACTTTAAAAGTTAATTTTACTTTAACCTTTTTTTTATTATTAAGTAGAGTTTGTTTCAAACCAGCCTGTGAAAATAATAGTGTATGTGTATTTCTGGCATATCTTATTTGCATAGTAATAAAAGATTAGACAGAGCCAACTATTAATTGCATATCTTCAGTGCGGTGGTTGGTGCTACAGCTGAAGAGAGAAAATTGCCATGTAATTGCCATGTAAAAGTGTACTTTCTGCCTTTTAAATGTTAGTTTTCTGTCTTGAAATCTATGTAAATAAATAGGAAATAGAGCTAGATGGGTGAAAAACTGAATGTAGTTATTCAGAAAAATCAGGAAAGGATAGACAGCTCTTCATCAGAGAGAACATTCTCCACGAACATCAAATCTCAGACCTCCTATTTCTTAAATCTAACTTTTAGTCTTTGAGGGAGATCTACAAAGTGCTTTTAAAGCCCAGGTTGTAAAATCTGTAACTGCTCCTTACTAATACACCAGGGCAGCATCAGAAACATCTGTGCTATGGCCCACTAAAATCTCCTGATCCCTCTCTCTTGTAAAGGTGCTGTTACTTCTGTCCTTTGGCTTCATGGCCTGTCACATCTTCCCTTTCTGACACAAAGGGCTGCTCTGAGTGCTACCTGTGCTCTTGCATACCTGGTGTTTCTGATTAACTTAAGATACTAATATAATTCCCCTTGTTAGCAACACCAGTTCCACTAACAGCTCA
>VZTN01030585.1:3757-37224 GCA_013400515.1 Erpornis zantholeuca | reverse complement strand
AGCTCATTCTTCACATGAAAAGGGAAGGGCTTTTTCATCCTTGGTCTATTTCTCCCCATTCATCCTCCATTCCTCACTTTCTTCTCTTAGCATTTGCCTTCTATGAGTTCTGGAGTTCAGGGACCCATTTTGGATGGATATAACTCACATGGGGGTTCTGGTGTAAGTGCTGGACATGCTATTAAAAAGCAAACTGGATGTTACTCTTCAAATTGTCTTTTGATATTTACACTGCCTGATGTTTTGTGTTATGTGGGATGGTATTTCTTCCTACAGATTACTTTGGCTATATGAGGTTTATTGCTTTATAAGAAAACATTGACTTTTGTCTAATGTTTAACATTTTCTATTAAGAATCTATTTCTAAGCAAAGTTCATATTTATTCAGCAGAAGATTGTAAGGATAATGTCCTGTCAAGTCTTTTTCCCATTTAACATGGTTTAGCTCTTCCTATGTTTTAACATTCATAGATCCACTTTGTTTTCAAAAGAGATTATACTTTGATTATTAGTGCACACTTATGAGGCTGAAATAATAGTGTGGTGTTTCTGCCAGTCTGGACAATATGAGTGGAAGCAAATAAAATCCATTGTGTATATTTTAGTTATGTGTGCATAAGGAAAAGCAATTTCATGCTGGGCCATGCATATCTCCCTTCTTTATGGAATCCACCCAGTATCCAGCCAGGAACTCAGTCAACATTTAGAGAACGTCCTGCAGATTGTCTTGTGTGTCTTCCATTGCTGGTGTTCGCCTCTTTAATAGTGCATTGCATTTGCATGAGCCTAATTTTTTTTCTTGCTGCAATTTCTAAATAAAATATCTGAACCTTTGAAATGCTGTCTCTGCTTTCTCAGTTGCCATTTATATGCAGAAGGCATATATGTGGTTAATATGCAGATGAATATGCAGATTATATATGTGGTTAATACGCAGAGTATCTATACAGTACCAAGCAAATTAGGAGCTGGTTCTAGTGAGGAGAGATTGAAGATGTTTGACAAAATCATCAGCAGAGTAGAACATTTATTGTGAGCTCTCATTTCCCTGGATGTATGTCTTTAATTGTGGAGGCGAATTTTGGTTTGAATACAAGATAAATTTTGGGTTAAAATAATTGTATTTCCCAATGTTAATTGCTAAACATTCATTAATTCCTCAGATATTAACCAAAATAATTTTCCGATTTGCAGCAGTCTTTCACCTACATCTGAACAGACTGCAGAGGAAGAGGCAGCAAGATTCCAGAGGAATAAGGAATGAAATTTATTCCAGATGTAGGAAAATAGACAAAAATACAACTAAAACATTTTATGTTCCACTCTGTAACTTTATGAGCATTTTTATATCTTTTCTATTCACGTGCCTATTTTTAAAGTGTATTAATGCTGAGGGAGCAAAGACAGTTCTTCACCAAAGCTGGTAATATATTCAGACACTTTTGATTACTACTGCTTTTATCCCCACATAAAAGAAACAAAAAACCCCATAGCAAACAAATAGAGATTTCAAACACTAGTAAAAAGCCAGAACTACAGGGAATTTGGTGGCCAGTGAAGCTGCGGTCGTTTTGTTTCTGATTCCTATCCTGCCTCTCAAAACAAACCCAAACAAAAAAAATCCCCCACCCAAAACCAAAAACCTGACCTCAAAACCTTCCCCCACCAAACCCAAAACAACCCCCCCAAAAAAACATGGTTCTGCACTCAAGAACAGAGAAAACTGGGACAGGAACAGAGCAGAACCTGATGGAAGAGGGCAGGGCTAGAAGCTTGGCACCCTAAAAGTCACAGTATTTAAACTTCTGAAATAGAGTGGAGCTCAGACCATGGCTGCACACCCTCACATCAAATTCCTGTCAAGTTCAGTTCCACATTTGAGTTTGTACCTGTCAGATGTGTTCATCTCTACAAAAAGATCAAAATGAAACCTAGAATTGAATGTCCAGGATGTCTGTAAGGCTTCATTCAGATCAAATTCTGAGGGTTTTTTTCTCCTCTTATGATTTTCAAGATTCCTTAACCATTTATTGTACCTAGAATTTCACCAAGAGAAAGGGAAATTTTTATTTCTAGTAGACCAATCATTTTCTGCTTTAAAAGATTTATTCGGTTAAATGTAAGCAAAATTTACCATTAAGTGCAGTCTTAAGCCCTTGAAATGAAGCCAGCACTTATGTACTTTAATGAGTAAAAATGCTTTTCTAATGAAGAAATAAATACATAATTAAGGCACGAGTAGTGATCTGGGATTGGATATTGTTGACTGAAGAACATTGCTACTATTGTGAGGAGTAGGAATAACACCAGTAATTATTGAATAATATAGTGCTCTGGATGGCATAAATGCTCTAATTCCACAATTTGCATAGTTCTAGGGAGATGTAATCAGGTTTTGGGTGTTTTTTTGGTTTTTTTGAGTTTTTTTTCAATTTATTCTCTCTTCCTGTTAAGGACTTTTCTTTCTCTCCTTTCCATCCCCCAGTTCCCAGCCCCTGGTGATATTGATACCACTGCATGTGGCAAAGCACTCTTCCTTTTCTGAGAGTGACATCCTTTTGTCTAATAAATGACTATGGGAAATAGGTAGCTCCTCTTAGAAGTTTTATTTTGCTGGTATTTTGGTTAGATATTGAATAAAGAGCAGGACTTCAGCTATTCATATACACTTTCCAATGCTCCTGCAATTGTTTTGGCATTTTAAATATTTAATATTCTACAGTATTTTACTCAGAATGTGAAGACTATATGGAATTTAATAGAAAATCAAGACTCACAAGGAAAGGCAATATTGCTTAAAAGATAATTGTGAAGCAGGAAAATGAGTTTCCATTTTAGATTCTGTGGGATTTGGTTTGATGTGACCTGACTATTTAATATATCAAAAGAAATCTTCTCTGTGGATCTTTCTTGCTCTGAATTGAAGAAGAAGTCAGCTGTCTGGGCTCTGACTTACGGAAACTCTTGCAGGTTGTTAGGCAGCCCCAGGGAGAGGATATTTGTCTGGGATCAAGGTAGTTTCTCTTCACAAACACCACACAGACTGTGACAGAAGTTGAATCTATGACTGCAGTACGACACAGCCAAGCTCTTTGGTCTGTATTTATGTCTTTTTGTACACTTTTGCTGGCCATGAGAATCCCCCAAAACATCATAAAACTGTATTTTGTTTAGTTTGTAACAACAGTAGCTGTTGAGACCAATTTATTATATCAAGTTATGATAATTGCAATATAAAACCAGGTAAACTGGTGTAGTTATACAAACCATGTTATTACCTCTTTGTTAGCCATCTCCTGGCAATTTTAAATTATATATAGCTTATATGTGATAGGTCAGTAAAATATTGTGCTGTGATAAGCAAGATACACACAGGGCTCTGAATTCAGTTTCACAATGACAGTGTCTTTTAATTTGAGAGTTCAATAATGTGACTCAAAAGATTCTGAATATATTCTTGTGTGGTAAATATGCTCTTGTATTATGTACAGCAGGTACAGAAGGACCTTTCACTGTGTTCCAAGTGAGGTTTTACTGTCTGTTTCCTTTTGATAGCTCATAATCTGTTATTATATTTAATTCTAAGGTGGTGGAAATCTTTATATTTTACTTTATTGTGTTTTATTATGTTATATAAAATACCATTTTATACTTTGCATGTAAAGATTTCTAGCTACTTTAGTGTCAGAATAAATTACAGCATTGGGAAGATCTGTGGTGCTGTTAGAAGACATTTTCTTTGAAATATCATTAAAATTAATTTTAAGAACTATTTCTTGAGACTAAGTTTTGAGAACAGAAGATGCTATGGAAAAGAGTTATGCTACCATGAAGGCTGTAGTTATCTGAACCTAAAACTAGAAAAATCATTAATGTTTACTTTTTTGATAACCAAGAACACTGTTTTTTTCAGATTGTTTCACCTGAAAGGTGAGAAAACCCGAAAGCCTACAAATCGGTTCAAGTTACTTTTGAACTGTTCCCAAAATGGCCTTTGAATGACAATTTCCAGTAGAAATGATAGCCAGCTGGAAATATCCTTGGAAATAGAACCCATTGTAGATTTGGAAGGTCCTGGTTCTGTTTGCCACCACCCAGAATGGCAGGGTGTTTAACTTTACTGGCATTACCAACTTAACAGCGAGTTCCAGCACGGGCTCAGCCTTTTCCTTTGCTGACTGACAGCTACTCCTTGGTCTGAGTGACTGTGCAATTCCATCTGGAGCTCTTTGTAACAAATGACTGTGGCTTCCTTAAGCCGTATGTCAGGACAGAGCATTTTGACCATGCTTGATAGGTATCTTGCCAAGAATTTAAAAGTAAATCTCTAGTCATATTGATATCTCTCAATATCCTTTTGAGGATAAAAGCAACATATTTTTCAGTAACCTGAGTTTTTGAGGTCCCTGTTCCCTCAGATGGTTCTGAATGTCTCCATGCCTGGATATCAGGGGTTGGCTTCTCTCTGCCCTTATTTTTTTGGACTGACAGCCATTGCTTCTGTCAGAGAAGTTGGCAGTTGAAATGTTGATTAATGTACCTCAAATGGAGAGATATACAGGACGGACATGAGGATTAGTTTAGACTCTGGAGAATACACAGAAAATCCTGGAAGGTTGAAAATTCATGGTATTTAACCAATTAACAGCATGGCAAATTAAACAATTTATTATTAAACCTACAGCACGTTCTTTCACTGAAAGAATTGAAGAGCAGGCATTTAATTTAACCGAAACTATCTTTCTGCAAGATCTGGGAACAAATGTTTGGAATGTTTAAATATAAAACTAGTAGTTGCCTTTTTATTAAGTATTTGCTTTACTTATACTTGAAAAGAGTAGGATCAAAACCAATCTATATCAGTGGCTGCACACACAGTCTTTAGGCCAAAGAAGTTATCATGTAAATATACAAGACAAACTGAAGCTGAGATAAAGGGAGAATCAGTATTTCTGTTTCAGAAAAGAAATACAAATGGGAAATAATCAGCACTTTAGATTACTAGGGCTCAGTAATGTCACTGGAACCATCTAGGTGAGGTGCCTGTGATGAGTATCAAGGGTTAACTGTCTTGTGCAGTAGAATTTTCAGAGTCACTCTGGACACCTGGACAGCCTGGGGTGTATCTGAGATCTGTTACCTACCCCAGGGCTTCTCTGAACTGTGGAACCACACAGCTGTGAAACATGCTTGCTGTCCATAAAGCAGAGCTCAGCGTGGAGCTGTGCAGGGCTCCAGCACCATGAAAACCCAGAGAAGAATTGCTGGGAGGGAGGGAATGGCTGAGCAGCTTCAGCAAGGAAATGTCCAGCTTTTGTTACTTTGCAATCAAATGTTCACAGAAAGGTGAAGAGGAAGTCAAGGTTTGCTGTTTCAGAAAGAGAAATCTCTGACCATGTGAATTCTTTCCCAGGGGATATGTTCAAATTTGGGGTTTAAATTGGAGTAAGAATGTAATGAAGCATGTACTTTTATACTTTAGAGCTTTTTTGAGAATTTTTTGCATTAGATGTTTTAAATCAATTTTCCAAGGAGCAATAAACTGCACTAAATTAAGAGCTACATGGAACAAAATTTTTTATTTCGTTAACCAAGCTGTGTGATTAACTGTTGTTCCTTTTTCTCATGCTCAGCATCAGCCTCCCTTAGGTACTTTCTGTGCTGCATAGTACATTCTCTACTATTGCAAAAGATGTTGTCTGATTGAAAAGCACCTTAAATATGTGGGCACATTATCTTGAACTTGTTGCTAATGCACTAGGAATACTAATATTTCCAGTAATCTATCATTTGAGCTTCTCATTTATTGCTCCGCATTTAAGTTATAAGCTCACATGTGAATGCTAAAAAAGCATTCAGAGCTTTTTTCCCCAAAAAAATAAATAAAATAGCAACACTAAATCACAAATATTTGCAAACCTTTCAAAATTGCAATGACAAAAAAAACGGAGTGCAGGTTACAAGATCCAGTGCTAACAAATAGCTGGCTCCTCAAAGCTGGTACTCACATAATGAACATTTGCAATCTGCATTGCAGGCTTTTGAGAAGATTATTGCAGCCTAACAGCAATAGTCACATACTGCAATTTGCATTTTAATAAATTGACTTTAAATATCTGTAAAAAATCTCTTCTAAAAATTTGAGCAGTGCCTTTTCTGGTGGTGAGCAACAGCAGCATTTTAACTAGTTTAGTCTCAGCAGCTCTGAGGCCTCCTGGTTTCTGTGGGTTCCACTGATGGTGGGTTTCTCTCACTACCTGTTCAGTCAGATGTGCCTATATCCAAATGACAGGCTACATAATGAAATCCTTCTGGACATTTAAAAACATGGGCAAGCTAGTTTTGAAATTGTTTTTATGTCCAGCAAATGAAGCAATATGTTTAGCTGGAGCCACTAGCATCTACACAGTAAAATGGTACAGTTTTCTTAGTGGAAAGACAAGGCCTTAGACTAACACCGGTGAAAATCAGCATCGTTCTGAAAAAATATAAACTGAAAATTGTGCTGCTTCTTAGCACATCTTGGAAATCTTCCCAAAAGTTTTGCATGACCAGTTCCATTCAGCACAGTGGTCTTATGAGGAATGACAGTGTGAAAAAAAGGGCAGACTTGCAAACTCTGGTCTTGTTCCTTTTCCATTAAGCCATCTGGTGCTGTTGCCTTTCCCTGGTCTTAAAATTAAAGCCAAAACACAGTTTATGGGGAAAAGGGGTTTTTACCTCGGTATTTATTTCAGGATCCCTGGGTGCAGAACTGCATCTGGGTGGAATGCCCCAAAATGCACACACCGCCCGCCCCGCCCACCACCGAAATGCACACAATTATAGGCCTTGCTAATTAGCATATTTATCAAAGATTCCCCAGTGAGAGGCTGGAGTGAACCCCCTGTTCTGAGGAACCTTCCCCCTGGATGGGCCTATCTTAGTTTACAAAATGTGTTCTGGAGAGGACCTTGGTGTCTGGGGCTCCCAGGATGTTTGGTCTCCTGGTTTAACAGTGCCGTGGGTCTGAGCTGAGTTATCAGACTTGGAAAGTTACAAGTATGTAGGCTAAAAGCATTAAGGATACATAATACTATATATAAGAGTATATAAGAGGGGAATAAAAGAAAAGGCAAAAAATCATCCTGGCATCAGTGCCTTTCAGTGAACCTCTCATTAACATACTGCATTTCCACTGGAGAAGGAGCAATGAATGGCAGTGTGATCAATTTATATCTGTCATTCTAAACAATCTCATTTTTACCACCAATTCACTTTCCCATAGTTGCAATTTAAAACATGTTTTTAAATCTTTGTAAAAACTTTAAAGTGAATTTGGAGTCCTGTGTATTTTGCAATCCCACCTAGGGCAATGTTGTTTGTAATGACTCTGAGACTCACTTGTTTTCTCAGCCTTACAGTGTCTCAGTATTCCAGACTGCTTAAAGGAGAAAAAGAGATCTTTAACATTGGCAGAAAGGCATCCTGTTTTCTAATATCTACAGGAGTCTGATGCAGTGTGGAAGCTTCCAGTTTGTAGATTTGAATTTTGTATTTTTTTTTTTAATCTCAGTGTGATGGGTTTACCCCAGCCAGCAGCTAAGCACCACACTTCCCCACACAGTGACAAAGCTTGTGTTGAGGTAAACAGTTTAATAAACAGAGAGTGAGAAGAAACCCCCAGGCTAATGATGCGAAGGCCATCACTAGCCACTTACCCTAAGCAGACTAATAGGTCTAACCAGCCTCTGAGCAATGTCTGCTTCCTCAAAAATCCCTTTATTGCTGATCATGATGCTTTACAGCAGGGAATATCCCTTTGCTCAGTTTGGGATGGCTGTCCAGGTTGTGTCCCCGCTCAAATTCTTGCTCACCTCCAGCCTACTCATTGGGGAGGGGCAGGGAAAAGAGCAAGCCCTGAGGCTGTGTGAGTGCTGCTGGGCAGTGCAGCAATGCCAGATGATGCCTAAAGTGGCTACCTAGAAACAGAGACTAGACAGGAATGAAGGAAAAAAGGAGGGATTTATTGGAAAGGCCTTCAGAGGTACACCCTGGGCTCCAGAGGCTCCTGCCTCAGTGCATCCCAAAATGGACAATGACAGCTCATGAGTTCTTCCCACTTTGATATCAGCATCAATTCCCCAAGCAGAACCCAGCCAAGGATGGAATTTCCCCAGGCTTGCCCCCCTCTCCCCAAGATGAAGGTTTGCAGTTCTTGGCCCAGGAGGGTCTGGGTGTCCTTGGAGAGTGAGCTGGAGAGGCTTTGTTGTGTCTGTGTGAGCATGAGAGAACAGCACTGAACGAGCTACAGGAAACTCCAGAGTTACACTAGCAGTACAGGATTTGAAAAATATAAAAGTTAAAACCTAAGGCATCACAGCCAGACCCAGTCATTCAGCTCCATGGTGTTATACATATTCAAATGACTTCCACAGGAAGTCATCAGCAGAAGAGTAATAAGGCATGGATTGAGGGTTGGTCCAAAAGGGAATGAAGCTCGTGTTCTGAAAGTCAAGGCATTTTCGGGACTTGCACCACATCTGTTCTTCCCGACATTCTTGTCAAGCCGATAATGTAGTATTGATATTTCCTCTATTAAGTTGCTTGTTTTCTAGAAGAAAACAAGGAGAAAGGAAGCTTCTGTGTCCCTTTGTTTGTAATTTCATTCATATTGAACAAGAGTGTTTAAGGGAAAAAAGCCACGAGCTGTGCCTCATAATCTAAAATCACTGATGCCAGCAGTTTCCAAATCATTGCTCTGACTGGGGTTTAGTTCAATATGTAGGTTATTTGACTGCATGTGGAAAGAAGCATTGCAGGGCAAGGTAGCAAGCTAAGAAATTATAATTATTATCTCCAGTTCCCTTTTGCATTTTGTTGTTATAATTAAATCACTAGAGCATATTATTGGGAATATGTGTCCAATAGACTCTAGTGTCTCTCTCTGTTTCTCTCACTGCATACCTGTCTCATAAAGCATTCTGCAGTCTGAAGATGTGTTACTGTTATTTATTATCATCTCTGAATTGTTCCCAGTGAATTCTACCTGGAGGTTTTCAGTACATTTTCCACAGAGTTGGGCCACTGCAGAGTGCAGAATGGGAGTGTTCTGGAGGATCTTCCTTTTGTCTGCACAATCCTGATATCAGATTTTCCAATACTCTTGGTGCAACCAAATATCCACTGCCTTTCCTCAGGAATGGACTGTGGGATCTTGGATCAGAAACGGTCATTGGTATTGTTGATGCATCCAGTTGTTAAGCTGTTATACAGCAGCAAGTTCACTGAATTATTATGTGTGTTGTATTCATATAACAGTGTCTAAAATCTTACACTTTGCTGAAATATCAAATCTGACATAAGTTCCTGTTGCAAAGATCACAGATGTTCATTTTTCTACCTATTCTAAATAACAGGAAGTTTTGCTATTCTGGGCCGTAAATAAATAAGTCTTGAAAAACGGTTACTGAACGTGTTTTTAATTTGCATTATTTAGGCTCAGGTTATCCTCCAAAAAGGGCTTATTCTGAATTAACCTTCTCTACCAACAGTAACTCAAGCAATTTGAATAATTGCATAGATGCTTTTCACAATCATTCACTCCAAGATGAAAAGGTTCAGCCCTCTCTGTATGATTTCTGTATCAGCCATCTGGTACTGAAATGAGCCTCTCTCAATCACACAGTATCAATCTGAGTTTGCTGCCCTTGAAGCAAATGGGAGCTTTTGATCAGAATGAGCATACTCTATAAAATTGAGAAAAAACCCCAAACCCTGTGTGCTGAAGGGTTTGGGTAGAAAAGGTGTATGTTCAGTGGTAGTTGCTGCTAAAGCAAAGGTTCTCTTCCTTGCTACTGCTGACCTTTTATATGGGACCCTCTCCCTATCAGCAAGCTGTGTCAACTAGCCCATTTAACAAGCTGAATGGCAGCCTTGGAACTCCAGATCTGTCTCTGTTTCAATACTCCTGCCAGGCAGAAGAGTAGAAACCTATATTTGGTCTCACTTCCCTTCATAATTTGGTCTCCTAGAATGACTTTTGTGTGGTGTTAGGACAGTACAGGCTATCCCATAAACTGTAATGTGCAGAGAGAATAGAAGTTAATATCTTCAAAACAAACCCCTTTCTCCTTTTCTTTCAAAGAAGCCAGCATAGTTGAAGGGAGTCACTTTCTTGGATGACTGTAATGGATTCAAATAGTGATGAGTATTGAATGAGCTGCCAAACTCTGTACATCACTGCAGATTTGTCTTTGGTAGCCAGTTGGTTGGCAAACTAACTCTGTCATGTTATTACCCTGAGAGGTACATGACTTGTTGCTTCAGTAAGCTCTGATACTTTCAAAGGGTCCAGAGTATCATTGGAATAGGCCTGAAGGCTGTATTTGAGTGCATGTAAAATGTACATGGATTTGATATAGATTCCAAATTTTTTCACTGGCCTATTTGTAAAGGGTTGGTCCTGGAAAATTTTGAGAAAAGTGCAACTGTAGACTATTTTTGCATTTTCTCTAGAGGTCTTCTCTTTTATTTCTGGCTTTTAACACTTTTTACCATGCTTATCCTACGGAAATCTTATGCCATGAAAAATAGCCTTTAATTATCTTGTTGTGTGGAAGTTGCTTCTTGGAAAAGGATGGTGTAATAAGTGCTAATATTTAATTTCTTGTGATCTGACTGGAAAACTTAGGTAGAAAACGAAAAGGAAGGTTGTTGGCTGGATAGCAAAGGAAAGAAAATAATTGGTTTGATGTGAGAAACATCTCACATCAGAATTGAGAAGAGACAAGCAATTGACTGAAAATATCCAGACAATAAATGAAGTGGAGAACTTTCTCAGGAACTTGGTGTCCCAGCATAATCTCAACATCAAAGATGAGTGCAGATCCCAGGACACCACAACTCGAGGAATCCATGGCATTATGACTCTAGGTTTCCAGGAACCTAGAACTCCAGGGCTCCACGGCTCTATGACCTCACGGTGGACTCGAGGACTGTCTCCAAGGCCACGAGGGAACGTTGATGCCAGCGGGAGTGGCTGCAGTGCAGTTGCCCCAACAGCTGAGAGGCGCCTGCTGCTTTGGGTGGTGCTGCTGGTGGTGGCAGTGTCGTGGTGTGGCTGAGCCTTGGCATCTGCAGCCTGCGACCTCCTGGGAGCTCAGGGCAGAGCCCACTGACCCAGTTTGGGATCGCAGTTGAGGACGGACACAGAGAACTGAAAGTGTGCCCACGGAGTGGTCAGAGCAGGTCTGTGGGAAGGAGGGAGGGCGGATGAATTCCCTGCCCCAGGCTGCCAAGGGAAGGGCTTTGGGAGGGCAAGGAAGCCTCAACCTGACACACAGCCCTTAAGGACCCAGCTGCCCACACTGAATAGGATTTCATCAGTCTTTGTCTCAAGAAAGTGGGAGGGTTTGAAGAGGTGGGAGTGACTGGAAAGCAGGGTGGTGGATTCGCTTTCCCCAGCTCATTTGTGAACATCTGGGGAACATTTCCATTTTCTGCCTGTGCCCAGCTTGGGGGCCTTTCCTTTCCTCCTCCTACTTGAGGGTCTGGGCTTGGTTTCTTCTGTCATCTTCAATGCTGAACTTCTCTCTTCTCAATCATGGCTGTTCATGTTTTGTGTCTCTGTGGCTTGCACTTTCTTCTGTTACTCCTCATGAAGTGCTCCTGGAACCTCTTGGGCAGCTGGCTTTGGAACTTGCAGCAGTGCATGCCCTGAGGAACACCTCTGGCCTCCAGCCTTTTGGTAGGGTTAGCAAGGACACCAAAGCTTTTCTTCCAGGGGGAAACCTCTTTTCTTTCTCTTCTTGAGGACATACAGTCTGAATCTTGATCCTGTCCTCATTTGTTTCTCTTTCAAGGAAGGATCTGCCATGATTGAAGGAATCTTTCATACATACCTGGTGCTGATGGTCATTATCAGCGCCAACCAGCCACTCCCATCCTCTGGAAAGAGGACAATTTCTCCCGAGGATGAGAAAGAAATCGTCCAGAGGATGAAGGAGCGGGAGGTGATCCTTCAGCAGCACCAGCTGCATTTGGAGAAGGAAATTGCAGATCTGGAAGCCAGACAGGAATCTCTGGCATGGCCTCTGTGGGAACTGGAGAGAAGGATCCAATGGCACACGTGCACAGTGTTTTGCTTGGTTGCCCCAGTGGTGTTCATGGTCTGGAGGCAGCATTGGAATGGAGCCACAGGGAAGCATAGAGAAGAAGAGCCTGAGCTGGGGTTCCTGGGGAAAGCCTGGAAAAGAGTGGCCTTCCTGACCTTTGCTCCGCTCAGGGCCGTTTGGATCTCCATGGACGCAATTATAAAATGTTCAACAGAATGTTTTCAATTCGCTGGAAATGGACTTCTTGAATTACCTTTAAAATTACGTCGTCCCCGTAAGAAAAAACGTGGTGCTTGAAATACCTTAAGTTAAGGGTATTAAGTTAAATTCTTAGGTTAAGAGTTTCCTTATTTCCGCATATTGATTGGTATAAATATGCTGTACTGATTGTTATACTCTCTGTATTGAATGTTAGAAATACTCTATTGTTAGAAATACTGTCTGTATTGATTGTTAGAAAGACTCCTTATTGATTATTAGAAATACTCTGTATTGATTGTTAGAAAGACTCCTTATTGATTATTAGAAATACTCTGTATTGATTGTTAGAAAGACTCCTTATTGATTATTAGAAATACTCTGTATTGATTGTTAGAAAGACTCCTTATTGATTATTAGAAATACTCTGTATTGATTGTTAGAAAGACTCCTTATTGATTATTAGAAATACTCTGTATTGATTGTTAGAAAGACTCCTTATTGATTATTAGAAATACTCTGTATTGATTGTTAGAAAGACTCCTTATTGATTATTAGAAATACTCTGTATTGATTGTTAGAAAGACTCCTTATTGATTATTAGAAATACTGTCCATATTGATTGTTAGAAAGACTCCTTACTGATTGTTAGAAATACTGTCTGAATTGATTGTTAGAAGGACTCCTTACTGATTGTTAGAAATACTGTCTGTATTGATTGTTAGAAAGACTCCTTATTGATTATTAGAAATACTCTGTATTGATTGTTAGAAATACTGTCTGTATTGATTGTAAGAAATACTCTATTGTTAGAAATACTGTCTATTGATTTCTGAAATACTGTGTATTGATTCTCAGAAATACTGTCTGTATTGATTGTTAGAAATACTCTATTGTTAGAAATACTGTCTGTATTGATTTTAGAAATACTCTGTACTGATCTTAGAAATACTTTGTATTGATTGTTAGAAATAGTCTCTGTACAGATTGTTAGAAATATTAGGCTTTCATTAATAAGATAGATTTAAGCAAATTAATAAACTTATCAGAATTGTTTGTTTGCAACCAGATGACTTCCTGTTATCTTTTGACTCTGGCATTTCCTTGCATTCTGTGTTCCTGTTACAGGCCGAAATACAAACAGAATTAACACAGAAATACACACAGAAATGGAGACCCTGTGTGTAAAACACAACGAGGGGTGTGCAACATGTTTGCACTTCTCTAAATGGACAGACATTTAGAGGAGGATGGTTCAGAGAGAGGCTATGCACATTTTGGCCAGAAAGCAGGAAAATAACAGTTTAGCCCAAGGTTTCATTCCACAAGAAAGGAGGCAGACAAAGGAGTTTGTTTCAAGTGAAATCTGACCCTGTCATCCAATGCTGGCAAGAAAGGTAGAGCAGAGAAGCTGAGAAAAAGGCCTCAGTATGTTTAGTGCTGATGACTGTACTTCAATAATGAGGACAAAACCTTCCTAAACTGAATATTAAATCTCAAAACAATAGAATTTTGGGAAGGAATGCTAGGAAATATTTTCTTCACTGGTGTCAAGGTATTCTCCTACCCTTTTCAGACAAGAAAGGATTTCACACCTTGGAAGCATTAATGGATGCTGGAATTCATAGTGCCCCCTTCAGACTTCCAGGGACTGGAGGGTGCACCGTGGCATGTGAGGAGGCACTTCCTGCAAAGGTTGTAGAGGTTGTACAGCTGTTCAAACACATGGCAACTGCAGAGGACTCTTTCCAAGGTTCACTCCGTCCCATTCCACAGGCACTGCTCTCCCCAGCATTTCTAGGTCAGGAACATGCCCAGGCCATGGAGCTGGGCAAGCAGCGAGTGCTGCACCAGGATGGCCAGAACGCTGCAAGAGCCAGCCCCAAGCAGGCTGAGGCACCCACACCAACCCCATGTGTCCAGGGCTCGGGGCTGAGCACACAGCTTCAAGAAACTCAGGTGCTTTTCCCGCAGATTTTGCTTTTGCCCATCTTATCTAATGCAGATGTGATGGGAAGCCATCTCTCCATCTGTGCAGGTGTTGAACCTGAGAAAGACACTTTGTAATATCAGTTGGATACCTGTGGGTTTAACATAAGCAATAAGTGTGAACTGTCAATTTAAATCATGATAAAGAATGCAGTATGTTCCAATCCTCCTTAAAATTAGAAGTCAATGCCACCTGTGGCTCCACTGGGCTGTGCATCAGGGGCGGCTCTTTACCAACAATGTGATGATTACTGTAATACTTTTCAACTGGAATTGGGTCCAAAAGCAGGAGAATCTCCATCCTAAATTAGTATTCCGTCTAATAATTACAACTAATTAATGAGTTTTATTGAATAAATGCACATGTACAAACGTGCCAGCAGTTAATCTCTGTGATGAGTAGGTTTGAGGCATTTTTTCACTGTAGTGAAAAGTCTGTAGTGTGAACCTCCTAGTCTGCGGACTTACTTATCAAATTTCTCTCTTGGTCACCGCTTGATGATTGTCATCACTAGAATTAAATTCTTACTGTAGAGAGGAGGTAGGAAATAGATAACAAAGTGTATTGGGTTTGCATGGCCAGGTTTTTTGCATGCCAAAGCAGTGGTTTCTGTGAGAAGCTGCTGGAGCCTTCCACCGTGTCCAATAGAGCCAATGCCAGCCAGCTCCAAGAGAGGCCCACTGGCCTGGGCCGAGCCCATCAGAGATGGTGCTAATGCTTCTGTTTCTACTGTAAATATATAAACTTACTGAAGAAGGAAAAAAATGGTTGTTGCACAGAAGTAATTGTGGTCAGAGAGAAGTGAGGATGTGCGAGAGGAACAGCCCTGCAGACACCCAGGTCGGTGAGGAGAGGCAGGAGGTGCTGCAGGCGCTGGGGCTGAGATTCCCCTGCAGCCTGTGGGGCTGAGGCAGCTGAGCCCCTGAGCACAGGGAGGGCACAGGGAGGGCACAGGGAGGGCATGGGGATGGCACAGGGAGGGCACAGGGATGCTGAGATCCACCTGCAGCCCCTGGAGGAGCCTCACACTGGAGCAGGTGGATGCCTGAGAGGAGGCTGTGAATCTGTGGGAGGCCTGTGCTGGAACAGGCTCCTGTGAGGGAGCTGCAGACCAGTGGAGAGAGGAGCCCATGCCAGAGGAGGTTTCCTGCTAGGACTTGTGATCCTGTGGGGAACCAATGCTGGAGCAGGCTGTCCTTGAAGGACTGCACTCTGTGGAAGAGTGATCCCCATTGGAACAGTTTGGGAAGAACTGACTCCCGTGGAAGGGACCCCACACTGGAGCAGGGGAAGGACTCCTTCTGAGCAGGTACAGAAACAATGTGTGATGAAGTGACCATAACTCCCATTCCCTGTCTCCCTGTGCCACTGGGTGGGAGGATGGAGAGCCCAGGAAGAAGGGAGGGGAGGGAGGAAGCTGTTCTTAAGACTTGTTTTATTTCTCATTATCCTGTTCTGGTTTTGATTGGGAATAAATTCGGTTAATTTCCCTGAGCTGAGTCTGTTTGGCCCAACAGTAATTGGTGAGTGATGTGTCCCTGTCCTTATCTTGACTCTCAAAGCTTTCAGTACATTCTCTCTCCCCTGTCCAGTTGTGGAGGAGAGTGATAGAGCATCTTTGGTGGGTGCCTGGGATCCAGCCAGGGTCAACCCACCATAGAAAACTTCTTGACCTTAAAGATCATTTAAAGCCAGGGCCATATATTTCTGTTATGCATAACTTAGCAAGTGAATTAACATACAGATTAAAGTTTAGATCAATAAAAATTAAGGGGTTTGGGGCAGAATTGCCACTGAACATAAAATGATAACCCTTCTTGAAAATTCTTAGGTGGCCTAGTGGATTTATAGTCCATTGTCTCAGTATTTCACACACCTGTTTGTTCAGAAACATTTTGGTGATTGTGCTGCCTAAGGAGCTCACAACTTGCATTCTAAATCCTGATAGTGTACATATATGAACAGAATATTGCTGGTCTTTTCAGGGCATTGCTTCTCAGTTTAGGAAAGGAAAACCAGCTATCACTGTAGCACTGCAGCCCCACATGCAGCTCCCTAAACATGCAACTCACAGTGCCTGTTCTTGTTTACCCTTGTGAGAAATGTAAATATGGATCCCCCTCAACTGTTTTCTCTGTTGGTGTTGCTACACAGAAGGCAAACTTGGCAGCTGTATGACCCAGATACCAAGCTCTGGAATATTTTCCACTTGTAGAATCTGTTCCATGGTTGCTCATTTAAACAGTAACATTTTCTGTTGCTTGAATTCTTATTGAACTGTTCTGTGAAAGCTTGTAGTTATGATCATCCAATGCATTTTTTTAGCAGTTGGTGCAGCCATAAATTATTATTCTAAGTGCAGAATTTCCTAATGGCTCACAAAACTTCTCAGTAAACAGGTTATGGTATAGACTGATACTACAAAAGAATTCCTGCAGAATGTTCTTTTAGTTTCAGTCAAAATGCATTTAAGGGTGGTGACGTAGCCTCACTACCTATTTTAAATGGTATCTTGAATAGTTTTTGGCATCACTGATGAAGGTTGTACTGTGCAATGCTCTGGAACTGAGTAGAGTAATCAGATGATCTGCAGTATTCATAAACCAGATCTGATGGCACTCTTAAATCTCTAAGTTTTAAAGTATGCATAGATAGTGAACTGAGTCTTGTTTCTTGTTTAAATCCATACCTTATGTCGAGCACTTTTCTTGCTGTCTACTTTCATGCCAGGAAGAATTTCCCCCTCAGTACATATATAAACGAGTTATAGCAAGGTCACTGTTTTCATTAATTATTTGCTGTGGCAAACAAAGTGATTTAAAGCTGTGTAATGTTTTTACCAGCAGGTTTCTTGCATTGTTAGGCAGAAAAGAAGAGGGAGGATAAAAAGTGGCTCAATAAGTATAAATTGGTGGCTCACAGATACATTCTGCTGGCAGTTCTGATGGTAAAAGGCAGTAAGCATGTTACACTTTATGTAGATAAAGCAGGCTATTACAGAGTGAAATGTTTATCCATATCTTTTAGCAAATGGACTTTGTTGAAGATATAATGTTTTATCTTAGATAGAGTGCCTAATTTTTTCTAAAAAATGTCAAATGTGGCCAAATCTTTGCTGGTAGGGAGATTTAGCTATTCATAAATTCAGGGCAATTCTCATTCAGCCCACATTACTCTCTGTATTTGAGCAAACAACACGTGTGACCATCTCATTAAGATCATACCTCTCTTGTACCTCTACAGCATTACTGAGATGCTTTGTGCTTCCTTTGATGTAAAAGATCCCTTATTTATTAGTAATTCTGTTGATGTGAGAGTTCTTGTGGTTCAGGTGAATCCCATGAGATGACAGGGAAATGCAGTTTATGAGAAGCAGAGTAAAACTCGCTGTGAAGTAGGTCAGGCAAGAGCAAGGTGAAATTGGTGCAAAGTAAAAAGAGATTGGAGAACAATGTCTGTTTCAAAATAGAGCAAGCTATCATATTAGAGACCTATTTGACATGCCTAGACATAGAGCTTAATTTAGATTTAAATATGGTAATAAAAGAAAATGTTGGTTATGGATATATTGTGGCCAATGCCTTGTCTTTTTCAGAACATTTTTAGCAAAAATGTTCTTTATTCTTAGAATAAAAGTACGAGGTTCTAGGTCAGGTCTGTAATTCAAAATGGGCCGGGAAAGCAGATACTATTCATTTGGGCTTCATTTGTAAACAACAACAGCAGTATCCTATCTGTAACAACAATAAAATAAATCAGGGCATTGGGACCAGCACTGAGCACTGAAAAATGAGAGTGTAGCTTTCTATCTATGAGAACTGTTATCTTGATAATTGATTGTGGTGGACAGAAAAAAGTTGAGAGAATCCCTTCTGCCAAGAAACCTTGGCATTGTCTGAACTTAAAACAGGTGAGAATAAGAATGAATGTGTGCGGCACAGGTCCACCTTCGATAGAAAATCTCTGAGCCCGTTATAAAACCTAAAACTGTTTCAAGAATGCTGAGACAGGTCAAAATTGTTGTACCAGTTGCGAGTGGAGAAAATGCCAAAGATAACCAAGTTAAAAAATATTGTGTGGGCTGCTACATATCAGAACCCAATGGCTCTTCAGTCTCTAACTACATTACCTTTGTCCCTGCAACTCAGGTCAGACATTTCAGACATTTCGTGATGCAAATCAGTTCTGACTGTGTAGCGGAACTTGCCAGCCTGAGATCTCCCAGTAGGATGCTCAATGCAAAGCAGCTGGAAAGAGTTTACATTGTTTCCAGGGCTCCATCTTGGAAGAGGAGACTGCAAAATCATTTCAAAAACCAGGGGAAGCACAATTTTCTGAAGTGTTCAGTGAGCCAAAGGCAGCCCAGAATCATTCTTTTTTCTAGAGACAGTTGCCTCCTGTGGCTTGGCATGTTCTCTAGAATGAAAGACTCATTCATATATGAATCACCAGTAGGCTTTATCATCAGTAGGCCTTTCCCTGGCAATAATGAAAAACATAACCAAACACCTCGGTTTTGAGGGTGGATTGTATTAAAGGGTTATGATTTGTGTTTCCAGAATGAACCTGGGGTTTAGCTCCATCTTTCTCAGCCCTTCTTCTTGTTCATTCTACCTCTCCTCCCCTCCTCAGGAAGGAAAGGATAGAATAATAGAACTGTGTTACCAAGCACACTAATTTTCAACCATCCAAATACCAGCCTGAACTACCCTGTAACAGTCACATGTAATTATAAAGTGGCTGCACTGATGACAGAGTAATTTTACTTTGCCAACTCACTCATTTATCATGCTCCTTCAATTGTTAATTTTTATAGCACTCAGAAATATGCATGACACTTCAGAGATGTGTATATGAATGAATGGCAATGCAGATAACCTGAAGCACTTAGGTATAAACAACTGTGCTATATACACACAAAGTTCACAGGAACAGTTCCTGTGATCAAGAGAAAATGAGAAAAACAAAGTATTTCATCTCGCAGTGTTTCATTTTGGGCAATTAGTAAAGCTCGGGTTATTCATTCTGAGGCGAAAATAGCTGAAATTAATTTTTTTTTTGCTACTAAACTGTGACATTTTCTGTTTATTACTCATTACAGTAATGAATTGGCTTGAATTTAACAAAAATTAATAATTTTACACTATTAAATACAGGAATATTACAAACCCTACTACTAGCAAGGCCCTCCTGCCAACCACACCAAAGAACAAGGTCCTGTGATATATTTTTCTCCCCTATGAAACCACCTATGTAACCTTAAATTCTAACTTCTCTAGAGAGAGTTTAACTGCTCCTGTGAAGCTGTGTCTGGACAGCTTGAGAAACAGCTCGTCCATCAACTTTGATAAATGGAGGCCTCCCAAGCAGCATTAAAGTCTTCCACATGCTTGGTTTTCTCTGTGCTTCTTTGTCCCACGTAGGAACAAAGCCACGGCTGCTCATTTCTGATGGAGCTGACAAGAGACATAACACTTTGGTTCAGTGCACAGATATTTTGTTTATTCTGTTAGGAGTTGAATATCAGGCAGGGTTTGTCTCTGTTATTCTGGGTAAGTTCAGAGTTGCTTAAACCCAACGTGACAGCATCATTTTGCCCTCGGTGCACTCTTGTTTTGTTTGTATTTGAAAGATATCTAATTTTGTTTTCTAGGGATATTGGTGTGCCTTTTGCTATTAAGAATAGCAAAGAAGGTTATAGCATTTGGCACCATTAATTGAGCTGCATCTCTGCTAGTAACAAGGTACCATTCACACATATCTGGGATAATACATTATTAGTAGGACCCATTAATTAAGTGCGCCGATTTGTTTATAATTAACTCAAGAAAGTTATGGCATTAGAAAAATTATTACAGTAGCTGACATAAACACATTTAGTAATGATAGCAATGCCAAGTGTAAAAGCTTCCAAGAGGAATTACTGATACTAATACAACAGCCACTATTCATGTTTGACAGGACTATGTAGATGTGGCAATTATTATTTTTATGTTCTTTTAAGTCCACTTTAAATATTAACTTTCAAGCTATTAGGATCTTCTTAGAAATCTTGCAGAAAGCCACTCCAAGGTTCTAAAACTTTTTGGCACAAAATATGCATTCTGCATAATAAAGAAAATCTCTGAAATCTCAACACACTCAAACTGAAGAAAAACACTTGGATTTATCTTGCCTGTGCCCTTTCTGACATCATTGTTCACTTAAAGATAAGGTGGGGAATTGTGTTTGAGAAATAACTCATCCTATTAAATGCTGAAAATGAGAAAAAAAAATATCTTGGTTAGAAAGCGTGAAAAATTGCTCTTGCATCTGAAGGTCATATAGATTGGATTTTTTTTATAAATTGCCCATTAGCCAAGTATTTCTGTTTTATCTCTATGCTAGCATGAAAGTGATTTTTCTTTTTGTGGCTGCAGAAAAGCAGACAATTCAGAAAAGAGAATTACTGCTTTGTCTTACCTATACTAGAAATTTGATGACAAAATCGTCCTTAATTCGGTAACTGAGGTGGAAAAAAATCAGCATATAAAGTAGCCAAAATGTTTGTTCTATTGGTCTTCTCAGATGGGAAGGGTCAGGGTGTAACAATTCAAAGGTGAATGTGGATTTACTGCTGCCATGAATTACATTTGGCTACTGGCACCAAGACTGCAGGCAGATTGCAGAGTTTACACACTCATATTCATAGCTTTGGCCTGAATTTCTCAAAGATCTAAGTACTGCTAATCCCATATTGAAGGAATCACTTAATCATTCCCAGTTTTGAATGTCAGATCATTTGAATCTAAACAGAAGCACAGTTAACACCACCTACAGGAAGCACTGAGGGTTTTTTGGTGATAAGGCACTGTGGGTTTTTTAGAGTTATGAGCCAAACAGTGTTAGACACAGTTTTTAAATAAAATATTTTTAGGAAAAAAAACCCTTCCAGTGAATCAGTACCAAATACAGAGCATATGTATAAGCTTTTAGAATATATTTCTGTTTTTATAATTGCATGGTTAAGACTAGTTATGCCTGTTATAGGGAGACAAGTTTAATGTCTCTCTGTATGCAACTTCAGTGCTTCAGCTTATAGTTTGGAATTCTATTCACTAAAAAATGTGAGAAGCAAATTCCAAGGCTTGCCTAAAAATATGCCAACAATTAAATTTCAAGGCTAAGTAATATCTCTTTCTTGGCTATGTGTAGAGGCAGTGAGGAAAAAGAGAATCTTCTCAATGTTTTTAATACACACTAATTTGGCTCTGACATTTTTTTTTTTTATTATAAAATGAAACCCATGTTCACTTCTTGGAAAAGTGTTTCTGGATGCAGTAGTGACTGTGCTCAAATGCAAAACAGTCCACAAACAGACTCATTGCCTGTTTTTCTGTTTTTCCATCACCTAAGAGTAATAGTAGCCATTTCTTAGAGGGACTCATTAAAGAGAACAGCAAGGCAGGAAAATGGTAAAAGGAAAAAAATATATGTATGCATGAGAGGAGCTCAAGTAAAAATGCATTGAGTTGTTGAGAACTGTATAAATAAATTATGCAAATGACAAACTTAAATTTAAATTATTTTTATTCCCTCATTTATTCCATAGTTATAGGAGATTATTACTGGTTGTCCAGTTGACAAAGTCAAAATCAATCTTTTAGATGACCTCAGAAGGAAGAATTTGTTGGTTTTTTCGATGAAGCTTTTGTTGTGTTTTTAGCCCTTGTTCAGACATATGAAAGGAAAGCTTTTGAAGCCAAAATAAAGGAAAATTCTTTTGTCACAAGATATTTCTCATCTGCTTTGCTGGAGTGACTGTGCAATTTGAACCTAGGATCTAGGGACTCAGCTGAGGAATCAGAGTTCACTTCACCAGAGAGGAGTTTGTGGGAAGTGTCTGATTAAACTACAGCCAATCCCAGAAGTGAAGGCACCTCTATTCCTAGATCTGGGAATACTGGGATTGTAAAGCCTCACAGAATTGTGGCAAGAAATCAAATGAAGTTGTGCTGTACCTCACTTGGGCCAAGGAAATCTTCAGTTCAGAGGGTTCATACTCTTTTATGTATTATTACAGGTACTTGGTTTTCTTACTCAGAACTGTTAAGGACTGTGACTGCTGTTCGATGTCCCCAGAATAAGTTTTAGTCCATAAATGCATTCAGAAGCTGGATAAACTGAATTTCTCTTGGACTAAAGTCATAGGCTTTGTAGTCTCATGCTCATGATGAAGAAGAGGACAGGTTTTATTCTGTAGTTTTTACCTTCTTCTCCATCTTTCTTCAGTGTTTCCCTTTCCTTGAGAGGATTTTCTAATGTAATTTCTCAGACTCTTTGCAATGATTCAACATCTCACAACCTGAAGAAAATCTAAGGAGGTAACACACATCATCTTCCATGTCCCTTAAATAACAACTTGAGGGCACATTGCTTTGTGGTCAGAAATCTTGTTGTGAACACAGTGATTGAGAGGCTGCTTTACAGCTCTACCTTTGCTTAGATATTTGCTGTGTGCAAAAGGCAACAGGCAGAAAGAGAAAGCAATTTTATTCCCTAGAGTGCAATTAAGGAATAGACTGTGATCAAAGACCTTCTAGAGCTGCACAAAAGGCTTCAGAAGAAATTTCATTATGTGTCCTCAATCCGGTAATCCATACAGAGGAGATTTTTAATATTGTGCTGTGGACAAGTATCAGTGCATCTTGCTATGTCCCTCAACATTTTCAAATTAGATCTGGTAGAAGCAAAATGCTGTGCCCTGTCTGAAAATCAGGGAAAAGGGAAGATTAATTTCCATAGGAAAGTGTGTTCTGGAATGGCTGTGCAGCTGTCTGCAAACCGGTGTGAGATCTGACATTGTCTCTTCTCCAGATGTCTGATAGAAAGATTTTGTTTGCTTTGGTTTCTGAAGTAAGAAATTTCACCAGATATTTAGAGTTTCTACTTTTACTCTGGGATCCTATTGTCATTCCAGGGAATGACTGTTGAAGTAGCAAAATGTCCTCTAGCCCTTAGGCACAAAGATCAACCAATCTACAATTAAAATGCAAAGCATCATGATAGACAATGTATTTCATTTAGTTTAGTATATAAATTCTGAGATATTATATTTCTATTACTTTATTTAAAAGTAATGCATAGCATGATACATAGAGATAAGTGGCTAAGCAGGTTATTTCAAGGTCTGGAAGCTCAAGTCAATTCTCATCTTTGAAGCTGATTGTCACTGCTGCTATCTTTAAGCAAGGCCTAATATCTGACATCACTCATCATACCTAAATAAACAAATCATGAAGGAATTTCAAGGGGGAACATCAATATTACAGTCATAGAGAAGCTGAGTATGCACTGGAGCAGTAGTAGGTGATTCTTATTTACACCACCCTGCCAGTGGAGATAAGCACATTGTGAATAAAGCTGTTTATGTGTAACAGCTACAGATATTTTATTGCTGCAATTCCAGGATGTTGTTATACAAGCACTGACAAAGCTGCTGTCAGTGGAAATCAAATGAATCAACCAGTTAGCATCAACTTCACTTTGCCTAACTGGTACTGATTAACTTTATAGTGAAATTATGTGTGTAAGGCTACAGAATCACAGAAGCATGGAATCATTTATGTTGGAAAAGGCCTCCAAGATCAGCAAGTCCAACTGTTAACCCAGGACTGCCAAGCCCACCACTAAACCATGTCCCTCAGTGCCACATCTACACGGCTTTTAAATACCTCCAGGGATGATGACTCAAACAGTTCCCTGGGCAGCCTGTTCCAGTGCTTGACAAGGCTTTCAGTGAATATTTTTTTCCCCAGATATCCAATCCAAAACTCCCTTGGTGTAACTTGAGGCCATTTCCTCTCATGCTATCAGCTGTTACTTGGGAGACCAACCCCACCAGGCTACAATTTCCTCTCAGGTTCATTTGTAGAGTCATTAAACATCCAAGTCCACTTTTTTTCCTCAGCCAAATGCTTCTAACTTAAAATCCTAAACCTCCGCCTTTAGAAATATATACATGTCACCAATTGCTTTAGAAGACCGCTGTGCATGTTAGTGGGATATCCCTGTGAGTGTATATCAGCTTGCTTATTAGACCTTTACCACTCAGAATTGCATGCTGCAGAGATAGAAGGTTAAATCTGGGTTAAATCTCTTGTAAAGAGACACTCTTTTCATAATGAACAAAATCCCACACCAATATGGGTTTGTAGGTTAAGGTGATAACAAACAATGCATACATTATCTACCATTTCCTATGTTTCATGTAGAAGTACAATAATTTTCTTTTAAAGGTGCAGTCAGAGCAGTACCATCATCGTTAGGCTTTGCATAAACAAGCAAAATGGTAATTTGGATGTAGTAGCCATAGCGGAATTTTTTTTGCAAAGAGAAAGAGACTCATCAACCAGCATTAAAATTTCCAAAGAAAAACAAGGTTGTGAATGTGT
Organism: Erpornis zantholeuca; assembly: GCA_013400515.1. Lineage (NCBI taxonomy): Eukaryota > Metazoa > Chordata > Aves > Passeriformes > Timaliidae > Erpornis > Erpornis zantholeuca. Next base: position 12,508 of record VZTN01030585.1, on the reverse strand, counting down.
AAAAGTAGATACCTAGGTTGCTGGAGAAAATCATCCTGATTTTGCTTTGGAACTGGATAAAATACTTAAAAAACTCATTAACATCAACAACAACAACAAACCCTATGGTTATTACTCTACAAATAATACAATACTGAGGAGTCCAATTAATTTGAGAGTAAAATTAACTACACAGGAGGCTACTATTAGCATTCAGGTTTGAAATAGTAACATTTTTAGTACTGGGCCATAAATCGCTTTTACAAATACTGTTTTTCATAAAATAGCACAGTCTTAAAATTCCTTGCAATTTCATAGATTTTTAATGGCATTTTACAGCCATACACTTCCCAAATTTACTGGAAGGGGAAAGAAGTTAAAGTACTGATACACCATCACCTCTGTATTGTCCACATAATGGAATACAATGGACTATTAAAAAAAAGAAATCTTAATTATGAAAGTCAAGGGATTAATATTGTTGTTTTTGCAACACGTCCAGTTAGGTTATATTTCTAGTCTTGTGTCTGATTCCCAACAAACCAAACCAGCAGCAGGTTCCATGTATGCCTGAATGTAATCCAGCTGTGCTTAGGTTTTTTTTTGCTTCAGTCCCCTGAAAGTCTGCTGCAGTACAAATCTCAGAACAGAATCCAGCATCAGGCTCTTCCCCGGCTGTTGTGTTTTCTGCTTGGTTTTATTTCAAAAGGAGTTTCCAGAAGGGATCAACACCCAAATTGTTAGAATCTCAGAACAGAATGTCTAACATCTTGTGCTAGGTGCCAGTGAATGTGCTTTCTTACTTTGATGCCTTAAATGGCTACCTAGAAACAGAGACTAGACAGGAATAAAGGAATAAAGGAGGGATTTATTTGAAAGGCCTTCAGAAGTACACCCTGGGCTCCAGAGTGTACTGATTAAACTACAAAATGGACGACAGGTCACAAATGCTTCACACTTTGATATGAGCATCAATTCCCCAAGCAGAACGCAGGCAAGGATGGAATTTCCCCAAGCTTGCCCCCCTCTCCCCAACATGAAGGTTTGCAGTTCTTGGGCCTAGGAGGGTCTGGGTGTCCTTGGAGAGTGAGCTGGAGAGGCTTTGTTGTGTGTGTGTGAGCATGAGAGAACAGCACTGAACGAGCTACAGGAAACTTCAGAGTTACATTAGCAGTACAGGATTTGAAAAATACAAAAATTTAAAACCTAAGGCATCAGTACTTATTAATATTGACTGTGATTGTTGTAAGCAAAACTGAGGGAAAAAAAGAACAAAAAAGCACTACAAATTAAAGTTGCTGCACAATTAAGCAAGAATAGTGCTCTTAGAGTCTAGATACATTTTAGATGGAATGTGTTTTCTGTACTTGTAATTCATTTACTCTAAGCATTTAAGCTCTGAATGAAGTTAACTTGAAAACTCTCAGAAATATTGCCAAGGATTTAGTTTGTTGGAACACACAAGAAAAAGACATCATGGCAACAAAATGTCAAAATGCCATGAAGCATGAAGATTTTCTGAATCTTTATTGTAGCCTCAAAATGCTAGCAATACTGAATTTATTGCCAAAATTGCCATCATATTCCCCATCCCCACTTCCTCCTGCTTCCATGATTCCTTGTGGTGCACTCAGTCTTGAAAGGAAAAAAAATTAAACAGTACAGGCTTGATGATTTTCTATCAGAACAAAGTCTGTTATCTCAACTAGCAGTTCTACAGCCAGGGGCAATGGTGTGGTGCTTCAGTGCTTGTGGACAATTTCATCTCATGGAGAATGGCCCAAGGAAGAAAATGGAAATGGTTCATTGTAAACATCTTATTACAAGATGAAAGGAAGAGCATAAAGATCTAAATGTAATATCTAAACATCTTCCCCAAAGCCAGCAACAGTTCCTAAAAAGTCAGTGTTGTCTGGCATCTCACATGATCATTCCAAGGCATTTTAAAAGCATGCTAAGCTAAAAAGAAATGAAAAGGATCTGTGGTCAGCATTCTTAGAAGGCAAGTACCCTTTTCTGCCAACCAACGTGGTAAAGAATATTAGGCAGTAAGCTCAGCACTTGGGTGATTTACCTGGTATCAACACAATTTCATTTGCTTATAATTGGGTTGGTTTTGGCTCTCTGGTATGTAATATACACAGATTAGCTGCAAATGGAGAACTTACTGCTGCATTGCACACAAAAAGTGATTCAGGAGCTTACATTCAGCAAAAGAATTCACAGTGAATGGTGAACCTCTTCAGCTTCTGCAATGAATAAATTATGCTATATCAACATGTTCAGCATGCTCTTAATTCCTTCTGAACAGGTGAGTAAAAAAAAAGAAGTACTGAATGGGATGGTTTAGATTTTTTTTTCCCTTGCATTTACAAAAAACTCTTAGGTCAATTAGAAGCAATCTAGCAGGGGGAGTGATACTGGATTCTTCCTTTCATCTTTCACACAGATGAAACAAACACTTCTGTTCTTACAAATGACAGGCAGAAACATTTTCCCAAATAGTGGAAGATCACGAGTATGGAACAGCAAAAAAAAACCAAAAAAAACCAAAAAACTGAGCTTTAGTTTTTGCTCTTCAGTATTATTCATTATTCCCTTTCTCAGGGAATCTTACAATTTATTAATGTAAGACCCACTGTCTACCCTCTCAGTGAGCATTTGTATTCTATTAATGCTGGTTTTCCAGGTGATGTTTTATGCACCCTAGAATGCACATTCCCTCCTTGAATTGCTTTTCATGCACCTGTTGAGCTCAGAAATATATGCACATAAACATATGTTGTGTGCCAACACAACTGAAGGGTCCTACACATGAATTTATTGTCATGTCATCAAAATGAACAATGAGAAAATACAGATTCACTCAGGAAAGTATGTCATTAGTACTGAATGTATTTCCTCATATTTATTGTATGAACAGATTTAAGAGTTAATCTTTGTATTCCCTTATTTTTATTTACTTTCCAAGTTTCTCTTCAACTAAGATTAAAAAATACATGTTCATCTTATGAATTCCTGATGAAAACAGATGAGAGATATAGAATGTTTTCATCTGGAAAATCATTGCTCAGAGTGACAAACAGCAAATGTCTGCCTAAATACTGTTACACATCAATCTTGCCTTAATCTTATATCTCACTGACTTTTGTGGACCTGCACACTCCATTCACACCAAGAGATCATAATTTGGTCATTTTTTCAGCCAAAAAGGGCTTCGTCTCTTACTCCCTTGTCAGCCTGAGAGTTAATCACACAAGGGTAGTGTGCTGCTACTTTTTATTGCGTTTGAGTCTCGCAAATATTCAGAGGCAAAAGCAGAGCAGCAGTTTCCATTAAAAAAAAAAAAGAAAAAAAAAAAAAAGAGACATACTTCACATATTTGACCACACTAAAGTCAATTTAGTTCTGTGGCAGTCCTGACAGGAGTTACAGTGGTAACCAGCACAGGTGCTTGAACAAGGCAGGGTGCTGCCCACCAAAACCACTCTGTCACTCCCCTTTTCAGCTGGACTCAGCCTTCCCTCTGATCCTCACTTTTTCTGGATTCAGCTTCACTCTCAGTTTCTCTCCCTCCTCCTCCTCCCCCCAGCAGGGTAAAGAATAGGGAATGTGTGTTGTGGTCCATTCATCATGGGGTTTGTTTTAACTGCAGGTAACAGAAAATACTAAATAATCTTAGAAAAATATTTTTCTACGAAAACCATTATACATAGACAGACAAAGAAAAAAAGGCTCTGTTTAGTTTGCCATTATTTTTGGACTGAGGACCTAAATTAAAATTCTTGTCAAAAATCCCTGGAGTTTTCAATGTTCTATGATTTTTAAAAGGGTTTCAGGAAAAGCATAGTAAATTACTTTAAGAGTCCAAACAACTCTATCTTTACATCTTGCTTTACATCTCCCTGTAGCTTTTGGCTCTAATGAGTCTGTCCTTTATACTTAGAGTTTTTCCTCTCAGTGGAGTCTAGGAAAAGTGAACATAAATCACCAGTGGATTTCTTGTACTGACCTACCCACTTAAATTCAGAAATGGTGAGATGCTTAACAGCAGTGAGCTCTTTTTTAGAGCAAACATTAAAAAAAAAAAAAAGAAAAAAAAAATCAGTCCTTAGTCTCTCCAAAGTTTTGTGAGTACCTCACATTACTGAGTCTGGAAACAGGAGAGCTGCCCTGTGCACCACTCCTGTTGTAGTGAAACAATTCAGATCAGCAACACAGGCTGCAACCAGCTGAGCCCTCCAGAGGGAAGTGATGGGGCAGGCAGTGGAGAGCTGGGAGTGCCCAGGTGCAAGCAGTGAGGTGAGATTGCACTCACCTGCAGCCTGCTGGGTGCAGCCTGCGTCAGATTTTTTTCCACTCTCGCAGGTTGAAACTCTGCAGAGTTCCTGAGAAGGTATTGCTTTGTGAGGGAATTGGAGAGAGATAATAAGGTTAGTGACTGTGATTAATGTCTGTTTTTCTGCCCGTGCTTGACTGTGTTCTTCAGGCATTACTTTTATCATCCTGGGGGTTTCAGAGTGCACAATGACCGGAGTTTTTTTCTTAAGTAATGTCACAAGGGAAATTATCTAAAAATACTATGAGGTAACTTAGAAAACCTTAAACTTAGAAACCTTTGAAAGCTAGTGGATAGAGTAGTTATTATATAAAACATTATAAAGCTTGTCTATTATGTGCACAAAAAAAATAAAAATCACAAGTCTCCACTTTTTTTTCCTTGTCTTAAATTTTCTTAATTTACACCAGGTAAACTTCTGAAACTCTAATTTACTGAATTACTGCCCCGACAGGAAGCTGTACAGAGCTGTGCTGCTAATCTTAATAGGGTGATGACCCCCTTATTTGTGCTTCTAATTGTCCCATCCTTGGAAAGAATAATAGGAGATGTTGGCCCAAAGCCCTTAAGACTTTTTTCTTGAGTTTTTGATGAGTACAGAGTACAAGATGAATTTAAGTCTTTAAGTACTTGAAGATAAGTATGTACATCCAATTTGCTATCCTATTGTGAGAGAGAACCTTATCTTTTCCTGTGGGTTTTTTTTTCCCCAAAGGCTTTCTTTTTCTTTTTAAGCTCTCTGGAGTCATTGTATTTGTCTTCAAAATCTGTGATTATGGCTGCTTCCAGGGAAAAGGCTAAAGGAGGGTTGAGATTCTTTAATCTTTGCAGATGCACAGCTGCTTGTCATTGGAGGGCTTGTAGTGCTGATGCTGTTGTTTTGTACTAGTCACGAAAGCTTAGTTTAGGGTCTATGACTTCCTGGTTGGACAATTACCTTAGAAGTAATGAAACACTGCTGCAGTGCAACAGAGAGTTCTGAGTTGTATAAACTTGTAAAATATGTATAAAACTGTGTCAAAATCCTTTCCTGCTGCTTCTGCATTGGGTCTTTTATGATATAATGAGTTGTGAAATCAGAGCCATTATTCTGGTGAAATAAATAAGACAGTGACTTAATACTGCTCTGTATGTGGAATTAACAATTTATTAACTTGCCCTAGGGTATCTGCTTCAGGTTTTCCAGTGCCAAAAAAGGTGGAGACTATCTGAACCTGTGGGGTTTTTTTATGGCCATGTACATGCCTTAGTCAGCTGAAAAAAAGATGTAGAAGAGAGGAGGTAAAAATGTCATTACCCAGGTATTGGTTTTTTAACCTAATTCACATAATGTCTCGTGACATGCTCTAACTCCTTTACTCTACATTATATCTCGGGCAAATAACAACTCTGTACATGGCCATGAAAGTATGGGAGAAGGAATAATAATTTTTAGGCTGCTCTGGACACGAGTTAAAAAACCAGAGTGTCAGGAAAATTAATCCACAAACACCAGAGGTTTATGTCCAAAAAGGAGACAGAGGAGTCCTGTTATTTTATTTGAATAGATGGGGCATTCCCCTGGGAAGTCTCTCCAATTTTTGGAAGGCACAGCCTCCTTTTTATCCCAATTTCCCAGCCACATTTCCATCTCTCTTTCCCCATTGGCTGAGGTACTCGAGAGGCACAGACTTCCTGGAATGCCTAATACCTAGGATTTCCCTCTAATGTATAGCCCCCCTTTAATTTTTAATTCTTATGGAATTTATGCTTCTTCCCATTGTTTCTTTCCTCTCTCAATATCCAATTAAATTTACCAGCAGACTTACAGTTTGTTTGTAAAGGCAAATATCTTTTTTTTTTTTCTATTCATCAATCAGTGGAATCCTTCCCATTGTTTCTTTTATCTCTCTGTGCTAGTTTTATCTACCAGCAGACCCACAGCCTGGTTGTAAAGACAAATCCATCGTTCCTCCCAAGAGCAATAGATTCTCCTGAAATAAGTGAAACCCCCTCACACTACTAATCTGACCTCTTAGCCCAGTGATAGAAGCCTTAAAAATTAGTCTTGTTTCAGTTAATGATAATTAAGATATGGGAACTGTAGAGTAGTAACCTGTCTGAAATTTACATTTTTGTGAATTGGAGATGTATTAGGAACATAGTTTCTCTTTGAAATAAGCCACACCAGCGTCTGGACAAAACAACAGCAAAATTTCAAAGCACAGCAAATTTTCAAAACTCCTGGCTATAACAAAGACTTTGTTGTTCTAGTGTGGTCTAAAGGGTCTGATACAGAGATACCCAGGAAAACAGGTGTGATCTGGACAAACATCTTATGCTTTGGTCTCCTGTTGTTACAGCTTGTGAAGCTGTTCCTTGGCTTCTCATTGACTCTGGTCACAGATGAAGGTGCAGCTTTCAGTAATAATTTTTATCTAATCAGGCAGTCATTGCTTTCTGGAGACAGAGGCTATGAACTCTGCAGCCTCTCTCTTTGGGGCTGTGAATCACTGTTTATTGGGGGTTTCACAATGTCCCTTCCATCTCCTTCTTTCTCTCCTTTCAAAGGCTTGCCTTGTCTTTTCTACACTGGACCATGAATGCTTTTCTATATTTTTTGGATAGTATAAAGTATGCTGTAATGAAATGTCTGTAATGAAATGAATAATATTGAAGTGTATGAGAATTTTAATTTCCTTCTCTAGTACCTTTTCTACGTGACCCAAAAAGGTTACTTGCTGTAATTATTAGAAGATGAAGCTACAGCAAAACACTGTGGATGCTGAGTTAGGGTCTCTTTAATTTTTTGTGTATCAGAGTTAAAAAATGTAAAAACTTTTCTCTATACATCTAGGTTTCCTCATGAGATGATAGCAGTATTCCTCACTGAGTAACATATAAATTCTGTAAGATATGTCCTTGTGTTATTTAAGCAAATATTAATTTTCTGATAATTTCTTATAATGCTGAACAGCTGTGAGACACCATTCTTTGCCTGCCAGTTCCTGGGCAGATGTTTGACCTGACCAAGTAATGCAGGACTTGGCCTAGAACCTCTGCAAAATTAGTGTGTAGAATACAAAGAACAGATGTAAAATTCCAAACTCAGCATTTTGTAAACCTCAAGGACAGAACTGTTAATAAGTGTATTGGATTCTTCTATTGCATCTTGTTTTGGTTACAGATTTTTGCATGCAAAATTGTTAAATCTACTTGTTATCATTCTAAAAGCTGGCCAGCAGGAAAAGGTTACTGTGCTCCAATTTGGAAAACTACTCAGCCACTTCATGTGGTTTTTCTTTTTTTCTCAATCACAGACTGTGTTTTCTAAGAGTGAATATGTTCATTTTAAAAAAATATATACTTATTAAATGGTAACATTTTAAAACAAACTGTGAACAAATCATTAAACAAATAAAAATAAGAACCATGTGCACTTTTCCAGATTGACAAATCCTTTAGTTTAAATTTTAAAAAATCCATTCTCCTCCTATGCAAGGTGATACTGATGTCCTTTTTAATTCACAGTTACCTTAGCAAAGCCTTTCAAAGGCTCCCTGAGACAGACATCATACAGAATCTAACTTCAAGTTTCAAAGATTAGATTAGTTTTTGGGCTGAAGGCTTTTTAATTTTCCTTGTGTATTCAAAACTTTTCTATTAAACCTGGAATGTACTTTCTAAAACACAGAATTTGTCTTGTAGCTGGGATGGCTCCCACTGTTGGAACTTTTGTTTATGCACGACTTAAAAGATCTTGAAAAACTCATTCTACTGAATAGAAGTTAGTGTTATGTATGCATTTGTGAGAAAACCTCAATAATTATATCTCGTGTGACTTCAGTTCTCTTTCCCTGGATAATGATCACTGTGATTTTTCTTTGGGATATTCATGAGGGACATCCTTTGGGGGATTTCTTATTATCCTTGTGTCTGGAAGCAAGAAGTTATATAAACCTGCAGAGCAGAGTTCAAGCAGACTGCTGGGAAATTCTCACTGGCTCAGTTTCTTTTAAATTCTTGATTTATCTCTTTAAGTGCCTGGAAAAATAATTCAGAGACAAATACTGCTTCCCTTGAGAGATGTGGGGTTTTGCTGGGTTTTCAAGTAAATTAGGAAGTCAGAAAATGGCTCGTGCAAGTCAGTAACTCATTGCAGATTGGATTTTTTTTTTTTTTTCCTTAAGATTACAGAAATGCAGTTTTCTGGAAGACAGGCTTCTGTTTGCCTAAAAGTTATGGATTGGATACGAGAATCATTTGAAGAAACCCTACATCCTGCTTAGTAGAACAGCTACTTAAACCCTTTTTGGCATCAAAGTCTGAATTTGTGTTGCTGTGAAGAGGATTAAATCTTTCAAAGGGGAAAGCAAAATCTCTAAAGAAGAAATATTGATATACCAATTTAAAATAACTTCCAGATATTTCTTCAGAAGTTCTATACAGCAGAG
>VZTN01030584.1:15576-32420 GCA_013400515.1 Erpornis zantholeuca | reverse complement strand
AGGGGAGGGACCTGCGGCGCGGTGTGACCCGGCTGCCGGCAGCGCGCTGGGGACGCTTCTCCCCGGCCCGCGGCCGCGTTTGGGCGCTGCAGTCACGCGGTGTCAGGTTAACCGGATACCTTATGCTGGAATTCACAGAATCAGTGAGGGTGGAAAAGATCTCCGAGATCGTCGAATTCAGCCTATGACCCAAGAGCGGGGCGTCAAACAGACCATGGCACTGAGTGCCGCGTCCAGATATTGCTGAAACACTTTCAGGGACGGTGACTCCACCATCTCCTTGGGCAGCGCATTGCAGTGTCTAATCACCCCTTCTGTGAAGAAATTACTGCTAATGTCCAACCTAAACCTTCCCTGACACGGCTTAAGGCCATGTCTTCTTGTCCTATTGCCAGTTGCCTCAGAGAAAAGGTTGACACCAACCTGGTCACACCTTCCTCTCAGGGAGTTGTAGAGAGCAATAAGGTCTCCCCTGAGCCCTCTCTTCTCCAAGGTAAAAACCCCTGCTCCTCTTGAAACCTGTGCTCCAGGCTTTGTTGTGCTTCACAGCTTGGTTTCCCTTTTCTGGACTTGCTCCTGCACCTCAGAGTCCTTCCTTAACTGAGGATCCCTGACCTGAACACAGGACTCGGGGTGTGACCTCACCAGTGCTGAGCACGAGGGAAGAATCTCTTCTGTGGTACTGCTGGCCACACTGTTTCTGAAACAGATATTTCTGATTCCTGTGGGTGCTGAGGAGCTCAGAGGCACAGCCAGCACAGCACACATTCTCAAGGTAGATTTTTTTTACACCTGTGCTCTTCAGAGATCTTTGCATTGGTCCAAGCCATTTTCCATCTCTAGGTCACGTGTGTATCAGTGCACACTAAGCAAGCGGAGCTTTGGATCAGACAGTGAGATCTAGAGGCCCTGATCTCACAGTAAGATCTGGAGTTCTGATCTCTGTCTGGCCCAAAGAAGCAAACAGAACATGAATCAGCAGTGCCCTGGCAGCCAGGAGAGCCAACCCTGCCCTGGGGTACATCAGGCACAGCACCACCAGCCAGGCAAGAGAGGCAATTGTCCCACTCTGCTCTACACTGAGGTGGCCTCACCTCGAGTGCTGCAGGTAGTTTTGGGTCACCTCAACCCAAAAAGAATATAAAGCTATTGGAGAGTGTCAGGAGGCGGGCAGTTTGAATGGAGAGAGGTCTGGAGGGCAAGAGGTTCTGGAGGGGAACAGCTGAGGTCACATGGCTTAGTCAGCTTGGAGAGAAGGCTGAGGGCAGACCTCATTGCAGTGTACACCTTTGTCACAGGAGGTCTTGCCTGGAACAGAATTCATTTCCTTCACAGCAGCAGGTATCGAGCTATGGTTTGGATTTGTGCTGAAAACAGTGCTGCTAGTACAGAAATGTTTGCATTATTACTGAGCAGTACTCAGAGTTATAGCCATTTTTGCTTTTCACCCCACCCACCAAGGAGGGGTGCACAAGAAACTGAGAGGGGACACAGCCAGCACTGCTGACCTTGACAGACACCAGGGCTATCCCACACAACATAGCACCATGCTCAGCATACAAAACTGGAGGAAGAAAGAAGAGGGGAATCTTCAGAGTGACACATTTGTCTTCCTCAGTCACTGTTATATGTGATGGTGATGCCTTAAATGGCTACCTAGAAACAGAGATTAGGCAGGAACAAAGGAATAAAGAAGGGATTTATTTGAAAGGCCTTCAGATGCACACTTTGGGCTCCAGAGGGTCCTGCCTCAGTGGATCCCAAAATGGATGACAAGTCACAAGTTCTTCACACTTTTATATCAGCATAAATTCACCAACCAGAACCCAGCCAATGATGGAATTTCCCCAAGCTTGCCCCCCTCTCTCCAAGATGATGGTTTACAGTTCTTGGTCTGGGTGTCCTTGGAGAGCAAGTTAAGAGAGGCTTTGTTATGTCTATTTTAGCATAGAGAACAGCACTTAACAAGCTACAGAAAACTTTAGAGTCACGCTAGCAGTACAGGATTTGAAAAACATACAAGTTAAAACCTAAGGCATTAATGGAACCCGGCTTTCCTGGGAACTGAATACCCGCCTACCCACGGGACAGAGTAGATAAATTCCTTCTTTTGCTTTGCTTCTGTGCACAGCTTTTGCTGTACCTATTAAATAGCCTTTATCTCGACCCTCGAGCTTTCACTTGTATCCTTCCGATTCTCTTCCCCGCCCCACGAGGCGAGAGTGAGCACGCAGCTCTCTGGGGCTGAGTTGCCAGCTGGGGTTAAACCATAAGTGTGTCAGGGAAAGTTCCAGTTGGACACCAAAGTTCTTCATGCAGAGGGTGATCAGTTCCCAGGGAAGCTGTCATGGCACCAAGCCTGTCAAGTGTTAATGAGGGTCTGGATGATGACCTTAGTATATGGTTTAGTGTTACACAGTTCTGCAAGGAGTTAAGTTGGAATCAATGATACTGATGGGGGTCCTTTCCAACTCAACTGTGACTACACATTAGGCAACATGAATTGATCACATGCCTGTATTCACCAGTCTTCCCTTCCAATCATATGGCACACAGACCACTTTGTTGCAGAAGTGATACTGGATTTCCCTTGCCCTGCTGGGTGGGGTGATATTTAGAACTTAACAGGTCAGCATCCTCTCAAGCCATTGTGTCTTTTCAGCATTAAGATGCTGGAAATTGAAACAGGAATCAAATAGAAACAGGGCATGAGCAAGACTTTGTAACACAAGAAAGTTTGGGGGAGTGCAGAGGAAGACAAAACTACTCAGTGGAAGAACCAGGTCATGAGGTCAGGAACTGTGAACTAGATTAAAGGTATGTAATAAAGATAGTCCCAGAGAAGTCTATTAACTACTCATTAACGTCAGTCAAAAAAAGTTTATTGGAATCAGACTACAGATATTAGGAAAAATTCTCTCCTGTCAGGTGGTGATGCGCTGGAACAGGTTGTCCAGAGCAGCTGTGGATGACCCTGAAGTGTTTAAGGCCAGGTTGAACGGGATGCCATGTTATTTCTCAAAACCCAGAGGACAATAAAAGAATGCAAACTCAATTTTTATAAAGAAATGTATGTTTTGTTTACTTAAAAACTGAACTTCAGACATATTTGTCTATGCAATGTAAATTCAAATATTTACAATATTCGGTCAATATTGTATCAAATTTTATCCCCTGTAACACCTATGCAGACCCTTCAGTTCTGAATAGCTTTTTTTGCTTCTTCCTCTGAATTTTGCGTAGCTTCTTCTTATCTTTAACAATTGGCTTTGACTCTGGTTTCACAAGCTGTATTTCCACTGGTTTCTCTTCAGCTGGAGTTTCAAAGACCACTTCAGTAGGATCTTCTTCAACAAGGACCTTAGTCCCTTTTTTCTTAATCTTTTGCACTTCTTTCACTTGTTGCTTTTCTCTAAACTTCGCTGCCACTGACAATTTAATCAGCCGGCGATGCTACAAAAATAAGAATTTAAATTTTATCATGTTTCAAATAAACAAGAAGGAAGAAGTCTGGTATTAAAGAAACACATGGTCATTTTTCTGTGTAATAGTCGAGACCCTCAGTGTAGAGCCATCTTTTCAGTGACAATGGCTTCTGCACACATTTCATAATTACAAAACTACTCTGTTCACAAACTGTCCTCAGTTTAGGGCACTACAAAGGGTCATGGGGAAAGGCATACTGTGCTCCTGCACAGACTGACATCAAGACTGGTTTTCAAATTAGTTGCTTAATGAAAAACAAAACGAAGACAGAACTGCTTACCATATTTGGGGACCGGTAATGAGGATTTTCATACAGAGTTGGTCCTCCAAAGCTACCTTGGAAGATTTTTATGAGGTTCAGGACAAAACGAGGCCCAATTTCTACTAGAGATGCATCTTCTTCTATTATCTGCAATAAAAAGAAAACTTCCTCCATTTATCATGGATTGAATCAAAGCATATGACCTTGTTGGCACCTTGCACATGGTAACACACAACTGAATTTAAATCTCTGGTACAGCACCTGATTAGCTAGATTTGTATAAACCCAATTCTGTACATAAAGCAGTTCTTTGAAACTCAAGCAAGCTCTGGACTACTTGGTATTTGTAAACTCCTTCTATGGAAAGTAAGCTCTAGATCACTTTGGGTTAAAGCAGCAATTTAGATTAAAAGGCACAGCTTAGGCCTTGGGTAGTATGTCCTGCTACCAAGATAACCCTCACAGAATTGCAACTCACTGAATGCGAGCTGACTGAACCAGATCTCTTCAGAGATACAGGAGAAGGTAAGTCATTTCAGGACTCTGAATCTGCAAGCACTAGGGGCTGACAATATCCTGAGAACAGTATTGATGATTCTCCTAGTTTTATGTTTAATAATGGATTTGATATGAAATTACTCCACTGAGCTCCTTCTGATGAGCTAAGAAAGAACACTCACCTGGTAATTGCGAAACCAGATCCTTTCGTCCGTGATGGTGAAGGTGAAGACATGGTCGACAAAAGGCTGGCTTTTGGGGTGGTACTGCGGTGTACCAAATATCTGTAATAAAAGGCAGTGTTCCTAAATATTGGCAATTTAAGAGATCGAACATAAATGGCTTATTTTAAATTGCTTTTAAGATCCCAAACCCAGGTAACATTTCATAAGCCAAAACTTAAGTGTCCAAGTCATGCTAAGACTATGATCCCAATCCTTTGTCACCTTTTCAAAGTTCAGGAGTGTAAAAATGCTACTTGAAAAAAACATTTGCAATTTTTAAATATGTTGCCAAAAAACATTTCCAGTGAAGAAACACTGGACAGCAGAACTAGAGACTGACCTGAATAAACAATTCTTTAAGCAGGGCATAGTGTGGCTCCTGGTCAAATATCTACAAAGAATAAAAATATAATTTTATATACAAGGCTAAAGGCAATAGTCATGCCAAGAGAATAAAAACATACTCAATGAAATAAAATCTACACTTACTGGATCAAAAGACAAAAGGGGTCTTGAACCCCTTAGGCAATTTCCTGTCATCTTCAATTCAGCCAGTGTGTGAACTACAGTGATTTAAAAAAAAAAAAAAAAAGTTATTTTATTACTTATACAAAACTGTTCAGATAAAATAGTAAGAGTACAAACACAATAACTAGCTTACTGTTCTGCACCAAGAATTTAGCAGATGGTCCTTGAGGTGTGTTTGAAAGCCTGCAAAAGACAGGTGGAGGGGAAGAGAGAAAAGACAAATGTTAAAGAGCAGCCAGAAGATGTGCTGGATTTCCACACTACACCCCAACCAGTTATTCCTGCATTGAAGTAGTTCCCATCACTTTTATAGCCCTACTGAGTTCCTTTAACATGATCATCAACCCTTGCTTTCTAAATAATTTTGTAAAATGCTTCTGCAAACAGTCTCCAAAAGCTGGTCATGCATTGTAATCTTGCACTATCCACAGAAGTGCGATATTAGAACAGATTTAATTAAGCTTAATTAATTGCTTAATATTTCATGCATTTTCACAATTACAGTAGGAAACTTCAGCTAGAACTGAGGCTTCTGCAGCTATAAACAGAAATGTAACAAAACGTAACATTTCCTTACCACATGTAGAGATCCTGTTTCTTTTTGGCTTCAAAAAAGATGCACTTATTGCAGTTTTTCATCTCACACACCTACACAAGACACATCAGGTTAGCTGTTTACAATCATTCTGAAGACATTTTTGAAAACTTCCCACATTCATCTCTTATACTTTTCTCCTCTCAAAAATATAAGTTCAAAAGCAAAGATCTTGCCTTATTAAGTGACACCTACTGATCCCCAAACTTTAGCAATTTTTAAAATAAAATCTCACATACTTACTCTACGGAGTAATGATTTCATTAAAGCTACCAACAACCTGACAGGAATAACCTCTCCAGGGTACAACCACATGAGCAGGAGCTGAGACATTAGGTTCTACGTTTAGAACTACCAATGCCCTTCTACATTTGTGCTGGCTGCATATTTGTGTTCCACATTGTTCAAGTATAAGCTGCACTATACCTTTCACCTATACAGAAAAGCACATTATGCTTTATTTCTTCACTACAAGAATCTCTATCTAATTAAAAGTCTCATTCTGGTTTTATTAATCAAAAGTCAACTTTCTGCTTAAACACAAGTGCTTTTTGAATATCAATAACTTTTTGCCTATGAAATTGCAGAACTCCTACAACTAGTCTAAGATCCTTTGAACTTGATTGCCCTTTTCCCTTGCACACTGAATTTCCACAGAAAATAAAATAAAGAAGCACTAGATAAACCTTTGATTACCTCATTGATTACAAATAACTGGTCTTTACGGTCCATTTTAGTATCTGAAAGACAAAGACAACGTTTACAAGGCTGAAAAACCAATTTAATATAAGGGATTCTTTGAACAGTCCTTCCTTTTGCCAAAATTTGACTAGTTTATAAATGGTTAATTGTCAAATTGTTTCTGTCATGTTATGGAATAAATAAACGTAGCATCAAAACTAACTGTGCAGGTTCAGGACTGATGCCTTAGGATTCACTTCCCAGAAAATATTATGATACAATAGCTCCTGTACTTGTTGGCTCAAAAGGGGTTTGGTGTTTTTTTAAGATAAAAGTTTTGTCGAAACGGTTCTGTACCGCATTTAAAAAAAAAAAAAAAAAAGGATTGTTAACAGTTCTTGGCTTAAAAGTATTCTCAAAATATAAGTCAGGAATCATGTTTAACCCCTACCTGCTTTGGAGTGAGGCATCAATGTCCTTAAGTCTTGCATTAGATGTCTTGTTCTGAAATTAATCCCACGAGAGGAGAATATCAGCACTCGCTCCTTGTTTTTCCATCTGCCCTATTAAAAAGACACAACAATTACGTGTGAAGCTTCTAGCCTTAATACTGTTATAACACAACAAAAAAAAAAAAGCGGTTTGGACAGTAAATACAGAAAGACACAGCAAGAACCTTTGTTTTATCTGCCCACCCAGACAGAACCACTCTCTCAGCAAGGGTAGAGACTTCCCTACAGAATGGGGGGACACTGCTTTTACAGGAGGAATCCCGATGGAGTGTGCTCCCAGGCACAGCTTTTCACTCCCACCCAAGTATTAAAAAGTCACGAGCATCGCTTATTTTCCTGCAAAACGGGCTCAGCCACAATCCCAAAGCACAGCCCAGCTTTTACTGTCGATAAGCACATTGCGAAATCTTTGTGTTTACACGTGGTACTTGCCGTTTTTCTTACAAGCCAACAATTACCGAAACCTTCTCTGGATGATTCCTAAATGGAACAGGCACAATTTCCATATATCCTCCGTATACAACAGAATTGCCCAACTCTTTCAAGTACTTCTGAGACTGAGGTAACACATTTTATCGGCATCGTATTCGCGTATTCTCACGGAAACAAAGCACCGCAAGGTTTACTTTTACTTATGCTGGGATCATAAAAGATTACGAATAAACCTCCCAGCCTCCTCTTAGCAGCCGCGTTCCCTCAGACAGCCCGGAGCTGCCGGTACCTGTGACACGGGCGGCGGGATGCTGTATTCCTGCGGCGGGAGGCTGCTCTCCCCGGGGCCGGCCTCCGGCACTGCCTCGGCGGCGCTCGGGGCGCTCCTGGGGCGCTTCGCCTTCCCCGCGGCCAGCGCTCCTCGCTTCCTCTTAGCCGCCATGGGGCCCCGTGCCATGCCGCGCTCGCCGCTCCTGCGCTCCACTTCCCGTGTCACATTTCCTGTTCGCATTTCCTGTGCGCTGCGCTGTGTGATCTCACTTCCTGCGCTCGCCTTCCCTTCCCTGTGCTCCCGCCCGCTGCCCTCCCGGTGCGGCCGCGCTCCCGCTCTCCGGCCATGCCGTTCTCGGCGCCGCCCCCCGCCAGCGGCGAGCGCTACGCGCTGTCCGCCAGCCTGGACAATGCCCGGCACCTGTCCAGCCTCCTGCGGGCCGTGCACTTCCAGGACCACGCCACCTGCTTCGCCACGGCTAGCGGTCTGCGCGTCACGGTGGAGGATGCCAAGTGCATCCAGGCCAACGCCTTCATCCAGGTACGGGCATCGGCGCGGGGTAGGGCACTGCTGCTGGAGACCTTGCACAGGCCCCGGTTACCGCCGGGTCGCTGCACCGGAAAGGCAAGGAGCCGCTGGGCAGCGTCCAGCGGAGGCCACAAAGATTATTGAGGAACTGGAGCATCTCTGTTTTGAGGAGAAGCTTCAGGAACTGGACCTGTTCAGTCTGGAGAAGAGCAGGCTGAGAGGGGATCTCATTAACGCATATAAATATCTCAAGGTGGGTGCCAGAAAATTGGTGCCAGGCTCCTTTCAGTGGGGACCAGTGACAAAAAAAGGAGCAATGGCCATAAACTAAAACACAGGAAATTCCACCTCAGCATGAGGGAAAACGGCTTTCCATTGAAGGCGGCAGAGCACTGGAACAGCTGCCAGGGCAAATCTCTCTCTGGAGATGTTCAGAACCCACCTGGATGCATTCCTGTGTCATCTGCTCCAGGTCACCCTGCCTTGGCAGGGGCGTTGGATTGGATGGTCTCCAGAGGTCTCTTCCCTAACAATACCATGATTCTGTGTTCACCTGCAGAGAAGGGGAGACTCTGTTGGAACCAAGGCAGAGGTGTGTGAGCTGGTGTGGAGGGAGAGCCGTGGTGAAGCTGCCCTTGTTTATGGGTGTCCATGCTGCTGGAATTCCAAACCCTGCACCTGGTACATCCCTGGCAGCGTGGTGGGCTTGCGCCTTTGTTTGATGTGTTGGTGCCTGCCAAACCCACAGCTCCTTCTGGCTGTGCTGTGCTTAGTTGCACAAGCAAGCACTCATAGCATCCATCTTTTTTACATCTCATCCCAAAGGCAAAAGTTTGGATTTATGTCAGCTGTGAAAGAGTACAGATTCACAGACACTTGATTGAAAATGGTTGTGCTGTGATCAAAGTACCTCAGGTTGGGGTTTGTGCTTGGGGCTGCCAGGAAAATATGAAATTGGTTTTCGCAGCTCATGCCACCCTGCTTTATTTCTGAGATACTTTGTTCTTGCAGGTGCCAGAAAGCAGTAAGTGCCAGTGACAAACAGGATAGTGTGGAGCAGTTTACTGTCACTAGAGAGCACAAAATGAGCACACGTACACACACAGGTGGACGTGACAGAAAAAAGGCACCAAGTTTTTCATTTCACAGCTTTTATACAAAACTTTGAGACCTCGTGGGTTGGATAGGGAGATCTTCTCCTATCCATCTCCATTGGTCTGGACAGAAGTCCATCAAAGACCTCTTTTATCATGAATGGAGTGAAAAGAAGAGAGACAGTTACAACAACCCACTTTGTTTACAGAAGAATTTTCTGAGAACTCTAGAGTGACTTTTCAAAACAATCAGAACCAGTTTCAAAAACAATCAGAAGGCTGAAATCCAGGGCAAAGGAAGGGTTCAGCACATATTTCAGAGTGGTGACTCACTCATCTCTTCTGTTCTTACATAATTTTAGTATCTGGAATGTTTATTCATGCTCTGAGTGCAGAAAACTAAGTACTGTTACCAGAGAAGAGTGCCACATTGTATAGTGCCATGAATGTTTCTAGCTCCAGAAGTAGGTGGCTTTAAAAGCTGTAACGTTTGTAGCTTGTACTTCAACTATAAAAACAAGTGTTTAGGATTTCTTGTTTATGCCATCCTGCCTTGTTTCAGCTGTGATCTGACTGTGTTTTCCTAGTTATGAGGATGAAGACCCATTTTTCTATAATCAGTGCTGTGTTGTATGTAGAAATCACTTCATGTTGCACTGATTTCTGAAAGGGAAACTCTGAAGTGCAAACCATAAAATAACTGCCCACTTTTCATCTCTACTTTTAACTTACAGGCAGAAGTTTTTCAGGAATTTTCTGTTCAGGAGGAATCGGTGACGTTCCGGATCAATTTGTCTGTTCTTCTGGACTGCCTGACCATTTTTGGAACCAGCTCGTTGCCAGGTGTGGTATATTTTCCCTGAATCTGTGAAAGGCTGTGTGGGCACTGCAGAATGCACTCTGTACTCGGGTGGAGGGGAGTGATACCATGACAGCTTTTGGGGCAGTTCTACCCTTGCATCTCTGTGTTTAACTCCTGGTTCCTCTGCAGTTTTGGTTGGGGCCGAGCTAAAGATCTAAATCAAGTGTACAAGAGAGTGATGTGATTTTGGGAAAACAGAGGTTCAGGTGGTGACAACCTGCAGCAGGAGGGTGTGAAAGCAGCACAAGCTTGGCTGTATTAACTTCAGTTTGGGTTGTGCAAGTAGCAAGAGTAGTAAGGAGAGATTATGTGAGCCAGAAGAAACAACAGGACGATGAGGATTTTCCAATTCCTCTAAACTATTTGTAGTGTGTCTTCATTGTCACAGCTGGTGTTTCCTGTCTGGTGGGTGAAATTACTTGGATCTGAGTTGTCTACACACAAGTAATTTAATTTTGCTGCATAACCATTAGCACTTCAGAGGGTGTCTAGCAGGCTGCACTTAGAGTGTTTTAGTAACATATTGGAGGCTGGACTAAACATGGTGAATCAAATTGACCTGTGCCCCATGTGCCAGAAAAATGTGAGTTTTCTAAAATTATCAAATGTCCTAGCTATGCTATCTGCAGAATATATATTTAATTCTCTTCTTCAGGAACATCAACGGCCCTTAGAATGTGTTATCGTGGTTATGGGTATCCTCTGATGCTGTTCTTGGAAGAAGGAGGAGTAGTAACAGTGTGCAAAATCAACACTCAAGAACCTGAGGAGTTGTTAGATTTTGATTTCTGCAGTACGAAGGTTGTTAATAAAATTATCCTGCAGTCAGAGGGACTACGAGAAGCATTTGCTGAACTGGATATGACCAGTGAAGTTCTGCAGATTACCATGTCTCCAGATAAACCCTACTTCAGGTACTAGAAACTGCTTTCAACTCAAATGTTCATTGGCTTCTTTTGGTGAGGACTGGAAGTTTTCAGGGTGGAGAGAGGGGCACTGTTTTAGAATAATGGTTCATTTCAGGAAGAATTGTAATGAGTAGAGCAAACCACAAAATGTTCTCTAATTAACATAGTAATGTGTTTTGTGAAACAGTCATTGAGATATGTACAATGACTCATTTTGATGAGTTTTTACAGAGTTCTAATCAGGTATTTTGAGATGGTGCTTTTTGTCTTCCAGGTTATCCACTTTTGGAAATGCTGGAAGTGCACATCTAGACTACCCTAGGGACTCTGATTTGATGGAAGCATTCCATTGTAGCCAGACCCAGACAAACAGGTTAGAAAGTCTGTGACTGATTCCCCTTGTGCCAGGTTGTGTGTTCTTGATGGGAAGTTTAAAATCTCTTTTTGCTTTACTGTAACTTTTATTTTATTAGTATGGGGGGGCAAAAATACTCCCCTCTGATAAAAGTCTCTGTCGGTAATCAAAAGCTAAGTGCTGACAATGACAGTTTAATGTTGTTACCAGGTAAAGACCAAATAAGTGTGTTCCTAATTGTTTTTTATTTATTCTGTGGCTTTATTCATGACTAGTGTTTCAGCTCCTCTTTGCACAATGTATTTTTTTTCAGATTACTGTTTTTAATCCTGCAGGTACAAGATTTCTTTGCTTAAACCATCCACAAAGGCACTGGCTTTGTCCTGTAAAGTGTCCATTCGAACAGATGCTCAAGGATTTCTTTCACTGCAGTATATGATTAGGAATGAGGATGGACAGATCTGTTTTGTGGAATACTACTGTTGCCCTGATGAGAACATCACTGAAGCAGAACTGTAGGTGTGTGTGCTGGCATCTGTAATATATTTTTGGTTATGTAAAATACTATATTTTTTTACAAAACTAAAGCTGTAAAGTTTGATAGACTTAATATTGTCTTTATTTTTTAACTGTGGAATAAGAAAGCTGAAAACTTTCTTCCACTGCAAACATTTCTTAGTCTTGACTCAAACTGAAGCTGAAAAAGCAGGAAGGGGAGTTGATGTCCTATAGAAACTGCTTCCAGCACAGATGTTAAAGTACTGTTTGTGTAATACATTGATGATTTTTACAGTGTTGTCCAAGAATTTTTGTTTGTATTTTGTTTTTTGTCTTTGGCTTCTAATAAGCAATTACACAAGGGAAAATCTGAATATTATTTGTATATTAGCCAGTTAACTTTCAGTGACTTAAAACCAAATCTCTCTTGAAAGAGGATAACATTTTTAAACTGATGTCTTAATAGCAGCAGGTGGTTTCTTTCTGGCAAATGCTGACATGTTTTGTCAGTGAAGCCACTAGGATCCTCCTCATCTTGATTAATTCTTAATATAACTCAATTCCTTGGAACTTCATCTGATGCCAGTTTACCATTTTGTTTGCAAACTGATGTTGAATTGGTAAATTGATATAGAGGCCAGGATTTACTTACTCATTACTCTTAATTGTTCTGGCAACATCATTGTTTTGGATCAGTAGTTTATTACACATCTGCAGGAATGCTTCAGCTGAAGTGTTTCTGTATGTTCACATCCCTGTTCCTACCCCGCAGCTCTCTACTAATGCTGTTAAGAATCGTAAGAGAGAAAAGTTTCATATTGAAAATAATTTATGAAATTCATTTGCCTTCTCAGCAGCCTTTTTCAGCAACAGGAGTTGCTCCTAAATGGCAGCAGGGGAATATCTGTCTGTGTCCCATGGAGTGACGTATTCATATCACTGCTGAAAATGGGGCTGACCTCATACTCACTGAAAAGGGAATGTGCTTCCTGGTCAGTTTCCTGCAGTGTCCCACCTTTAGAACAGAAGCTGGGTTGTGTTTAGGTCAAAATCCACTTGTCCTTTAACACCAAACAACCTGCTTAGAACAGGAAGTACTTGGGACCAGCCAGGCACTGCCCTGGATGCAGAGTCTGCAAGTCACACACAGAGACTGAGCCCTCCCTGCTGTGGATGTGATCAAAGTGCCAGTAGTCTGCAGATGGTTTCTGCAGCTTCAAACTGTGGTCAGGTTTTGTTATTTGTTGGACGAGGTCCTGCTTTGTTTTCTGTGAGAAATAGTGTATGTGTGTGTTACTAAGCTGACTGCTCCACTGTTTAGCAGAACCCTTTGGGTTTATTTTAAGTTTAAAATGCATTTTTAACCTCTTGTTTATGTCAGCAAGAGTATACTTTCAAAATGCAGTGTTAGCAGTTCACTTTTGTTGTTTTTTGTGCAAGTCATCCATTTATTGCAATAAAGTTTACATTTGATAAACAATTACAAATTTTTGAACTACAAGGCTGACATAGGTACCTAATAGTCTAAGTTACTCTTATTTACTGGGGTTTTCTTGCAAACTTAAGTATTCAATATAAATGAATTTCAAGTCTCAATTTCTTCAATCAAAGAAAAAGGTTGAGAATTCCTAATTCTCATTAGGAATTATTAATGTTATCCCTGACTACTGAGTGTTAAGGATGATGAATCCTTAACACTCAGGTGACAGGATAGAAGTGAAGCTAAACACACCGCTTTCTTGGCGTGATTTATTTTAGAGTTTAGATTCTTTTATTGTGTTCAAGAGCTGTGGCTTAACATTTGAATTTTTGTATAATTGCCTACAGATATGTACTGTGTTACTTCTTGAAGTAGTACTTTTAATGATTCCTTCTGTAGCCTACCAACATTGATCATGGAAGTAATACCTTAAGAAGTTAGAACACCACAAAATACCAGAAAGTAACTTGCATTTCACAAATATTATGTATTACAGGCAAAATGGTATGTATATATACAGGCATGACTCAATGTCTGTACCCCAAATGGGCTGAGTCCCAGCCTAGACTCCCAGAAGAGGGAATATGCTTCTGCATTTTTGCCCTCACGGATGAGGCTATAGGGGGACAAAACCATGAGCTACAGACTTGTTGCGGAAAGGCAGTGAATTTATTTAGGATCCATCTGTGATGTATTCTATTACATTTCTGCCTTCAAAGACAGTAAAATAAAAAGGGTGAAGAGGAGAATGACTGTATTTTTTTGACCTAGTAAGTTATTTGAATTCTGCGGATTTCCACTTTTGGATTAAATTTAGTTTCCTGCCACACTATGCATGGGATGCAGAACTTAGTACATTTGTCTTTAGTACATTTTGTCTCTTGCTATTTAACAAGACTTCTCCCCTTGCAGAGTACAGGAAACCTGCAGCAGAAGAAATGTTTAATTCATGTTTTTTTCCTTTAGTAGTATCATGGAAGAGGCTTGTTGTAACTTAAATTTAACACCTGCTTCCTTTTAAAATGGTGCATGGAAGTATTCAGAACCACTGGTCATGTAAACTAAACCAGTTCCTGGGGTGGGAGCTGTAAGCAGTGTCTCCCACCCGGGTTCAGTGGAGCTGTGGTAGGTGCTGCCTGGCAACTCTGATGGGCAGCACTGGGGCTGTGGGCATACCACATCCAGAGGCCACAAAAATGGCAAGTGATTTTCCCTCCAGTTATTTTGGTTTGTGCTTTTCAGAGTAAGAACTGACCTCGCGTCTTTAAGAAGACACTTCTTCCATTCTACCAGAAAACTACTGCCTGGTAGGCCTGGGGTCTCCACCAGTCTTTGAAGATTCCAGAAGTCCAAATAATGCCTTTGGTTCCTGGTCCTGACAATCTTTATGCAACAAAACAAAAATGCTGGTGCTAATGTTACCTGCTGCCTCCCAGCATTGAATTTTTGTGCCTCCTTGGCTTTCTACAACCATTTGGATCTTTAAAGCACAAAATTTCCCAGGGGGAGTTCAGTTCTGTACCTCTGTTTCAAAGTTAGTAATGGGAAAGAACCAGTTTAATTTTTATTCACACATGGATTTATAAGAAAATAGTATTCTTGTATACATGACTAGCTGGGTCTCTAGTGAGGTTAGTGGATCAGCTGGAAATCTGAGATAAGCCATATGCTGTTTCCTATAGCTGTCTTTTTTTAACTTCATTTTATAGCAGCTTGAAGAATTCAACAGGTGGGTCTTACCAAAATAAATATGTAGAAACAGTGTATAGTAGCACTAAGCAATGCTTTTGCTTAACAGTGGCATTAAAGAACAATAACATTAAACTGAACAAATACAGAATTATTTTTAAAATGCTGCTCTTACAGAGTGGATGTTTGATGCCTCCTGTTGAGACAAAAACTCATGTGAATCTGGCTTTGGGGGGGGCTAGGACTGCTTAGGTGTAAATGGAAGTGACAACAGGTGGGTTCCACCTCTTTCTGCCCTACTTCTGTCCTTAGGCACGTCTAAGAACAGGGCAGTGCATTGGCATTGCTACAGCTAATTGCAAGGGCTCTTCCAGGCAGAGGGTGTTGAAGGGAGATGTAATCAGGTGCCCCACACAGCTCTGATCTCTGTGGAGTAATAGACTCTCACAGAAGGGAGAAGTGGGCTTGAATGTCCACCACAACTGTGAACGTCAGTTTGTGCAAGTATTCTGGAGGAATGTATCCAAGAAGGTGTAGAAAGTTGCACTGTCCAGGAAGAGCTTCCCTTCTGTTACACTGCTGAAAATCTGGGCAGAGAGACAATGGGGATTTCACTCCCACTTTCACCCCCATGAGATGGGGTAGTGGGTAGGGGGGCTGTGTCTGTGTGTGGATTAAAATTCTCAATGGAAAACTGAGCAGCCTCCAACCTTATCCAGCTCAGATGGGGCCATGGAGTTGACCAAGACAGAGCAAGTGAGCAGAAAACTGGAGGTCTTAGATAAGAAATCTGTCCGAACATACGTTTCGATTTTACCCCATAAATGCCAGTGGAGTGCAGAAATGGGTTTACAACTACTCCCCCTAGCACTTGTTACCCTAATCAACAAGAAAAGGGACTTAATTCATAAACCAGTTAGCAGTTAACAAGCTGTAAATTATGATCCAGGTGTTAGAAAGATTAATTACTTGTTGGCAGAATTGCCTTATTAAGGTTTAGGGCTTGACGTGTTTCAATGATCTCACATCTAGGGGGAAGCTAACGAAGTTTGGGAAGAAGGATGTACTACTATTGATAGTAGGTAGACACAAAGAAAGCAGAACTTTAAGGCTAGAAGGACTTTTGGCAGAACTCCCAATATGAGGAAGAAACTAATTAAGGCAACTCAGCAACTGTGATGAAACTGACTCTGACTAGGTAAAAAGAATTCCAGCAGGAAGAGATCATGACAGACTGACCCAAGGCCCACCATGAGAAAAGAAGATGAAGACTGAGGGTGCAGACTAATTAGCATAAGAACTGAAGGAATCATTAACTGATAGAAGGTAGAATACTAATTAACAAGAGAACCTTGTAGTCCATGAACATTAATGCCTATACTTGCTAATGTTCAGGGATACATCTGGTGCTGGTAGCTGTGTTTGTAGTCTGAATTTGCGATGCAGATTGGGCTCTGGGTGGGAGCCCAGAGAGACGAGGCTGTGAACTGCCAGCCCTTTGATTAACAAAGCCCAGGATGAGAGAAGACTGGAATGGGGCCTTAGGTTTTAACTTACATTTTTCAAATCCTGTACTGCTAGTGTAACTCCGAAGTTCCTTGTAGCTCGTTAGCTGCCACTCTCTCATGCTAAGACAGACATAACAAAACCTCTCTAACTTGCTCTCCAAGGACACCCAGACTGTCCTAGGCCCAAGAGTGTAAACCTTTGGGGATGGGCGGGCAAGCTTGGGTAAATTATATCATTAGCTAAAGTTTTAATTGGTGAATTTATGCTGATATGCAAATGGACCAAACCTATAAAAGTGTGAAGAATTTGTGACCTGTTGTTCAACTTGGGATCCACTGAGGCAGGGAAGCCTCTGGACCCCCAGGGCCCTTCAAAGGCCTTTCAAATAAATACTTCCTTTATTCCCTCATTCCTGTCTAGTCTGTGTTTCTA
>VZTN01030584.1:2609-14694 GCA_013400515.1 Erpornis zantholeuca | reverse complement strand
CTCAATGGAAAACTGAGCAGCCTCCAACCTTATCCAGCTCAGATGGGGCCATGGAGTTGACCAAGACAGAGCAAGTGAGCAGAAAACTGGAGGTCTTAGATAAGAAATCTGTCCGAACATACGTTTCGATTTTACCCCATAAATGCCAGTGGAGTGCAGAAATGGGTTTACAACTACTCCCCCTAGCACTTGTTACCCTAATCAACAAGAAAAGGGACTTAATTCATAAACCAGTTAGCAGTTAACAAGCTGTAAATTATGATCCAGGTGTTAGAAAGATTAATTACTTGTTGGCAGAATTGCCTTATTAAGGTTTAGGGCTTGACGTGTTTCAATGATCTCACATCTAGGGGGAAGCTAACGAAGTGTGGGAAGAAGGATGTACTACTATTGATAGTAGGTAGACACAAAGAAAGCAGAACTTTAAGGCTAGAAGGACTTTTGGCAGAACTCCCAATATGAGGAAGAAACTAATTAAGGCAACTCAGCAACTGTGATGAAACTGACTCTGACTAGGTAAAAAGAATTCCAGCAGGAAGAGATCATGACAGACTGACCCAAGGCCCACCATGAGAAAAGAAGATGAAGACTGAGGGTGCAGACTAATTAGCATAAGAACTGAAGGAATCATTAACTGATAGAAGGTAGAATACTAATTAACAAGAGAACCTTGTAGTCCATGAACATTAATGCCTATACTTGCTAATGTTCAGGGATACATCTGGTGCTGGTAGCTGTGTTTGTAGTCTGAATTTGCGATGCAGATTGGGCTCTGGGTGGGAGCCCAGAGAGACGAGGCTGTGAACTGCCAGCCCTTTGATTAACAAAGCCCAGGATGAGAGAAGACTGGAATGGGGCCTTAGGTTTTAACTTACATTTTTCAAATCCTGTACTGCTAGTGTAACTCCGAAGTTCCTTGTAGCTCGTTAGCTGCCACTCTCTCATGCTAAGACAGACATAACAAAACCTCTCTAACTTGCTCTCCAAGGACACCCAGACTGTCCTAGGCCCAAGAGTGTAAACCTTTGGGGATGGGCGGGCAAGCTTGGGTAAATTATATCATTAGCTAAAGTTTTAATTGGTGAATTTATGCTGATATGCAAATGGACCAAACCTATAAAAGTGTGAAGAATTTGTGACCTGTTGTTCAACTTGGGATCCACTGAGGCAGGGAAGCCTCTGGACCCCCAGGGCCCTTCAAAGGCCTTTCAAATAAATACTTCCTTTATTCCCTCATTCCTGTCTAGTCTGTGTTTCTAGGTAGCCATTTAAGGCACCAATCCTTTGGCACCCCAGATGGGACAATGAGGCATCCAAAAATCCTCTGGGACTGAGAAGGATCCAGCTCAGCTCCCCCTGCCCCCCCCGCCACCACCGGCATTGTGGGGGTCATTTGCCAGTCCAGGAGGCAGAGGAGCCCCAAGAGCCTGAAAAACTCCAGATTCAGCACAGAGGCACGTGAATAAAGGTGGTATTCTATTAGCACCTGGGTTGTGTGTCAAGAGGTGTCTTACAGTTTGTTTGGGGCTCCAGAGTCCAGGAGGGTCTTGACTCCAGTTGAGACCTGCCTTTGTTTGCTATCAGCTCATGGGAGCTTGTCAGGGAACTCATGAGAGTCCCAGGGCAATTGTTCATTTGATTTTCTCTGTGAGTTTGTTCCTACCTCATGAGAGGTTAGCACAGCAGCCATCACCCTGTGGTGTGCAGTCAGGTGGTGCAGTGGCTTAGAGGCTAGGGAACTTACTTCCAGCCACAGTTTCAAAGCCTGTGGGTTTGAATCCTACTTTAACTAGTTTTCTTTCTTCGCTTAGTAGTGTGTTTTTAGATCGCTTTATTTTTGTGAATTTTCTGTTCATAAACATAAAACTTAAGGCATCAGGGAGACACAGCAGAAGCCAGGAATTGCTGACCTTTTGGATAACTAAAGAGATGAAGACTGGTGATGCCAGCAAGGTGAATTGACATAGAGAGGGTGGCAGGAGCTGACCAGGAGAGGAAGAGCTACACTTGCACCTGGGTAGACAGTGAGGGTGTAAAAGTTCCTGTTGGGGGATTCCTTCCTAGAAGGCATCAGCATAAGCTGTTTCTGTGTAATTGTGCCAGGAATAAATGGCTCTGTGGAACGAGACAGCTGAGACTCTGCCATGGGAAGCCTGGGTGGAACCAGCAAGGTAACCTGGTCTGACTGTGAGTGTGGTGAGTCTGGTCATTGGGAGTGTGACTGCCAGGGAGGCTCAAAACAGGGGAGTTTCCTTAACACTAGAATGTATAAAGAGTAAAGAGTTTTGATAGTGTGCTTGATTCTGTGGAATGCGACTGAGCACCCAGCCTTGTGCAACTGGAGTAAATAATCAGTGTCTTTCTTGAGTGTGTAATTAGTGGCTTGTTGCACACCAGGTAACGAATCTGATTTTTTCTGAACAACAAGTTGGTCAGAGACTTTCACTCTTGTAATAAACTAAATAGTGGCACGGACAGGTTCTGGAGGAGCTGGGGTATACCCAGGCTGTGACTATGAGCAGTCACTCTCCAGAGCTGATGAAGGCTCCCAGAAAGGCTGCCAGAGAGGCACGGGCTGCAGAGAGCTGTGCAGAGCTGCATGCCCTCCTCTTCTTCGATGCTGCAGCCCAGCCTGGGTGATGCTGCATGGCTTTAATTACACAGATATTTGCAAGGGAACACGGTGCCAGACACCCACCAGCCAAAGCATCTGCAAGGGGAAACTGCTAGCCAGCCCCTCGCCAGTCGTCGCCCCATTGGACAGTGACACATTTTCTTCATGAGGCAGCAAAGGCAGGAATTTTAGAGACACTTTGAAAACCACACAGCCACCCTCTGGCAGCGCAGGGCTTCGGGAGGGACCCGCTCCCACCACCTGCTCCTGTTCCTCCGCACACAAGGGTGGAGGCGGAGGAGCAGGACAGCAGGGAGCAGCACAACCAGGGAGGACCCGCCCTCCTTACCGGGGCCTTCCTCCAGGCACTCGGCTCTGAAACATCTGCACAGGCACGAGTGCATCGGCTCTGCAACATCTGTGCAGCTGTGCTCGCACCCAGCTGTGGCACTACCAATTGCTGAATGCAGCGCTGCTTTTTTGGGAGCTGCACTATGAACAGCAAGAATCCAGACAACCTATTTCTAGTAATGGGGCAGCAAAGACCTTTGTGCTTTGAGTTGTCACTCACCACAGTTTTCCAGCTGGGAGGGGTCTCCAAGGGGAAGGAATGACAGGTTTCTTTCTAAGGAATGTTTCAAGTTTTTTTCTTTTTGCCTGGAAAATGCAGTTTAATTCAGCACCCCCTTTGTTCCCCAGTCTCTTCGGGGGATGATTCCTGGTGGGCAGCAAAGTGTTTACAGCAAATGCATCCAAACATTTTTGGACAGGGCTTCTGGATGTGCTGCATGTGGGGACTGTAGCTACGACAGGGAGTGCAGGAAGAGTGCTGTGGTCCCGAGCCCAGCCATCACTATGGAGCACATCAGCTAATCCCAAAGGGAAGAGTGACTACAGCGGAGCAACAGCTTCCCACAAAGGCATACTGGTGTTTTGATGTAGGCAATGCCAGTCTCCTGAGGGTCACTGGGGGCAGGGTACCAGCTGCAGCATCCCCCCCGGGCAGGGTTAACACCAGCACACCATGAGTGTGCCAGGCCCAGCCAGGCAGGCAGGAGCAGATGGCCACCTGCAGGGACAGCGGGAGACGGGATCCAGCCCTGAGCTCCTTGCAGGAGATGATGTCACCGAGATGTGCCTGTTTCCAATCTCCAGCTGCTGGTAGGAGGCCCCATTACCAACTGTCTGAGCATTTCAGGCTGCTGGAAAATGTACAAAGAGGGCCAACACTGTGAATCTGGACAGATCAGTATGCAAGCAGGCTCTTAAAATAACAGACAGAAAACCCGATGATTGCGTAAATACCTGTGTTAAACTCATCAATTCAGAGTCTGTCAGGGCAGCCAAAGGTTTGTAAATGCCTACAAATGCATTGCCATAAAATGCCCCAGGAACTAAGGGTCGTAGCAGAAAACAGACCCTCCTGAAGCCACTGGTGGGACTGGGGACTGCCATAAGGCTAAAAGCACAAACCTTTGCTGCTTGTGCAGAGGCAAAAACTAATAATGAGAAGAGCCATATTTTACTGACTGTCCATGCAGGATGCCACCACCTGTGACTGATGTGACAGAGGCTGTCATTTCTCCTAGAAGACTTTTCATGACAGTACCATAGCCTGGGGAACCTTACCAACACTCGTAGGTGTTGGGCAAAGCACACAGCTTCCTCGCCAGCAGCAGGCTTGGCTGGTAGATCTATTCTGTAGCTACACTAATTGTAACTCAGTTACAATTAGACACTTACTGAATCACTGATTTTGATTTAGCTGCAAGTCACTGCTGTAATTCTAAGAGAAGGGTTTTAAGGAAATGACCATTGAGGAGAATTAATTTGTTACTGCCCTGAGAAGAACACAAATATAAAAGCAAAATAAAGTATGGTTTTAGTCTGTGCTTAGTGTCTCTGTTACTTCTGTTCAAAAAGATCATGAAGGATCCAAACAGAGGAGGAGATAGGGATGAAGAAAAGCATTGGAAACTCTCATTTCTATGAAATAGTCCGCTGAAAATTGGTGAGCATCCACAAGAAGTCCCAGTGACCCATGTCTGCAGAACCAAGTGGTGTTACAGATGACAGTTTAAACTCTTGTACTATTCTTTGACATCAAATACAGTACTTGTAGTATTCTCTGTGGCAGACCAAACCCACTGAACAGACAGTTCAGTGATTTAGATCACTGAACTGTCTTAAAAGTCTGGCACCCATTCCTACTTGAAAATATTTGCTGTGTTACAGCTGTGCCTGCAGAACATGTGCTGGGGTACATGACATCTGCCTATGCTGATCCACACCTAATTTCCCCAGGGCTTTTCCACAGTTACTCAACAGGCACAGCTGCTCTTCAGCCTTGGTCCCGAGATGTCCCACAGCAGCAGACTGAGGCCCTGACCCCACCACAGACAGCCAAAGCTACAAACCTACCCAAAGACCAGATTTATGGCCTAAACACAACATATGTACAGCAGCAGTTATTTATGGAGCTCTGAAACAGTCACCACTGAAATCACACGCCACGTACCTCCTTCTCCCAGACAGCTACTCTCAGGCAAACTCACAGAACATGAAGTGGGCTTTAACAGCTCCATATAGAGAAGTGGCATCTGCCAAGGGATTTCTTGCCAGCTTCTCTACTGGCCCTTTCTTTGGCTGCTTCTCCTGGGGCCCTCTGTGTGGTTTGCTGCAGTACAGAGCGGTGTTGTCTTCCCTGGGCTTTTGCTGTCTTATGCCAACAGCACATTGTAGCTGACATGAGGAGAGGTGGGAAGGCAATCAGCAGGTCATTCTGCCATCCCTGAGCCCCCTGCTCAGCCAGCATGGGGGAAGATTGGCTACCTACCTGTGCCTCTACCCATGGGGCTCCAGCAGGACATCTAGTGTGCAACATGCCCAGGAACCCAGATTCATCTTGGAGGATAATGACCCCTGAGCTCAGGTATTGGCTATGTGCCACTATGTGCTGCTGCAGCCAAAGGATCTGTTCATCAAGGAGACATGGCACACTGCAAAAAGTTATTCTCTGATTGCTACTGAAATCTTCTGGGTTTTCACCCTCCACCATCTTCTCATGTTGGCTCAGGTTGGCGAAAGGGCGCTGTGAGAGCCAGATGATAAATAACAAGGTTAACATCTGCTTACAGGAACTTGCCCTTAGTTTAAACAGCAAGAGAGGGCAAAGAAAAGAAAAAAAAGAAGAAAAATAAAAGGATCTTAATCTTAATGCAGATCTAGGATGTTGTCTCCTTCCAAATTCCACTTGAAGCCTGCTAACCATCCTTTGCCATTATTCCTTACTGTAACAGGGCAGAGGATGGGTGAGAAGAGCCAGTGTGCTCAGGCTCTCTAACCAAATTATCTCTGTCGTGTGTAAACTGCAGTGAGCGAGTGAGAGGAGTTCGTTCCCAGTACTCATACATTTAATGGGGAGAGGGAAAGGAATTCACTGTAAAAATGCTGCCTGTTGTTGACATGACTGACCACGCAGGAGGCCAGAAACAGGTGTGGGGGTTTCAGAGCAGCAGCTTAGGGAGATGTACCCCACAGGCCCAGATTCTGCATCACAGTTTGTCCATCTTCAAAGGAAACCTGGTGCTGGGTAGCTTACCAGAATTTCCTACAACAAGCTAAAGAGCCTTGGGATGTGATCACAAGATGTACAATTCCCTCGGGCAAGAAGATACTAGCAAATCAGTTACTGAAAAAACATGTTCTCCAATAAAACTGAGAAATGATAAAAGGCAAAGTTACACAAACTCTGTGTAACTAAGTTTAAAAACCAGACATATCCATCCATATGCATATGCGCTTATATATATTCCCACTGTAGTTCTATGTGTGAAGTGCTAAGTGATGGAGAACTGTTGCGTTGCACTAACGTGGTTGGTTTATGCACATATGAATATTTGCACAGGATGGAGTTTATTTGTGCTGAAGATGGCATGTTCTGTTTCACCCCGCTCCCAAGAGGTGTTGGTTTGTCGCTGATATCCCTCTCCTCGCACCCCTATGTCAGCTGTATCCTATTGGCTATGGTCCCTCACCTCCCCTTCTGTTCCCAGGGTTCAAATTGTGGCACAAGGCGTCCCTCGGTCTCTTTTTCTCTCGGAGTTGGTTCTGTTAAAAGGCTACTGGACTGTGGTCCAGAGGAGATGAGCGCCCTTCGTCTTTCGCTTTTGCCCATGTCATTTGCAGCTCTGAGGTCCAGAGCTAGCCAGGACCGGACCTCAGGAGAAGGCAAACAGACAAATGGCTGCCCAATGTGGGGCCTCTACACAGAGGTGCCCCAGAGACTGCCCCCCTGCAGTGGCAGCAGCAGGGCAGAAGTCGACTTGGGAAAGCCATTCCCTCAGTGAGAAGCTCATCCAGCAAGAAGGTCAGAGGGGCAGCCGGTAGCCTCTGGAAGGGAGTCATGCTCCCCAGAGAGGTCAGCTGAACCGCAGCAGACCACCTGAGTGTTTTGATTCTCCCTGCTGGTAAGCCCCAGGGGGGAGCCAGCTTGAAATCCCCCATGGTGAGGAGAGCCGTGGATGGCATGGTACAGGGATCGTTTATCTTTTTGTTTCATTCTTTTTGCCTTGGGGTGGGTGGGGAGTTAGGGGTGAGTTCTTGTTGAGGTGAAGGGGGTCGCACCCCATGCAAAGTCTCAAGAAGAAAAAACCCATCTCTAACAAGAGAAGATCCAAGTTTTGTAACCCCAGTTTTGGGAGAACTTCTTTCCTTTAAAGATTAGGTGTCCCTCATTCCTGTGCGTGAAAGACAAAGAGAACTAATCATTGTTTTGTTTTACTTAGTTATCCGGAGCTCAACCATGTGGCAGGGGCACCTCCTCCCCCACCAGCTTTGCTTCCCATTTCATCCCTCAGGAGAGAGCTGACCATGTGTTTCTCTGTCTCCTCTGTCCTTTCCCGTGTTGGAATTGATCACTCCAGCCTCGGGCTTCCTCCAAACCTCATCCGGAACCCCCAAACTGCAGCCGAACTGACTCTACGTGTTTGCAAAGATGGCGCCGGCTGATCGTGGGTTCGGGCTCACCATGCTGCCTTCTTCTTCCCCCTTGAAATTTCCCGGGCTCCCCAAAACCCCACCTCCTGCGTCCCTGCTGGGGTGGGCATCTCCCCCTTTTCCCCTGAGTTTCTGGGTGTGCCTGCTGCCGTGAGACCCTCTCCTTCCCTCTCAGCGCCGGGGGGAGCCAGTACTCCTCGGGGAGGGGCTGGGGAGTGGAGGCTCTGGGCCCGCGGTGAGCGGGGCTGTGGCCCGCCCGGCAGAGCCATGTCTGTCCCAGCGGTGGGAGGCTGGGCCGTGCCTCCGGCTGTCCGGGCCGAGTGGTGTCCCGCTCACTGCCGGGCTGGCTACCTGGCATGGCACGGCGTGAAACAGCAGCAGCAACAACAGCGAAACCACGAGTGAAACAGCAGCAGCAAACAGCAATGCAGAGGCGGCAGGAGCAGCGCGGCGAGCAGCTCGGCGAACCCCTTGGCAGCCCCGACAGAGAGACACTGCAGAAACGGCTCCGAAAGCTCAACTTGCACCGATGTTATTGTATTGCATTATATTGCTGTTTTAAATTCTGTATTGTTCCCCTAAAACCCCCCCTTTTTTAAATTCGTAAAAGCTGAGGAGCTGTGGTACTCCTACACCCCCTTTTACCCTCTTCCTGACTAAATCCTGGCCACTCCCTCGAGCTCCTTCTATTGGTCTCCGGAGGGCCCCAACTCTGCCCCTACCCCGAATCCCTATAAAACTCCAGACCCTCTGCCTTTCCCTGGCCTTTGCCCCAGCAGAGCTGAATAACACCACGTGAATAAAGACTTTCTGAGCTCTCCTTGCGGAGGCCCCTTCTCCATCTCTTTTGCCACTGCGTCGTTGTGGAGAGCAAGATGCCCAAGCTAGCCAGGAAGCTTCCCCGGCTGGTGAGGTCCATGCTTTCAGAAGGAAGGCTTGGAGCACATGGACCCCACCTGGGCTGGGCAGAGGCGCTCTCTGGCACTGGTCACTCCTTGCGGCTTTGCAACAGAAGCCAGCAAACACAACAGAGAACCACAGTTCTGAACAACTGTGGGACATCACTGATCTGTGCTACAGCTCTAAAGTATTCTAAACTTAGCTGGAAATAATTCCAGTGGCAAATGGGAAACCTGTATTTCCTCTAGCAGGATGTCCACGTGAGAAATGGTGGCAAATTTATCAGTGAGACAGAAGGAATCATCTGCAAAACTCACTGTGTGGGATTTGGACTGGATGTATTCCACAAGAAGATCAAGACAGTTAATAATGAAGTTGCAATTTCAAGGTGGAAAACCCAGTTCTTGTGGTATCTATCTAAACAGAAAATATAGAACACATCTGTACCGTTAGAACAGTGTAGTGAGATTTCCCTCAATACAAAAAGTAAATGAAGACAAAAATGAAAAAAAAATTGGAAATAGTTTATTTGCTACATAAGGAAACTTCTTGTAAATTACATATAAAGAAACTTGTTATGCTGTAGTATATAATTTCCAATATTCCACAAAGATAATTGTAATAAATATACAAACCAAACCAAAGTAGAAGACTAAATCCATCAGGCAACCTACAAAATGGTTCATCAAGTTTTATACTTGCAGCATTAGCATGCTTAAAATCTTGTTCTTTTGAAGTGATGCAGCAACATTTTTTTCACATTTCTTTGGAGCATTTTCAAAGCTGTCTAACTACAAAATACTGTTCAAAATGAGTTGTTAAACCACTTAATAAAAGTAACACCGAGGTCTAACTGATGCAAAGGTGGTGTTTTTCTTCTTGTTTTTAAAATCCATGTAGTTTTGCCAGAGTTAGGAATTATCTGATATAAGTGCACTATGAGTCCAGTCAGCCTGAGGCACTGCTGACTCTTGTCATATTACAACTCTATATAAACTTCATAGAT
The DNA here is from genome assembly GCA_013400515.1 of Erpornis zantholeuca. NCBI lineage: Eukaryota > Metazoa > Chordata > Aves > Passeriformes > Timaliidae > Erpornis > Erpornis zantholeuca. Next base: position 5,176 of record VZTN01030584.1, on the reverse strand, counting down.
TATATAGCTCTGAAAGATTTCTCTATTAATAGAGACATATCCCCATAGAATAAAAAAACACAATACCATATTGAAGCCGCAAGCTTGTTACAATGGTTGTACCCTCAAGTGCAGTGTGTGCTTAAAACATTTTTCCATAGTTTCATTCTATCCCACATCAGGCATTTTTATTTGACTTTAAATGTAGAAGTGCTGATAAAGGCTTTACTGATGCTCCTAGCCTCTAGAAACAACATGCAGAATTTTTGACACCTCCTGCTGTTCTCTACCTATCATTCTAAATTTTTTTGGAACAGCAGGCTGAATTTTACACTTCACTGCTCTGGATCACACTGACAGACAGGTCTATTATTCCATACAAATCTCTTACAAACTGAAAACACTTCACTATGCTTCGCTATTACTGAATACTTGGGGGTATAAAAAGAAACTCTCTAAGACACAATTACCTAAAAATATTTGTTAATAAGCTTAATGCAAATATTATGTAGAAAAAACGGTTTAGTTACAAAAAAGTTCATTAGAGGGCCAGTAAAAATATACTGCAGAGAAGATCTTTACAAAAGTGAGGTTAGGAAGTATGAGGCATTGACATTCACTGTAAACATCCTGTGTTCACTAGAATCCCTTATCTAAAGTATATTGTCCTGGTTTTGTTCCTGAGCTTCATGGCCAACGCTTGCATAGACAGCTTAAACCTATCATAAAGGGCTGTTTATAGAGACAGGTCTGTAACTTCAATAAACTAATGGTTTTATCTTTTGAAATAATTTCATTCAACTACCAAGTAGTTAAGGAAACTAGGAAGTATGGTATGGTTTTTGTGTACTCAGTGCATTGGGTGAATTGGGGCAGCCACGTTTTAGTGTATTAAATTTAAATAATATTACACTAGGAAGTGTAGCTGTTTGACGTTCTGGCTTAGCATAAATACCTACTCCTGCTTGCTGCTGCAAGCTCACTTCTGCTCTGCCAAAGACTGCATATGGCAAAATGTCAGCAATCTGAGGGCTACAGCATCAAACATACTCAGTAATGAGATGCAGCTTATAATCAGTACAGAAGACCTCACGGAGAATTTCACCTTTACCCAGGCAACATCAGTGCTTTCCTCCAGGTTAACCTGCTGCTGTTGGAGGAAGCTGGGAAAGTACTCACAGGGTAAACACGACACGGAGTGGCCTGTGTAAAAAGTCTGAAGAACATACTTGCATTTTGGGTATGAAAAGCAGGCATGTGTTTAGCTACTGCACATGGAAATGCACATGGAAGTGGTACAGACAGACAAATATATCCCCCTCACGAATAGCACAATAACACAAAAGCAGCAAATTGCCAATTTAAAATCTTATGTTAAGGCAAATCTAGATAAACAACCATAACAGGATTAATAAAATAGGGAGTTTTCCTTGGCTTTTTTGTTTACTTTTTCTGTGATTGGCTTTTACACATTGATAAAATTTGTTTAAGCACTTTCTGGACATCTTCATCCATTTGACCCTAGACAAAGGGAAAGAGAAAAAAGATGATTGCAGTCATCCAGCTCTAGTCCTTAAGAATATTGACAAACTATTTTTCACATAGAGAAACTAGATCAATTTCCCAAGTGGAAGCAGTGTCGAGTTTGTTCTTGAACTAATGGGTGGGATGTCTTAGTTAAAACATGCAAAATTCTTATTCAATCTGCAGAAGAAAGATCTTCAGTTAGAATACTGAGTAACTGACAACATGCAATCATACCTGCACGGCATAGAGAAGGTGCATCCTGTAAACCGAGACAATTTCCTGGTGTTGCTTCTTTGTTTCCTAGAAAACAGTTAAGGAGAAAGGCACAGAACATTCAGAACTACTGAACTGAGAGATCCCCAGCCAGATTCAGACTGGGGAAAGTACAAACCATAATTTTATGTAATGCACTGAAAACCAGGTCAGACACTGTTGTGTCACCAGGCACCTTAAATTTGTTTGGAAGTGTGTCCAGAAAAATGCTGTAGTTCTACCTATCCCAGTAAAAGAGCTAGTGAGATCACCAGTTTCCAGAAGTGCTGAGCTGCAAAGGTGTGGAACAAGCATATACTCTATTTCCAGCAAAAAGAATTGAGGAAAGCCAACAATACTCTGACAAATCAACTCTCAACTGCAACTGAGCTCTTCCCTGAAGGCAGTGACCCCTCTGTCAGAGCTGATGCCTTCTCAGGGGAGGGAGAGGAGGTGCTCACAGAGGTCTTACCCTGTAAGACCCTGACTTAATGAAAGCCAATCTCCTTTTCAGTGATCACAGACTGCCAAAATTCAGAAGCCACCTGTCCCAAGAAATATGAAGCTGTTAGCAAATCTAACCTACAAGAAGGAAAGAGTCTTTCTGTCCTGTGTTAAATTCTATCTGCTTTCTTAATGTGCTGCACACTTTTGCACTTTACAGTACTTTGCTGGTCCTTAATTAGTGGGAAATGAACAGTCCTTTCAGACATGGAGGACTGGAATAAGAAAGTCTGGGCCTTCACACTGACAGGATGCTCTGCCTCCTATTTCTCTCAGCTGCAAGGGAATTTTTCTGGCATACTGAG